>JANAVB010004798.1:5900914-5936229 GCA_029216955.1 Iris pallida
TCTTTGTGACTTGCAGCAAAACTCTAGAACATGGATTCTCTCCTAAAGAAATCCTAGGTCTCTTTATATAGCATGTTATTGAAATCTCTGTGGCTTGCAGCAAAACTCTAGAGCGTTGGTGAGGGTTGAGGTTAATATTTATATTATTTAACACACCTTCACAGGTTAATGGCCTATTACATGGGCCAAGAGTTGGATTCATGCAGCGGTGTATATTTTTTTATTATACTTAAAATGTGTGCCAGAGGAGATTCGAACCTATGTTGCTCTGTTACAATGTTAAAATCTTCATCACTTGCACTAAAACTCTAGAGCCTTGGTGAAGATTCATATTTAATATTTTTAGTATTCAACTCATGCTATGGATCCATACATGGGAAGACACCTGAAACAGGAATCAACTTCTAGTTTGGGTCCCAACAGGTCAACCGTTCACTGAGACCGATTCATCGTGCATTAACTGGAGAAAGACTCAATCCATCACGTGACCGGATCAGTCCTTTGTGACTGAACGACCGATCAGAGTGCTAACATTGGAAATATGGCCCCAAAATCCAACAAACATATTATTTAAAGGAGCCCTTTGAATTAGGGGTAGGTCTAAATGAACTTGTATTTAGGTTGAAAAGAAGGATATGACTTTCTTGATCTTGCAAAACTTGTTTAAATAGCCAACCCAAAACTAGGCCCCCAAAAATCAAACAAAGATAATATTTAAAGGAGCCCCTAGAACAAGGGATAGGTCTAAATAAACTTGGATTTAGGCTGCATAGAAGGATATGGTTTTGTTAATCTTAGAAAACTCTTGGCCCTTAACATAACTGAATGAAAGAAATGATTCAAATAGGCAACCCAATTTCTTTGGCATAAAGATAATTTTTGTTGTTATCTAAACAACCACCAAACTTTTAAGCATTGTTTACTATATCGACCGATACCGATCCGATACAGCCGATACCGATACGATTTGGCATGTCCCGATCCGATACCGACCAATACCCGATACTAACCATTACTGACTTTGGGGGTCTTTTTTCGGTCAATTCGGCAAAGAAAATTGAACGAAAAAGACAAATCAGCAAGGGTTTAAAGCATAATAAGGTTGTAAAAACATGTAAAAGAAGAAAATTTATCTATTGCATATAAACCAATCGATAAGGATGACTAATATTTCATTTAAGTTCAAAACTACTAAAAATAACACTGGAAATACTTTTTTTTTTTTGGAACCAGGTAAATTATTTCTGGAATTGCTCCCACTGGGATTCGAACTCCTGACCACTCGGGCCGCATGCATCTCTCTTAACCACTAGGCTAGAGGTCATTTGCTCATCTCCGAATGAAAAAAAAATTTAAAAATTATGCCTATATATATATATATATATATATATATATATATATATATATATTAAATGTTAATAATTTATTGATAATTATTTGTTTTTCGATACCCAAAAATCCGATACTCCGATCCGAAACCGTCGATAGTACCGATATCGACGATACCGATACTCATAGGAATGGTCTGATACTGATTCCGATACAGATACTACGGACACTCGAAATACTTTAAATTATGCCTAAATGTATAAAATATATTTTTTAAATGTTAATAATTTATTAATAATTATTTGTTTTTCGATACTAAAAAATTCGATACTCTGAGCCGAAACCGTCGATACTACCGATATTGCCGATACCAATACTCATAGGAATGGTCCGATTTCGATTCCGATACAGATACTGCGAACCTTGCTTTTAAGCTTTCGTAAAATGATATGATTGTTATCTCTAGCAAGGGTTAAATCATTGTCCACTACCGAAGTTTGCATAAACTTCTCGACATTTTACTGAAACTGGTTGTTGTATGTACTTTTGGTTTTGTCTCCATGTTCATGTTGGATAATGGTGGGATTTTCTCACAAGTAAAACTAACAACTAAATATGTTAAGTAATCAGAATATAAATGATTAAAAAAAAAAATTTAAGTTCTCTAGCTTTCAGGTTTGGTGAGAGTTAAACCACTTACACTTGGGGCATATTTGGTATGCCGTAAAGATTTGGAAGTGTATTGAAACGGCACTTTCGCTGCATATGCAACATAGAAAATGGAGTTTCAACGTATAGATGGACATTGAAAGTATATTGAAACTTATTGGTTTCTGACAAAAGATGAGTTCATGTCTTCCCTCTTTTTCCTATTTTGAGTTGCAACAAAAAGAGAGGAACTCGGTGGAAAGTGGGAGCACAGTTGCAAGGAGTTGTCGCAATCTTGCATGTCGTGAAAAAAAAAAACATGAAAAGGGTGACATCTAAACATTGGAAGTCCTCAAATTGAATCCCCACCTACAATTTCATGTTGTCATCCAAACAAAAGACATAAAACTCCTCACTTCCAGGGAATAAAAATTATTTATCCAAACATATTTTGAAAAGTGACTCATGGTACAAATTTACTGCATTACAACATGTTGAAAGTGTCACTTTCATATTTTTTGACTTTTGAAGAGTTACAAGAATCCAAACAAGCCCTTAAGGGAACAAGAATCCAAACAAGCCCTTAAGGGAAGTGGTAGCTCGAATTGTCTATTTCCAAGCGTTATAAACTCCTACCTGGAAAAATGTCGGAGCAAGACCTCCTAAGGATAACGGACCACGAAACTTGAACCTAGGAGTAGTCATAAAAAAGTGTCAAGAGCACAAAACCTTGAAAAAACTTAGAATACAGAAAATTTTCAATATGTTTCTCCTCTCAAGTGGGCAGCCTATATATAAACTTGTGCCCAAACATTCACATAATAGGCCATGAATATCAATAATCAAATATGCTATTAAGTCAATAATAAAACACAATTAAACATGTGTTGATAAGGCCCAACCAGGGCCGGCCCTGAGCTCATGGAGGATTGAGACAAATTCTCGAAATGGGACCCCCATACATAATGTGAATACAAATTAATTAAAATAAAAGTAAATAATAAATATAACAAAAAAATTGTTTCCAACCATGTTTGAACTGAAGACCTCAAGTGTACAAGTTTAACATGATACCTACTGTTGCCATCCCAAATTAAGGAAAAAAAAGTTTATTGTTTTTGTCTTTTTGGATTCCAAACAAATAAGTACAATCGAGACCCTAACAAGGAGGCTTCATAGTACAAGATAAAGAAATATGGGAAAATTTGATGATGGAGATTGAGTGTTGTGGTGATTCCTTTACTCCGTTGACGATAGACATACAAAAGTCTTTTTCTTTGATATGCTCTTTCTTTGTATATGTGTGTTTCTCCTTCTCACTGTGTTTTTTTGGAAGGGAGGGGGTACGCCCCTATTTATAGCCGTTTTGAGGCTGTGATAAGATGCGATCAGCTATAGGATCAACACAATATTAGTTGTTTATAGCTATATACGATAGCGAATTAGCCGTGAAGGCTGGTCAAGGTGACACGTGGCGCTGATTAGACGAGATCCATTATAGAAATCTTGGAGGCGTCGTTATGAAAGTTGGTTTAATGCACTTACCAATTACGGCTGCTAATCGTATGGCCCGATCACGATGACACGTGGCACATACTATGATTTAGGAAGATTACCTGTTATAGCTATAGGATCAACACAATATTAGTTGTTTATAGCTATATACGATAGCGAATTAGCCGTGAAGGCTGGTCAAGGTGACACGTGGCGCTGATTAGACGAGATCCATTATAGAAATCTTGGAGGCGTCGTTATGAAAGTTGGTTTAATGCACTTACCAATTACGGCTGCTAATCGTATGGCCCGATCACGATGACACGTGGCACATACTATGATTTAGGAAGATTACCTGTTAAATAGGGCGGTTATAACACATACACCATAAGTGCGAGATCAAATCATCAAGATTATATGTCCGATCAAAAGTGACACGTGGCATATACTGAGATCTAAGAAAATCTCTGGTTTAAATGGGGAGGTTAAATAACCCACACATTATTAATTAGGGATTTAAATCACTTGGTAGTTAATTAGACGGCCTGACCAACTTGACACGTGGCATATACCGAGATTCGAGAGAATCTGGCTTTTGGAGCATAGTCGCATGAAGCTTCAGTCTCACGGAGTTCCAGTTGCACAAGGGACGTTCTGGCTGCCGCAGGAAAGGGGAGGGACACGTGTGGCACTGCTCTGCTGGCAGATGATGACCAAGATGATGTAGGTCTTGTTCTGCTGTCTTGGTACGAGGCACGAAGCACTTGGAGCATTAAAGGGAGAAGGTCCGTCTAGCGAGCCGCATGGAGAGCCGCATGTAGGCTTGTTGTCTCTTAGCCGCATGACTTGATACGGTTTGGACTTTAGTGGACCTTGGAGATTTTTCATGCTTCTGCACCCACTATACCCTCTTTTGAGTTAAGGGTGTCCCGTAGTACATCCTTATTCTATTCTAGATATGTCCATGTTGGTTTAATCTTGGGTCCTGGACCGTTGTCTAGTGTGCCGTAGCAGTTACATATTCATATTCATAATCTACAGGTAATATGCTGCCCCGACCATTAACCCAATAATTAAAACAAAATTGTCAAAACAAATAGGCTATGAGATTATAGACCCAACTCAAGTCGAGCAAGGCAAGGCAATTTTACCTTGACCAATAAACTCCATCCATGAGCATGACTAGGTACTGGCACACTCACGCCTACACGATCCATGGTTCCTCTTTGGCCAAATTCAATTTTGCTCAATGTTAAGGACTTCGTATACGAGGATATTTAAAGTTGTTCTCCTCTTTGTTCAAATTCAACATTGCTCAATGTAAGGACTTCGTATACGAGGATACTTGAAAGTTGTTCTCCATCTCGATGTGGGACTAAAACAAAGCACGTGAAAGTATATTGAAATAACCATGATGACTAACAATCCACCCACAAAAAAGGTAAAATTTATAAGTACTCAGATGACAATGGACAATTCCATTATACTTTAGATTCGTTGCAAATGACGTAGTCTTGAATTTACACTTTGTCACGTCTCAGTACAAAAATATCGCGGGCTAGGACACGTGACAATGATCAACTACGTATCAAGTGGACTCCAGTCCAACTCGAATATGTGTACGTTGTCTAAGGTCGGATCAATCTATCTATAAATATCTAAATATCTATGATCGATACATCAATCCACTAAAATACGAAACCCAAGAATAAACAATATGAATATCGGTCTGCTGTCCAATAGCATACTTGTCCGAACAAGTTCAAGGAGAATAATAGAGCTTGCAAATACTAAGCTAATATAGCGGAAGGTAAAATAGCAGGTTAAAATAGAACTACGAAAGATACCTGAAGCTGAAGAGATAATCATCAATGACCCTTTGGGGGAAACTTAGCAAAACCAACTCAGCTAACTTGGAAGGAAACCAGATCCTCATAGGGACGTAGCAAAATAGATAATATACATGCCGAATGAACTACTGTAATGCACATGCACACATAGAAACTGCTAACATGGTACAACTACAATAGGTAATATAGAATAACTAATACCTAAATCATGTGATATGCAGTCGAGAACCATTACGTACGTCTGAAATGCTGGACAAGCATGATAACAATTACGACAGTCCTCAGGTAAACTCGTGGCTAAGAACCAAAACCACAGACCTTGGTGGTCACTAGGTTAAACAGATAACCCTATCCTTCGTGGATACTAGGTTAAAGAAAGAAAATAGAGATAGTAGTACAAATGTTACACAATTGTTCTTCCCGTCCAATGAAACTATACAAGTCCAGTCAATTCACGTACTCATGTCTATCAGAAATCCATAACCAATCAATCAAGAACTCTATGTCTAAACTGTGAATCGAGTACTATGACAAGCGAGACACATAAAAAAGTAACTCTAACAAATATACATTGTGTCCCATTCAAGTCAGATGTGAGACACGTCCTATCATGCATGCAACGTATACCGTGTATCATGATCCGTTTCACGGCCATCCTAGGACAATTCTATGAACAAGGATGTACAAGTATATAACAAATCAGAATAGTAGTTACAAAATATACAAAAGCATGCAATAATTGTAATTCAATAGGCAAGGTATACTTGTCTGGATACGCCCAAATTCGATGTGCTGAGGTCGCGGATACCAAAGGAGTTAGCCTTGTATCATGTGGTTTATGCTCGAATTTGGTGAGTTTTAGACTAAACCTCTACCTGGTCAAACACACATACATACACACACACCCCATAAGGAAGGGGTTGGAGTGCCAACTAAAGATATCTCAAACTTGTGTCAAAGCAATTACCAATCTTACTTGTTTGTTCCATTGGACTTCATGGAATTTCCATAGGTTAGGTTGCCACCACTGATAATCCATTATTAGGCTTTAGCTCCATCCCCTCGATTATTCTAGGACTAAAGTACTAGACAGGCCTTTTTTTCCAAATGGTATGCCAAAATTTTCTCGAACTTTACAAAGTTAATAGACTTATACCTAATTTGCATGTGTGTTCGATTTTTCAGTTGTAGTTTTCTACTTCAACAATTCAATAGTAGCTTTAGAGTCATAATGCAAAGAAATAGAATAGTCGTTTTAAAGTCACAATGCAAGATAATAGCAGGTATAGGTTTGTTGACAATTAAAGAATTCAAAAATAAATTTTTTAACCTTCTGCTTTTGAGGAGGTAACTGTCGAGAGCTATTAGTTCCACCTCTATGATTTTTTTGTAATTACATTTTTTTTGTAGAGCACCTTTTCTCGACCTAACAAAAATGTATCCACAAGTGGATTTGACTTAATAAGAGCCAATTACCCAATTTGCATCAGTGTCCTTTGAGGAGATTGGGGTTACCTGAATAAATCAAAGCACGACCAAGAGTTTCTGTAATACATATAAATAAAATTCTAACACAGTCCAATATTTCCAACAACATGCAATGTCAGCTCTATATCTGTTTGATATGTAAAAAAGTCACCATATCTGCTAATTCTCCCTACAACAAATGCAATGTCAGCTCTATATCTGTTTGATATGTAAAAAAGTCACCATATCTGCTGTGAATGCTGATGTTAATTTTGAAGCATGTCCTGAATTCTTCTCCAAAGTAATAGAATGAATTATCACAAGGATGTTCTGAATTCTTTTCCAAAGCAATAGACTTATAGTAAGGATTGGGTCAAGGCTTGCAATCATGTATCCAATAGTAAGGATTGGGTCAAGGCTTGCAATCATGTATCCAAAATTCTTTAGCATCTTTTGTATCACAAGTAATAGTTTCATTTGCTGATTCAGGAGAGACAAGATGCAATGTACAAGCTGGTGAAGGAAAAAGTCGACCTGATTTTAGTAGTTGGTGGATGGAATTCCAGTAATACCTCGCATTTGCAGGAGATTGCTGAGCTAAGTGGCATTCCAGCTTATTGGATTGACAATGAGACGAGAATTGGTCCAGGGAATAGAATAAGCTATAAGTTAAATGTAATCTATAAAATACTGAATGTTGTATTTCCAATGATTTATGATGCTTGCATTTACACTTAATTTTGGAGTCCTTATATTAACGATCAATTTCTTTTTGTCTCAGCATGGGGAGCTTGTTGAGAAAGAAAATTGGGTACCTTCTGGCCCCATCACAGTTGGAATTACTTCGGGTGCTTCCACACCTGATAAGGTAAAATTTTAAAATTTTAGGTTTGCAAATTTGATTTGGAAATGGTTACTTGATTTGGATAAATAGGTGCAACTATTATGCAATAAATATACAGAGGTCGGGTTTGATTTTGTTGAAGTTTCAACATATGCCGAAATGAGGTTGTTTTGCAAATTAAGTTAACCTTCACCTTCGTCAGACATCAATAAATATGCTGCCGTTAGCTTTTTCTTAAAGAACAAAATGGAACAAATAATTTGACCTTGATGTTGGGAAAGAAACGCGGAAACCTTTCCCCAAACCGGAGAGTACCTGCGAGAGGACCGAGCAATACAACGCACGAACCCAAAAACAATCACACAAAAACAATCCACGCAGACACAGAGAATTTTTGACGTGGAAACCCTTGCGGGAAAAAACCACGGGACGATCGGAGTCCAACCCTGAGAAGCCTCCACTAATGGAATAGAAGAATTACATCCTCTACAAACTCCTCCCGATCCAAATCGGATTCCCACAACACTCAGAGATAAGAACAATGATTACAAGGCTACGAAGAGCGAGAACGACGAGTAGAGATTACCCGAACACGATCTCCTTCGAACAGCGACCTTCAATCCTCCGTTTTCTTCTCCGAAGTTGTAATGGCACTCTTGCCTCCTTCCTCTCTCAAACTTGTGTTGTCCAATGCGTTGCACTATGAATTAGGGTTGGGAAATCCCAATATAACTCCCTAATCCCGCAGCCAACCTGGACCGTTGGATTAGATCCAATGATGAAAACTCATCCAGAATTCCGCTTCAGCCCCCGACGACACAGAGTTCGACCAGAACTCTGTGTGGGACAACCAGCACCTACTGGCCAAACCCTGGAACGGCCAGACCGAGTTCGGCCAGAACTCGGCCTGGGACCGAGTTCGGCCCGAACTTGGATCCCCTGCTTCCAGCAGCTCCAGCAGCAGCAGCAGCAACTCCGTCGCCTACTTCCCGAGCTTCTCCGACATTGGACGGCGCTCGTCGCACTCCGGGGTCTTCTCCACATAGGTTGGGAACCCCACCTACTCCAACAAATCTCCCCCTTCACAACTATGGGGAGGATGTCGTCATCCCGACGACCTGCCTGCAGTACTCAAACTTCCCCCAGTTTGACCCCCTTGGTAGAATCTTCGTGAACATATCAGCTCCGTTGTCATCTGTATGCACCTTCTCAAGCTCCGCGTCCTTCTTCTCAACCACATCCCGTATCCAATGATACCGGGTCTCGATGTGCTTGGACCGGCTATGAAACGTCTGATTCTTCACAAGGTGGATCGCACTCTGACTGTCGCAAAGCAAAGTATACTGCTCTTGTTTCAGTCCCATTTCCTGCAGCAGCTTCTTCATCCACAACAGCTCCTTGCAAGCCTCCGTCGCCGCAATGTACTCTGCCTCTGTCGTCGACAAGGCAACACACTTCTGCAACCGCGACTGCCACGATACTGCTCCTCCCGCAAACATCATCATGTAGCCCGAAGTCGATCGTCTCGTGTCTACATCTCCAGCCATATCAGCGTCGGTATACCCAACCAGCTTCGGCTCGTCACCACCAAAGGAAAGTCTCCAACCAGCAGTGCCCTGAAGATAACGTAGAATCCACTTGACCGCACTCCAATGTACCCTTCCAGGATTTGAAAGATACCTGCTAACCGTACCAACTGCATGAGCAATATCTGGCCTCGTACACACCATAGCATACATCAGGCTTTCCACAGCTGAGGCATATGGAACCCGCTCCATATCTTCCTTTTCGTCCTCGGTAGATAGACACTGTTCCTCAGTGAGCTTAAAGTGAGCCGCGAGGGGGGAACTCACTTTCTTCGACCCGTCCATCCCGAAACGCTGAAGTACCCGGTGAATGTACTTCTTTTGGGACAAGTGTAGCAGCTTGGACTCTCTCTCTCGGCTGATCTCCATCCCAAGAATAGTCTTCGCTGCGCCCAAATCCTTCATAGAGAAGGCCGCGCCCAGTTGGCGCTTCAACTCCGCTATCCTAGTGGCATTCCGACCCACTAATAGCATATCATCAACATAGAGCAACAAAATGATGAAATCATCATCGGCAAAATACCTCACAAATGCACAATGATCCGACGTCGTCCGTGCATAACCATGCTCCCCCATAAACGACTCGAACTTCCTGTACCACTGCCTCGGAGCCTGCTTCAGACCATACAAGCTCTTCCTCAACCGGCAGACCAAATGTGACTTGCCCTTCTCACAGAATCCCTCTGGCTGCTCCATGTACAACTCCTCCTCAAGATCACCGTGGAGGAATGCCGTCTTCACGTCCATCTGCTCGACCTCCAAGTCGAAACTGGCTGTTAATGCTAGCACCACCCGGATAGACGAATGCTTGACGACAGGCGAAAAGATCTCATCATAATCCACGCCTTTCCGCTGACCGTAGCCTTTGACTACCAGCCTCGCTTTGTATCGAGGGCGAGTAGCATCATCTGTCTGCTTCACTCTGAACACCCATCGATTCTTCAAAGCCTTCTTGTCCTTTGGCAACCGCACCAGATCATAAGTGGAATTGGTGTGCAAGGAACTCATCTCCTCCTGCATAGCCACCATCCACTCCTGCCTGTGTTCGTCTTCCATAGCCTCTGCGAAACTTTCGGGCTCCCCCCCGTCAGTCAATAGCACATACTCATCCGGTGAGTATCTCGTAGATGGTCGACGATCCCTGTCACTCCTTCTCAGTGGAGCCACTGGTGCTGGCTGTATACCGACAGCCTCCGCCCCTTCAGGAACTACCTCTCCGGCATGCTCATCCTCCTGAGGGACACCCTGACCACCATCAGCAGGCTGATGATCAAGGTTGGGAGCAACTCCATGTACCGGCTCCCCCATAACTGGATCCTCTGCGATGTCCTCTGGAAACTGTTCGAAGCGAAATGACTCTAACTCAGGCAATTCCTCAGCCTCAGAAGGCGTCTCGGAATCCTGAGTGTTGGTCATGGTCTGATCCTCGACGAACACCATGTCCCTGCTTCTGTAGAGCTTTCCTTCCACTGGGTCGTAGAGTCTATAGCCAAACTCATCCCGACCATAGCCGACAAAGACGCATCGCCTCGTCTTCGGCTCAAGTTTGGTCCTCTCGTCCTTCGGTACATGCACGAAGGCTTTACAACCAAACGCCCGCAGGTGATTGTATGACGGCTCTTTGCCGTACCATACTTTGTCAGGCACATCACCCTGCGAAGGAGCACTAGGAGACAAATTAATAATATAAGCAGCTGTGAGAAGAGCCTCACCCCAATAACTGCCCGGCAAGTTTGCTTCTGACAGCAAACACCGCACCCTCTCCATCAGTGTCCTGTTCATGCGCTCCGCTACACCATTGAGCTGAGGTGTCTTTGGCGGAGTCTTCTGGTGTCGTATCCCTTGCTCTCTGCAATACGCATCAAAGGGACCGATGTATTCGCCGCCATTGTCGGACCGAACACACAACAACTTCTTGCCCGTCTCCCTTTCAACAGAGGCCTGAAACTCCTTGAAAGTAGGCAGCACCTGATCCTTGGTCTTTAAGGCATAGACCCAAACCTTCCTGGAACAGTCATCAATAAAAGTCACAAAGTAAGAAGCACCACCAAGAGATTTTACCTTCATAGGACCGCAGACATCCGAGTGAATCAAATCGAGCAACGCCGGCTTCCTCGAACTTGGGTGACTTTGGAAAGACACCCTATTTTGCTTTCCAGCTAAACAGTGCGTGCAGTTCTCCAACTTTGTAGACTTGAGCCCCGGAATCACTTTCCTGTTCACCAAGTAGCTCATCCCCTTCTCGCTGATATGGCCGAGCCGCCTGTGCCACAACTCGGTAGACGCATCACTGACTGCGTTCACCTCCTGTGCCCCCTCTGCGCTCCCCTCCATATAGTAGAGACCGGACTTCTTGCTTCCTCTGGCAATCACCATCGAACCTCTGGAAAGCTTCCACTGACTGTTCCCGAAGAGACTGAAGAATCCCTCGTCATCCAACCTTCCAACCGACACCAGGTTGAAACGGATATCAGGGATATGACGAACATCCTTGAGAACAAGAACCGCACCCGTCTTCGTTCTCAAATGCACATCTCCAACGGCAACCGCCTTCGACACATCTCCGTTGCCCATCTTCAACACGCCGCAGTCGCCTGTCGTGTAAGTGGCAAACAGTGCCCTATTGTGAGATACATGTGCTGAAGCCCCTGAGTCCACCAGCCAAGAATTGTCATCGCAGGCGAGGTTAGTAATGACCTCATCACCTACGACGATCACATCGCCTCCATGCACCGAGGCCGCCGCTGTAGTGTTCTCTTCTTGCTTCCCCTTGTCGCCCTTCTTCTCTCTCTTCCAAGCGAAACAATTCCGCTTGATATGGCCCTTCTTACCGCAATGGTAACACTCTGAGTCCTCGTAACGACCCTTGGACTTCCCCCTGCTCTTGTCTCTGCCACCACCTGGACCCCTGCTTTTGCCCCTTCTGCGGCTCTCTGAAACAAGTGCCTCTGAGTGGTGGGATGTGGATGAAGTGCCCTGAGAACGTCTCCGCATCTCTTCATTCAACACCCCGTTCTTGGCAAACTCCAGACTGACCACGCCCTCTGGAGCAGAAGCGATCATAGATACTCGTACGGTCTCCCACGAGTCTGGCAATGTACACAGCAGTCACAGTCCCTGAACTTCGTCGTCGAACTTGACTCCCATAGAAGATAGCTGGTCAACCACGCCCTGGAAATCACTCAAGTGATCCGTAATAGACGCCCCATCTTTGTACCGCAGACCCATCATCGTCCGGATCAGGAACAACTTGTTTATCCCGGTCTTCTTCGCGTACAAAGATTCCAGCTTATCCCATAACGTCTTCGCGTGCTCAATATTGGCAACGTGGTTGTACACGTTCTCGTCAACGAACTGCCTGATGTATCCGCACACCTGTATATGCTCGAATTTCCAGTCCTCCTCGGATTTATCACTGGGCTTCTCGGATGTAAATACGGGCAGATGCAGCTTCTTGACGAACAGCAAATCCTTCATCTTGCTCCGCCAATAATGATAGTTTGTGCCGTTCAGATTCACCATGCGCACCGGCTTCGCGTCCATCTCTCCTCTCTGGTTCCTCTGTCAACTCCTAACACCCTTTGAATCTGGCTCTGATACCACTCTGTTGGGAAAGAAACGCGGAAACCTTTCCCCAAACCGGAGAGTACCTGCGAGAGGACCGAGCAATACAACGCACGAACCCAAAAACAATCACACAAAAACAATCCACGCAGACACAGAGAATTTTTGATGTGGAAACCCTTGCGGAAAAAAAACCACGGGACGATCGGAGTCCAACCCTGAGAAGCCTCCACTAATGGAATAGAAGAATTACACCCTCTACAAACTCCTTCCGATCCAAATCGGATCCCCACAACACTCAGAGATAAGAACAATGATTACAAGGCTACGAAGAGCGAGAACGACGAGTAGAGATTACCCGAACACGATCTCCTTCGAACAGCGACCTTCAATCCTCCGTCTTCTTCTCCGAAGTTGTAATGGCACTCTTGCCTTCTTCCTCTCTCAAACTTGTGTTGTCCAATGCGTTGCACTATGAATTAGGGTTGGGAAATCCCAATATAACTCCCTAATCCCGCAGCCAACCTGGACCGTTGGATTAGATCCAATGATGAAAACTCATCCAGAATCCCGCTTCAGCCCCCGACGACGCAGAGTTCGGCCAGAACTCTGTGTGGGGCAACCAGCACCTACTGGCCAAACCCTGGAACGGCCAGACCGAGTTCGGCCAGAACTCGGCCTGGGACCGAGTTCGGCCCGAACTCGGATCCCCTGCTTCCAGCAGCTCCAGCAGCAGCAGCAGCAACTCCGTCGCCTACTTCCCGAGCTTCTCCGACATCGGACGGCGCTCGTCGCACTCCGGGGTCTTCTCCACATAGGTTGGGAACCCCATCCACTCCAACACTTGATTTGCTCATTTACACCAGCTAATAGAGTTGGGGATCCTTGAGAACGCTAAACAAGTCTACATTGCACAAACACAAACACAAAAACAGAGCCACATTCGCAAACATGAGAGTTTTACGTGGAAATCCAAAGCGGGAGAAAACTACAAGATGATCTGGAGTCCAATCCTAAAAGGTCTCCTCTAAAGAAAATAGAAGATGCACCGACATCAAGCTTCTCATGCTGATTCGAAAATGGAAAATGAATCATCACAACTACTCAAAGATGAAGAATTAAAGAATACAAAAAATTGATACGAGTTACCGATACGAGATCCTGTAGAAACTTCTCACGCCGATTCGAAAATGGAAAATGAATCACAACAACTATTCAAAGATAAAGAATACAAAGAATTGATACAAGTTACCAATACGAGATCCTGTAGAACACCACGACCGATATCATTGGACCCCTTAAACCTTTTTCACGAGCCTCTTTCAATTTCTTCCTTTCTCTTGAAAGTTGCAAAGTCAATTGTGTAAATCTCTAATAGCTGGGAAAACCTAGTATAGGGTTCTCCTAATAATCTTCAAGTTTGGAGCCATCCGGATCGTTGAATACAAGCAAACAAATATGACCCCTACCCAATTTTCGCTCTGCCAACTAGAATTTCGATTTTCCACTATTAGTGTGCACAAAACTTGATAGAAAATCAGTATTCCGGTAGAGCATCACCATAATTCCAGTTTGCTCCATTTTGGTGCTTTGGCTCCAAAAATGAGACGTCGTTTTCGAATTTCTCCGAGCTTCTCCAAAATTTGGATGATGCTTGTCGGATTCCTGGGCTTTCTACATATGGAAGGAACTCACCCAACATATCCCTCCCTTCCTAACTAGGTGGACGACCTCGCCATTTCGACGACCTTCCGATAGAATTCAAAATTTTTTACCTTGATAGAAGTTTTAGAAGGTTTGTGAGCATGTCATCTCCATTATCATCAGTATAAACATTCTCAAGCTTAACATCATTCGCATCCAACACATCTTGTATCTAGTGGTACTGATTCGCAATATACTTGGACCTGCTATCAAATGTTGAATTCTTACCAAAGTGTTTGCGCTCTGACTGTGACACAACGTGTATTGCTCATGTTTCAGTCATAATTCTCTCATGAATTTCTTCAACCATAGCAACTTTTTGGATGCCTCCATACCTGCAATGAACTCTGCCTCCCTCGTAGGCAAGGCCATACACTTTTGGAATCGTAACTCTCAGACCATTGTTCCTTGTAAATATCATCATGTAGTCCGATGTCGCTCTCTTGGTGTCGACATCTCCATCTATATCAGCATTACCCGATTAACTTAGACTCATCACTTCCGAATGAAACCCTCCAACTGATAGTGTCCTAGAGATATCGCAACATCCACTTGACCATGCTCCAATATTCACTCGGTTTGGAGAGATACAAGCTCATTATTTTGACTGCATAAGCTATGTCTGACGTCATGCACACCATGACATACATTAAGAATGCTCACTACAGAAGCATACGAAACATTCTCCATATTTACTTTCTTTTCCTCGGTCGGAGATACTATTCGATACTAAGCTTGAAGTGAGCTGCAAGTGGAATGCTCACTTTCTTGAAACTATCAATACCAAAACTCAGAAGTACTCTCCTCATGTACTTTTCGTAGGACAACCACAACATATTTGACCTTCTTTCGTGGCTGATCTTTATTCCGAGAATCGTTCCTTGTGCCAAAATCCTTCATTGAGAAAGACATGCTCAATTGGTGCTCCAATTCTGCTATCCCTGAAGTATTACGACCCACTAGTAGCATATTATCCACAGAATAATAACATGATAGAATCATTCTTGACAAAATACTTCATAAACACACAATGATCAAACGTCTTCGCATAATTTTGTTTCTCCATAAACGATTCAAACTTCTTATATCACTACCTCGAGGCTTATTTCAATCCGTACACGCTCTTTTCAACCGACAAACTATGTGTTCCTTATCCTTCTGATCTAAATCCGCAAGATGATCCATGTATAGTAGCTCTTCCTCCATATCGCCTTAGAGGAACGTCGTCTTCACGTTATATGTTTGACCTCTCACGTCTTGTCACCAAACCCACACCAAACATATGGATAAGTTCTTTAGACAAGCGAGAAGATCTCATCGAAATCAACTACCTTCCTTTGACATGCCTTGTGTTGTGGACAAGTATCGTCATCTCGCTACTTCACTCTAAACACCCCATGATTCTTTAAGAGACTCTTGCCCTTTGGCAATCGCACAAGGGCGTATGTGTGAATAGCATGCGAGGAATTTATCTCCTCTTGCATTGCCTTCATCTAACTCTTGTCTATTCTCGTCTTCCATCACGTCTGCGAAACTTTTGGGTTCTCCCTCGTCAAGCAGTAGCACGTACTCACTAGCTGAGTACCTCTTCGATGGTTGACGTTTACCGATAGTCCTTTTCAATTGAACCTCTGGTGCTAGCTTTTGACCGTCAACAATCTCATCATTTTCCCATCAACAACCTCATCATCTTCAGGAATTGCTTGTTGGTTGACGTTCACTGGTTAGGAGGCATGTGAATCAGGGTTTCTTTTGATGAACCGTAGAGGAGGGGACTATTCTTATCCCATTGTATGATTCATTTGAAATGGTCGAGATTCCTCGCTTTTAGATTGGGCATCTTAGTGAAAATTTGTCTATTTGAATACTATCCCAATAGTTAGAATGACACTGAGGATTCAAGAAGAGCTCGCCTCTGCCATATAGGTAGAGGATAGTTAGAATGAGAGTTCGGATTCAGGAAGTGCTCTCCTCTGCCATGTAATATTAGGCAGAGGAGAAGATTCAATTCTGGGGCTACATAAGAAGGAATGGTGAGGAATGGCGATATAGTGTATATAATGTTTAACTGGGTGAGATATCATAGAGGTGACTGTTACATTGGATCAGACTAGATGAAGTTGGATTCTCTCTATCTTCTAACTAATATCATAGAAATGCACACAGCAAGACTTATCCGGTATGTTGCAACTTGGAAGGTTGTATTGGGATTGGTCAGGAAGTTTGAGTTGATTTGATTTTACTTCTTTCGTCAAATTAGGCATATTAGAAATCCATCGATTTGAACTTGACTGATCTAAATTTAATGAAGTATCTTGTTAAGATTAATCCAGGGATTGGTTAAGTTGCATATGGAATCAAGAATTCCATGTTCGGCTCCCTGCATCAAAAGACTCGATAGTGATGCACTTGTTCTAACATCTTTTGAATTCATTTACCCAACTATTTTAGTCATTGCTCTTATTCCAGCTCTAATGTAGGTTTAGTAATGCTTCTTGTGTACTAATTATTAATTCTCTGCAACACTAAAATATCCAGTTGATCCGTCAATCTTATATCAAAAATATGTTCGGGATTCAGCTACGTTGCATGGATATTTATACAAAGACACAATACGACATGAAATGACTTGACAAATTTGAAAGACTAGGATATTACTCAAGGGATGTGACAACAACTGAAAATGTAAATTAACATGTTAAGCTTATTTTCTTATCTAACATAGAAATAAAGTTAAAAAAATAAACATTTAAGAAAACTGTTTAGGAACATAGGAGTAGGACTAGGACCTATAGGAAAGGAAGGTGATCTTTTAGGGTATGCTTGGCAATTGTTGGGTAGCGGTTATGCAGTGTTTTTAAAGTACCGTTTATGAGTGGTTATGAGGGGTTCGATTTTGGATGATTTTAAGTAACAGCTTTTAAAACAGTTAAATCAATGCTCGGTAATTCATGAACGAGTGGTTCTGAAAGTTTTTTACAAGAATAAAATTATCTATATGCCTATATAAAACAAAAGCTCCCCTAAAGTTTCATTTCTTTCTGATGGCGAAGTCTGCTTGATGCAAGATTCATGGATATGTCTTTATTGGTGTGTATCGTAATAGCGTTAAGGATTCTCAATTTGAGGCGGCCTCATGGCAAATTCATTATTTGTAACAATCTAGATAAGTTTGCCATGAAATCAGTAATCTAGATGGATTAATAATTTATAAAAATGATCGCATAGATGAAGATATGAGAGCCTATCGAAAAATAAGATTTTAAAAACTCACCAGAAGTAGTCGTAGTTTGGAGAAACTAGAAGAGAAACATAGATGAGAAAGATGAAATATGATAGGATATTTATAACTAGTCATGTTCATGTGCGGTGACGTACGAAAAAAATATAATATTTATAACTAGGATATTTATAACGTCGTCAGGTCGTTCGTCTACCGTCGCGCAGATCCGGCAACCAACATCCTTCTTCCTATCCAAAGATCCAGGTGCACCATTCCAATTTCTATAATATTTGCGAAATCATCACTGTTAGGATAAAAAAAGATCTCTTTAATATTTTCAACCATTCATGGCTGTTATCCTGCTTTGATTGTGAGGAACGAATCTGCTTGATAAAGGACATTATATTTGCTAAAGAACCGATATTAAATTTGGAACTAAAATTGAGTATAATTTATTACATTAATTTTCTAATGAATCACGAATACAAGCTTTGCAAATGTGACTATGCTTCTTCTTAAAAGAAAATCATTGATATTCCATCATTGAATTTTAAATCTGCTAACTTAATTAGTTGTTCTTCATAGATTGTCATTGATTCTTGTTCTCCTTGCTGATTTTCATAACCTGCACAACATAGAGACATAAAAATAGGGTTAATCAAGCATGTATTACATCACTTGTCTATTCTCGTCTTCCATCACGTCTGCGAAACTTTTGGGTTCTTCCTCATCAATCAGTAGCACGTACTCACTAGCTGAGTACCTCTTCGATGGTTGACGTTTACCGATAGTCCTTTTCAATTGAATCTCTGGTGCTAGCTTTTGGTGCTAGCTTTTGACCGTCAACAATCTCATCATTTTCCCGTCAACAACCTCACTATCTTCAGGAATTGCTTGTTGGTTGACGTTCACTGGTTAGGAGGCATGTGAATCAGGGTTTCTTTTGATGAACCATAGAGGAGGGGACTATTCTTATCTCATTGTATGATTCATTTCAAATGGTCAAGATTCCTCGCTTTTAGATTGGGTATCTTAGTGAAAATTTGTCTATTTGAATACTATCCCAATAGTTAGAATGACACTTGGGATTCAAGAAGAGCTCGCCTCTGCCATATAGGTGGAGGATAGTTAGAATGAGAGTTCGGATTCAGAAAGAGCTCTCCTCTGCCATGTAATATTAGGCAGAGGAGAAGATTCAATTCTGGGCTACATAAGAAGGAATTGTGAGGAATGGCGATATGGTGTATATAATGTTTAACTGGGTGAGATACCATAGAGGTGACTGTTACATTAGATCAGACTAGATGAATTTGGATTCTCTCTATCTTCTAACTAATATCATAAAAATGCACACAACAAGACATCCGATATGTTGCAACTTGGAAGGTTGTATTGGGATTGGTCAGGAAGTTTGAGTCGATTTGATTTGACTTCTTTCGTCAAATTAGGCATATTGGAAATCCATTGATTTGAATTTGACTGATCTAAATTTAATGAAGTATCTTGTTAAGATTAATCCAGGAATTGGTTAAGTTGCTTATGGAATCAAGAATTCCATGTTCGGCTCCCTGCATCAAAAGACTCGAGAATGATGCACTTGTTCTATTATCTTTTGAATTCATTTAACCAACTATTTTAGTCATTGCCCTTATTCCAGCTCTAATGTAGGTTTAGTAATGCTTCTTGTGCACTAATTATTAATTATCTGCAACATTAAAAGATCCAGTTGATCCATAGATGATAGATCTTATATCAAAAATATGTTCGGGATTCAGCTACGTTGCATGGATATTTATACAAAGACACAATACAACATGAAATGACTTGACAAATTTGAAAGACTAGGATATTACTCAAGGGATGTGACAACAACTGAAATGTAAATTAACATGTTAAGCTTATTTTCTTATCTAACATAGAAATAAAGTTAAAAAAATAAACATTTAAGAGAACTATTTAGGAACTTAGGAGTAGGACTAGGATCTAATAGGAAAGGACGGTGAATCTTTTAGGGTATGCTTGGCAATCGTTGGGTAGCGGTTATGTAGTGTTTTTAAAGTACCATTTATGAGTGGTTACGAGGGGTTCGATTTTGGATGATTTTAAGTAACGACTTTTAAAACAGTTAAATCCATGCTTGGTAATTCATTTACGAGTGGTTCTAAAATTTTTTACAAGAATAAAATTATGTATATGTCCATATAAAACAAAAGCTCACCTAAAGTTTCATTTTTGATGGCGAAGTCTGCTTGATACAAGATTCATAGAGAGGTCTTTATTGGTATGTATCATAATAGTGTTAAGGATTCTCAATTTGAAGCGGCCTCATGGCAAATTCATTATTTATAACAATCTAGATGAGTTTGCCATGAATTTAGTAATCTAGATGGATTAATAATTTATAAGAATGATCGCATGGATGAAGATATGAGAGACTATTGAAAAATAAGATTTTAAAAACTCACCAGAATTAGTCGTAGTTCGGAGAAACTAGAAGAGAAATAAAGATGAGAAAGAGGAAATATGATAGAATATTTATAACTAGTCATGTTCACGTGCGATGCGCGTACGAAAATATATATAATATTATTTAAGAAATTAGATAAAAATAAATTATATTAGTATATATCGAATATCATTTTAATTTATTTTAATTAAAGTTTGTTCTTGGTAGAACTTTGGATATGTTTAGATGATACCATGCAATTAGTTTAAATATTAAATATATTTTAAGTTTAACTTCTTTTTTTTTTTTTTGGAACCAGGTAAATTGTTTCTGGAATCGCTCCCATTGGGATTCGAACTCCTGACCACTCGGGCCGCATGCATCTCTCTTAACTTGTTATATATATATATATATATATATATATATATATATATATATATATGTGTGTGTGTGTGTGTGTGTGTGTGTGTGTGTGCACGATCCCACAACATCAGAGGCCTGATGAAATATGACATACTATATATATATATATATATATATATATATATATATATATATATATATATGCAAATGACCTCTAGCCTAGTGGTTAAGAGAGATGCATGCGGCCCAAGTGGTCGGGAGTTCGAGCCCCAGTGGAGGCGAGTTCGCCACAATTACCCATTGCTTCAAAATATATATATATATATATATATATATATATATATATATATACTAGTCACCTTCATGTGCAACGCACGTATATTAAAAATGGTTGATAATATATATAGTATTAATAATTTAAATTATATTATAATATTTTAAATATAAGTTTAATATATTTTAATATAATTTGTTATAATTATTATTTTTAATTATGGATATGTGTTTAATTAGATAATATTATGTAGTTAGTTTAAACATCATTTTAATTTTAAATATATACTAGTATTGGGTGGTTTTTAATTTTTTACGTGAGGAGAGAATGTTCGGTTATCAACACAGAAGATAAGAAATGTAGTTAATTTTAAATTTTATGTTATTTTAAAAAAATGGTTGAAGATAATATACACGGTCTTAGACCGCTCAAAATTGAGCCGTTTTGAAGCCCCTTTATATATATATATTATTTTTATTATTTCAAGCAATGGGTACTTGTGGCGAACTCGTTAATTTTAAATTTTATGTTATTTTAAAAAAATGGTTGAAGATAATATACACGGTCTTAGACCGCTCAAAATTGAGCCGTTTTGAAGCCCCTTTATATATATATATATTATTTTTATTATTTCAAGCAATGGGTACTTGTGGCGAACTCGTCTCCACTGGGGCTCGAACTTCCGACCACTTGAGCCTCAAGCATCTCTCTTAATCACTAGGCTAGAGGTATAAAGGAGGGATTCGAACTCGGGCCTCCCGTCCGGGTATATATATATATATATATATATATATATATATATATATATGTGTGTGTGTGTGTGTGTGTGTGTGTGTGTGTTGGGTTATTTAGTAATATGGTTTCATATAGTATTTGATATTAGGGTTTAGGTCTCCATATGTCTCCAAATTGGTAACAGATTTGGACGTCAGCAATGAATATGAGACCAAAATTCTAATGTTGGATATTATGGAGATCCAAACCCTAATATCAAATATTATATGAGATCCTATTACTAAATAACCCACATATATGTTTATATAATTTGGTTATACATTGAGATAGTTATAAAGATTTTAACTTTTTTGTACATGGTATTAGTTATAAGGATTTTGAAGAAAAAAATTATTAAGCACGTGACGATATGGGCACTTAATACCATATGGTGGTAGTTAATTATAAGAATTAGAAAAAAATTATTAATCAGTTTATTAATCAGTTTATGGAGCCGAACAAAGTCGGTGCCTCACAAAAAAATACCAAACATGATTTTATTAAACACGTCATAAGCGGCCGACTCAAATACACTCCAAAACCGATTAAAAAAACATTGTTGCCAAGCAACCCTTAGAAATATAATTTAAAGGGTATGATAAAGTACAAATCATTCATATTGCATATGTTCCGGGCATAGTCCCGTCTTCTCACACTTATTATTATTATTATTAGGGTAAATTGTAAAAATTCCTCGTTAGATTTTCGTTTTTTGCACTAAAAGACCTCATGCTCTTAAAATTTTCAAAAGTATGAAATATGCTCATTTTGTCCCCAAATGACAATTTTACCTCTCCCTCTCTCCTTCGGCTGTTTGGGCTGTGTTCGCCGGCGAGGAGGAGGAGGGGGGGGGGGGGGGGGGGGGGGCGGAGCGGGGCCGACGACGGAGCAGGAAGGGAGGGGGGGGGGGGGGGGGGGGGGGGTGGGGGGGGGGTTCGGGGCCGGCGAGGGAGGAGGAGGGGGTGGGGCTGGGGGCTCGCCGGCGAGGGGGGGGGATCAGGGGGGTCGGGAGGGATGGGGGATTGCCGGCGAGGGGGGGGGGGGGGGGGGGGGGGGTGGGTCGGGGGGGCTGGGGGATCGCCGGCGAGGGGGGGTCGGGAGGGCTGGGGGATCGCCGGCGCCGGCGCTGCCGTGGGGGAGGGGTTAGAGGGGGACAGGGGTATTTTAGGTATAAAATTTTTGAAATTTGGCTGGAGGGACTTAATCGAGCGGATTTGTAATCTAAGGAGGGATAAACTGCCAAAAAATTTTAAAAGGTCTTTCTACGCAAAAGATATATATTTAACGAGGAATTTTTTGCAATTTACCCTTATTATTATTATTATTATTATTATTATTATTATTATTATTATTATGTCTTGTAGATACTTGTTTAATGTATATATGTTTCTGGTTAATCAGGTGGTTGAGTTGGTTCTGGAAAAGGTCTTTGACATTAAGCGCGAAGAATCGATGCAGTTAGCATAGAGAGAGGCAGATGGCCTACAGGTTCTCTTGGAATAGATGAAGCTATCAGTATAATCACAACTTAGCTTCTTGTATAATTTCTACAGCAACCATGTGGGTGTGTTCCATACTGATAAAAGCTTCGGTTCACAAAATGTTGTGCAAATAGTGACATAGCAAGCTTTAGTACTCAAAATCATTGCTTAAAATTTGGAGATGGATAAGAATTCCGCCAGATGGAAATGCCGTTACAAAAAAGGCAAGTTTATGATAAAACTTTCTAATAATAAGTTGGTAATTTTCAACTAGATATCTATTTTAAATCTAATAATACTCGGACGATATGATGTGGCATGTTATTGTGTGTCGGACACAAATGCTACTATACTATTGGTAAATTCATTTTACAAACCAAATTTATTGTTACTACTGTAATAAATTTCTGGTTCCGCACTTGAGCGTGTTATAGTTCTGAAAACGTGTAAGATGCTTTTTTCTTATCAATAATGTTATAGGGATATTCTTTTCTTGACATAACCATATTAATATAGTATTACATTCTTGGATGTCAATTATTATTTCTCTGACAATTAATAATGTACTATCACATCAGTGTAGTTATGAAGTGTGTTAAAAAAGTATGTGTTTGTATTATTATTACTAGCATATGTGCACGTACCTTACACGTATTTTAACATTATTTAAATTAAGAAAACTTTAGGAAGACCAAAAGATAATTTTCGTAATTACTAAATTGTCCTTATTAAAATTAATGAACTATTTTTAATTAGTATAGACATGTAAGAATATTTTTAGAATTCAAAAGTTTCACCATCAAGTTTTTCTATTATATAGTAGAATAGATTTTTCTTAATTATACATGACTGCCTATAATGGGAAGATTGTCGGCGTTTAAGAATCAATAATTCATAACGCCCAATAAATTAGAAGGCTTGTTTAATAATTTGACCCGGCCCAGTAAGAATAGTCAAGAGGACAAAAATCATGACGAAATCAATGACGTTTTTAGGCAGATGAGGGGGACACGCCAGCTATCCAGTTAAAGTGGGGGCAAGCATTCCAAGCCTTGCAACAATAATTGAGGCACCTAAATTGAACCAATTTCCACACCATTTAATATTTCTGCAGGACCCACAGTCACATCGTGGGCTTTGTTAGCAATTCGGGAAAGGAAAAAGAAGTTCGGACCGATAAAAATACAAGTATAAATTTATACAGTACAAATAAAATAGGTTTAAAAAATTCGATCAAATATTCATAAACATAGTATTAAAATGAGAAATTGTGCATACTAAAACACATGTGGTCAAATTTAATTAATTAAACAGGTTGTTACACTATCTTTTAGTCAAATTTGTCAATAATTTAGAGAATACGTTTAAGATTTTACATGCTTAAAATTTGCATACTAATTCGAATATTTTAAAAATACGCAATTATTATACGTTTATAAAAGATACGAATTTTTTTTCTTGTAATGTTTGGCGTAATGTACAGAATTTTGTGTACACTGCGTTGCACACCATTTGGATCTATTGTTCGCAATTTTCACACACACATCGGTTTCCTCCGTCGATTCGGTCCCAAGATCGTCCGTCTAGCCAAAACAATTATACCTCTCGTTACTAATCACAAGAGTTCGTTGAAATTTTTTACATGTAATAAGAATTTTATTTAACAAAGGATTCGTGGATGAACAGAAATTTTTTAAAAAGGTAACAAAAGAGTGTAAAATTATAGAGAAGATAATATGTTGAAAAAATTATGCCAAAAGTAATATGTCGCCAATACACTTGGCGACATGAATGTAAAAAAAAAAAATCAGAGTGGTAGAGGGTGCTCTATAACTTCAGTCAACAAATATACAGCCTTTTTCGTCACTAAAACCTGGAGGAAAAAAAAATGGAGCGATGTCGCCAACACTGTTGTCGACATGTTACTTGTCCTACATTTCACCAAACATGTTATCTTCTATATAATTTAATACTCTTTTATTATCTTTTTTAAAATTTTCTGGTGGATGAACTTGGGCCTCGTTTGGTTTGCAGAATGGAAGGGAAAGAAAATCAATTCCTTGGCATTTTTTTTCCTTTGGAAAATTACGATTTCCATTGATTTTCCTTTTCGATGTTTGGAAATGATAAGAAATTTGGAAAGGAAAGTGAATACTTCAATGTGAAAAAGTGACTTCTTGTTGGAAAGGAAATTTTCTCCTTTTCCAATCCGATGATTCTGCGAACCAAACGATGGCTTAGAGCATCTCCAACCCTATTGTCTTGTTTTGTGTTGTGAATCCTATGTGGCATGGGACACAAGACAATGTCTTGTATAGGTGGCAAAAATATATTCACAAATGACAATGAGTTTAAAAGGTCATCTCCAATGCAAAAGTATTGAGAAGACAATACAAATTAATTTTTTACAACTTCCAAGACAACTTTTACTCTTCTACTTCTTTTTATAAATATTTTTATTCACAAATGATGATGTGGACACAAAGACATTGTGAAGTGCATTGTCTAGATCTAGACAACCAACTTCACATTGTCTTTGCCATGTCATTGCCATGTCAACTCCACATTTTTTTCACATTTGCATTGGAGAAGTACTTTTGGAAAAAATGGTTGTCCTTCCTATGTGGCAACCATTTTTTTCAAACTCACAATAGGGTTGGAGATGCTCTTAGGTTAGGCGTGTTTTTTTCCTCTGGACCAGTAACAGCTTGCCACGTTCGCGTTATCATAACGTTGGTTCTTGTCACCGTTTAATACAGCCGTTGGTGTTCTCCAAAAACTCAATAAATAGCAGCCTCTGGCGTCGGGCTTTCTTCCATCCTTTCTTCCTTGCGATCTTCCATACAATTGTGTGTTCTGGGAAATTATTTAGCAACTATCATCAAAAAGAAACTCTGTACATTAAGGTCAGTCCTGCTTGATATTGCTGATTCCTTAGTTCTGCTAATTTATATTGGCTCTAATTTACTTATTTTACTTAACTCTGTTTTTTCCTCAATCCAATAAGAGTCAAAATTTATATTTTGTACAGACAATTTGTTATTGAATAATTAAAAAAATTAGAATGGTTATGTATTTTGAAATGTTTAATAATTTCGTTAAGTATATTTGAGGATATCGTAACTTTGCTGCTATTTTTTTTTATCAGGACATTCGATGGACGAAGACGAAGTTAAGCGATTTCAGAAATTTTATGAACAAATAAAACGACAGGAGGGACGGGAGGAGCAGTCTGCTGCAAAAAAGATCAAGAAGGATTCCACTTCCTCTCCCTCTCCCAATGGACGAAAAATTCACGCTTTAATAAAGCAAACCCCGGCCAGGAAGGATTTCCCAAAATCCGCTCCCTCTCCTTCTCCCAATGGAGAAAAAATGCATGCTTTAATAAAGCAAACCCCGGTCGGGAAGAATTTGACAGAATCCCCTTCCTCTCCCTCTCCCAATGGAGAAAAAGTAAAGGTGGTGAGGAAAAATGTCACAAAACCCACTTCCTCTCCCTCTCCCTCTCCCAATGGAGAAAATGCACAGGCTTTGATAAAGCCACAAACCCTTCAGGCTAATAGCCAACAAAAGGGGAAGAACGTCGTTTCTGCAGAAGAAGCTAATAGAAAAGGGCCATTTGTCAAAAAATGGTACAACCTTGAATTAGAAAACCAAGACAAGGAGACTTGGGACATGATCAATGGTTGTTTCCGAGGAATCCAATCTTCCAACACGAAGATGGCCAATTTCTGGCTTTCCCAACTGGAGAGATCACACACCTCCCTCAAACATAAGCTCGGAGAAGCACACCAGCTGGTATCCCGGCTGGTGTCCTTCTCCTCGACCTCGAGGTCGGACATGCTAAACGCGAAAGAAAGAGAGCTTTTCTCTGGAACTGAAACTTCCTCGAAAGAACAGAGGAAATTGAAATCTATATTTTCGCGACTGCAAACTGCGGATTTGGTGAATCTAAGGATCGAAGACTTCCTAAAATTGGTGAAAACCCTAGAAATTCAGGCAGATGGAGTCAAAGAGCTTGAATCCAAAGCCGAGGTACAAGAAATGACTAATTTGTACCGACAACATCTGATTGATGACAACAGATTACTTGCCTTCTTCCAAAAATTGGAAGAGGGGCGAAAATAACATAATGACTCGAAAACAAGGAGACGATCCTTAATTAGAAGGGTCGTAGCTGGTTTTGCTGGAAATGAGTCCAGAAGAATAGAATACAAATGTTGTATTCGTTGCACCAATATTGCAACATAATTTCAGTCGGTCTTTTATGTTTCGAATCCGGAGCATATGGACTTTATATCCAAGGTTGGGTTTTGGTAAATTCGCCAAAAAAGAAGAAGGAATTTTCTTGAACACAAGAAAAGGAGGGCATAATTTGCCGCACGGGAGTTTCTTCAGGAAACTTGCCGAATCATTATGGGAAACAATGTAATCCGGATTACTCCTCAAATTGATGAGGATGGAATAACTAAAATTCAATATTTCAATATGTTACTCCTCAAATTGATGAGGATGGTTCCATATTTCCTAAATAATTGAAATTTAGGATGGATTGGTTCCGAAGCTCGAGAAGAAAGTGAAGGTGAGCTAAATGGTATGGGATGGGGACCTCAAGGCGAATAAAGCATGGTGGACATGACATGATGGACACTTCTCTCCACCAGTCGGCGCTACACAATGCTGCATGCTTTATTTCCCACTCACTAAAGAAGATTCCTTCAATAATATTGAAGACAGAAGGACAACAGCTCATCTTCTTCTTGAATTATTGAAGACAACTTCTCCCTTCCTTGATGGGGACAACATCACTGAATGAGAGAGATAGATTCGTTGGGAGACCATGCTCTCTATTTCTCCAGTAGTTTGCTTGCTTTTGTGTGTTTTTCTTTCTAATGTAATAGTTTGCTTGTTTGCTTTTGTGTGTTTTTCTTTCTAATGTAATAGTTTGCTTGCTTGCTTTTGTGTGTTTTTGTTTCTAATGTAAAATCCAGTATTAGAGCCAAGTTGGCGAATAAAATTGTAAGTTTTCTTTCTCTTATGTTTTGTTTTTTTTAAATAAAAATAATTCAGCTTAGACATCTTTTCTTGAGCATATTTTAAATGTAATTAGCGACACCTTTGGACAAAAGGAACTCGATAATTTTACGGATAGACAAGTGTACCATTTAACCATAAAGTCAAAGACTAGTGGGGAGGGAAAGGGTTGTGCGATGTGGCAGCCCTCCATTAGCTGGAGTGGAGCCTGGGCCAATTTTGGGGGGGGGGGGGGGGGGGGGGGGAGGGGCAGCATGTCAACATTGGTTCATTGTTCACTCGTCCCTTTCTGTTCCTTAGAAAAGTTAAAAAAAAATTGATGTACTCGGAAATCCAACATCCTATGCATATAAAAGAAGAAGAGCGGAACATCAAATTATTTTCACTATACTAATATGGGAACTCTACAAGGTTACTGAAGATCCTAAGGTTGGATTTTGTTAAATTCAACAAAAAGGACCTTGGGGGGGGGGGGGGGGGGGGGGTTGGGGGGGGGGGGGGGGGGGGGGGGGGGAGAGAGGGGCGACATGTCAACATTGGTTCATTGTTCACTCGTCCCTTTCTGTTCCTTAGAAAAGTTAAAAAAAAATTGATGTACTCGGAAATCCAACATCCTATGCATATAAAAGAAGAAGAGCGGAACATCAAATTATTTTCACTATACTAATATGGGAACTCTACAAGGTTACTTAAGATCCTAAGGTTGGATTTTGTTAAATTCAACAAAAAGGACTCTCTTGAAGACAAGGAAATGTTACATGTCGTACGGGAGTTTTTTTTTTTATATAACTCATCGAATTATGATTGGAAATAATGTAATCAATGATATACAAGAGTTTTGTCATTGTTTACTACTCTGAAAAGGAAAGAATAACTAAAATTCAAGATTGGGTAAAGCGAAAAAAAATCGTTAGATTTTCGCTTTTTGCACCAAAAGATCTCATGCTATTAAAATTTATAAAAGTATGAAATCTGTTCATTTTTTCTTTTTTGTTAATTGCTGTTAAGCGAGATATGTAATAACCATTTTATTCCTCTTCCACTCTCCTCCCCCCCTCCCCCCCCCCCCCCCCCCCCCCTCCCCTCTCTCTCCGGTGGTGCGCGGACGAGGAGGAGGGGGACGGGGAGGAGACGCGGAGAGGAGGAGGAAGGGGCTGGGAGGAGGAGGAGGGGGGGGGGGGGCTGAGGGGGCGGGGAGGAGGGGGGCTGGTCGGAGTGAGGAAGGGAGTTGGCCGGAGTGAGGAGGGAGGCTGGCCGGAGTGAGCACTTCGGAAGGGGGCTGAGGGGGGCATGGAGGATGAGGAGGTGGGGCTGGCCGGAGTGAGGAGGGGGGTTACGGGGGAGGAGGGGGAGGAGAAAAATGAGGGGGTTGGTGGGGAAGGGGGTAGTTTAGTTTTTTTTTTAATGTCATTAACGGTCAAAGGTAATGGTCAAGAGACGGTAGGGAGCTTTTCGAGCAAGTCGTATATTGCATGAATTTTTATTTGCTAAATTTGACTAAAAAGTCTTTCTAAGCAAAAGATACAAATTTAACGACGAGTATTTTATAATTTATCCTTCAAGATTTCATAATATAATTATAAGTAGTTTAAATTCAGGACGAATTGGTTTCGAAGCTCGAGAATGATATGGACGACTAGGGCTGTAAATGAGCCAAGCCGTTCACGAGCTGCTCGAAGCTCAGCTCGATAAAAGCTCGTTTGAGCTCGGTTCGTTTAGTAAACAAGCTGAGCTCAAGCTTTATTTTTGAGCTCGTTTAATAAATGAGCCAAGCTCAAGCTTGGATGTACTCGGCTCGATTAGCTCGCGAGCTGGCTCGTTTAGAAGTTCGTTTAGGAGCTTGTTTAGAATCTCGTTTGTTCTTTGTTGAAATATATATATATATATATATATATATATATATATATATATATATATATATATGGTCGTGTGTATTATATATTTATGTGATATTAAGGAACTTTTTTATTAAATTTTTATAAATAAATTGTTAATATTTCAGATACTTGAATTCGAATCTAACTAACATGAAATCAAGCTCGTTAAGCTTGAAATCAAGTTTAATGAGTTTGAATTAAAGTTGAGCGACAAGCTTGATTTCAAGCTTATCGAGTTTGTTTATCAAGCTTGAATCAAGCTTTCTTATCAAGCCAAGTTCAATCTTAATATAAACAAACTCAAGTTTCAAAATAAAAAATTTATCAAGCTCGAGCTCGAGCACGAATAATTATAGTTAAGCTAAGCTTAAGCTAACAAAAACTCGGCTCGGCTCCTGGCTCCTTTGCAGCCCTACGGACGACTTCAAGGCTCTCAACATTAGAGATAAGCATGGTGGATCATGGTCGTAAGAAGCAGCATTATGGTGGACCCCTCTCTCCACCAGCCGACGCTATATGACAATGCCAACACTACACACTTTACTCCCCACTCACAAAAGAATATTCCCTACTCCATAATTGAAGATAGAAGGACAACATCTCATCCTTGTGAATTATTGAAGACAACATTTTCCTTGATGGGACATAACACTAAACGAGGAAGATTTGTTTAGATACCAGTCCCTCTACAATATGTAAGAGCATCTCAATCCATATCCCCTTATTTTTTTTTGGGTAAAGTGCATTTAAACCCTCCTTAGAGTTACCTCGTTCGCAAAATAAGACCTTTTAGAAAACTTAAAGCATTTTGCACCTCCCGCAAACCTGTTTTGCTCAGAATATCCCTTTCCGTCAAATTGACGTTAGAACAGCCGTTAGAGGCTATTTTTTTGGATTAAAAAAAAAGTGCACTTCCCAAAATACCCCTAATACTTACATTTGGCTGTTGGCTCTCTTTCATTCTCTATGTATAAGACAATGTTTGTTTGAAACATAAAACCTAACTTTATATTTTCTATTTTTTGACCGGTTGGTTGGAAGGAAAAATAATATATTTTTTTATATTTCTTTTTTTTTTTTACTTATTTGCTCTCATTTAATATATTGAAACTTTTTCTTACCTACAGATCTCAAATCCAACTGCAATTTTTTTTTTATATTCTCTTTTTTTTTTTTTTACTTATTTGCTCTCATTTAATGTTTGAAGCTTTTTTTACTTATTCCTTTTTTTTTCAAGACGTCCAAATAGAAATTATGGAAGCCTATTCGTAGATAATCGACAAAGGCGGGGTGGCAGCCACTGAACCCGGACCATGCTTCGACATACATGTTTTGTAATTTATTTTTGGATTTTCGACACGTTTAGTAATATTTAAGTTATTTGTTTAAGTAATACATGTGATGAAAATAAATTTGTACCAAGATTTACAATTTCAGTTAGAATTAATAAATAAATAATTACGATAATAGTCATGACTAATAAATAATTACGATACAAGTTCAGGACTAATCGGACATTTGTTAAAATATTTTTTTTTCCAGAAAAATTTAAGATGAAAACCTACTATTTAGATTATAAACATTTATTTTCGAAAATGACGTCAAGCATGAGAATTGATTTTTGTTTAATAATCTTTTTAATATTTTGTTTTTTGTTTCCATTTTTTTATTTCTTATTTCATATTTTTTTTTTCATCTTTTTAATAATCTTTTCTAGAATTAATAAATAAATAATTACGATAATAGTCATGACTAATAAATAATTACGATACAAGTTCAGGACTAACCGGACATTTGTTAAAAGATTTTTTTTTTCCAGAAAAAATTTAAGATGAAAACCTACTATTTAGATTATAAACATTTATTTTCGAAAATGACGTCAAGCATGAGAATTGATTTTTGTTTAATAATCTTTTTAATATTTTGTTTTTTGTTTCCATTTTTTTAGTTCTTATTTCATATTTTTTTTTTCATCTTTTTAATAATCTTTTCTAGTTTTTTAATAGTGACTTTTATTTTCAAATTTGTATAGTTTTTGTTTTTGTCTTTTTTCATTGTTTAAGATTTATCCTCATTTTTTGGTTTTTTGGAATATTTTGTCTATTTTTTATTTTTTCCATATTTTAATAGTATTTTTTGTTTTTTATTTGGTTTTTTTTTTTCCAGTTTTTCATCATTTCTATTTTTTAAGAATTGATTTTTTTTATTTATCAGTTTTATTTTTCCCAAAAATATTTATATATTTGTTAAATAAAAAATAATTTATGAAAAATAATTTTAAATAATATTTATCCATTTTTTTGACGAAACTAACCGTTTTTAACAAGTTAATACTAATTAAAATAATTTTAATAAATAATTTTACTAGCAAAGACCATTTTCCCTTTGTTAATATTTATCCACTTTTTAACAAGTATTTTTGCGTAACCGTTTTTAACAAAATAATTTTAGAACTAACCGTTTTTTAACAAGTTAATATTAGATAGCCCAGGGGTAAAATGGTCAAAACAACCCCATTTTAACACCCGTAAACGGAAAAGTTAGCGGAGGGGGGTGATTTGAGCATTTTCGTATCTAGTTGGGTTTTTCGGATCAGCGAGTCTTTATTTGCATTTTCGTGCATCTAAGGAGGGTTTAAATGCACTTTACCCTTTTTTTTTTGTGAATCTTAGATGACATAGGATGCAACATAATGTCTTATATAAATAGCAAGATTATATTTACAAATGACAGTGAGTTTAAAAAATCATTTCCAATGTAAAAGTATTAAGAAGACAATACAAAGTAATTTTTTTACAATTTCTAAGACAACTTTTACTTTTCTACTTCTTTTTATAGACATGTTTATTCACAAATGATGATGTGGACATAAAGATATTGTGAAGTGTATTGTCTAGATCTAGATAACCAACTTCATATTGTATTTGTCATGTCATTGTCATGTCAACTCTACACTTTATTTCATATTTGTATTTGAGAAGTACTTTTAGAAAAAATAATTGTCATTCCTATGCGGCAACTATTTTTTTTCAAACTCACAATAGAGTTGGAGATGGTCTAAAAAAAGAGAGTAGGAATACTTCGAAGAAAAAAGATTGCAATAATCATTCCTCTAGTAGTTTCCTTCCTTTTGTGTGTTTTCTTTCTACTGTAAAATATGTAGGGGTGGGCATACGGTTCTAGGACCCGCGGTTCCGATTCGGCCCGAACCGTAAAATGTCTAAACAAGCCGGTTCCTAAATTTTGAAATTTAAACGGGACGGGTCGTGTGACATTAACGGGTCGGGGCGGGTCCTATTTTCAAAATAAACGGGACCCCAGCCCGACCCGTTTCTAGGAGTATATATATTTTTTATATCAATTTTAGCATTTTTTGTTATTATAGTCTATACATAATAGAATATCTTATTGTTTACTAAACAAATTCTAGAAGTTGGGAAGACATTAGACTTGTTTTGTTCTTATAGACAATATAACATATGTAAATGTTTACTATTATAGATTTTTTTTAAAACTTTTTTTTTGACTCGTTTGGACCCGCGGGTCGACCCGTTTCAAACGGGTCGGGTCCGGTCCGGGTCCAATATTTTTTGGACCCGTCCCGTCCCGCCCCGCCAAGTAACGGGTCCGGTCCGGGTCCAACAAATTTGGGCCCGGCCCGGCCCGTGCCCTCCCCTAAAAATATGTGTTGGCAACCATGAACTTTAGAGGTTGCAATAAGCATTCCTCTAGAGATTTCTTTTGATTCATAACTACGAAATGATCAAACAAATTTCAGACTCAACTTTTTTCACACCAAATCTTATGACTCTCCTTATAGGTGTTATCTTCAAAAATACATGGTCGTCTATCATGAACTTTAGAAGTCGTTGATGAGTATCTGCATAACTTTTTTGTCGGCTTTGCATAATTTTCAGTCTGTGTCACACTCCGACTCCGCATAATCATTCGTCCTCGCAATGTACGTGATGTCATGCAAGCATAAATTGTGCTTGTACAAGGCCAAGTACCTATACAATAACAAAGCAGACAAAATTGACAAAACACGATGGAACATTAAAGCATATAATTGAAGCAACGGACAATATTATAGAAAACCCAAAAAACACATTAATATAAGAACAAGTCTCTTTATTGATAACTTTTGAATTGATTACAATGCTCTCAATCACTCTCTGGTACACGTCATCATTGGCTTACATTCCTCTTGTGCTATGCAGAATTACAATGATATCGTTCCATACATTACATTCTTTTATATAGAGAACCATCTTTTTGCATATTCTTCTTCTGATTTTCAACTCATGAGGATGAGGCATCGACTATCGCTTCGGATCATCCATTCGATCATCTCGCACCTGCGACGAACTGGCGGGGATCAGTACATTAACGCATTGGTGAAAAACAAAGACTGCACCGTCTAAAACTATTACTAAGTATATTCATGTGGGAAAATGTTGATTTTGCTATCTTTTACCTACATTATTTCATGCAACATATGATATAGTCAATTTACACTTTTTGAATATATTTTGAAAAGTCATATTTCATTTCTTTCATTCAAGCATTAAGTAGGGACAAATTCTAAGCATGATAACAATTCATATATTTGACATGCGTAGTGTGTTTCATGAGTCATATTCATTTATTTCATAACATTAGCAACAACATATCATTCCACACTCTTTTCTTCTTGAACATATAGTAGCCTATATGTAACATAATTCTATATCTATAATCGGGCAGCAAATTGCTAGTTTGTGTTGCGCGTAAAATATTTTTTTATGTTTTAGTTAAAAATAGTTCAAATATTTAAATAAATTTGGATTTAAATTTTAGCAAGCTTTAGGATTCAAAATCCAAAATCACTCGTTAAAAATTTGGAGATGGATAAGAATTCCGTAAGATGGAATTGCGCAATTTGTGTAAAATTTGCTAGTTTGTTTGGCAAAATTTGCTAGTATATGTTGCACGAAATTTTATTTTTATGATGTAGTTAAAAATAGTGAATTTTTTTAAATATTTGAATTTAGAGTTATGAAACAATTTTAAAATATTAAAAAAAAATTACTTTAAATTGATTTTTTTTAATTTTTTTAAATTTAATGTCTATATATATATTTATTCGTCAGATAGAAGAGAAAGCTAGTTGTCTTTATTCGTAATTTTTTAATAAAAAATAGTAGATGATATACATATACATTGTTTTATAAAGAGTATAGATAGAGATGTGACCGAATAAACGGGTTTATAATGGAAAGAATGTTGGCGTTTATTTATACCAACAAGGGATTAATAATTCGTCAGGTCCAATCAATTAGAAAGCTTATTATAATCCGACCCGGCCCAGTAAAATA
>JANAVB010004798.1:6098573-6252539 GCA_029216955.1 Iris pallida
ATTTTTATGTTGAAGAATGGAAGTGTTCGTTCTTGTCAGAATTCTGCTATATTTATAGGCAAAAGTTCTTCAAATAATGAAGCGTCACATTCATCCGACGGTTCACACATTAATGCTTGACGGTTCATCCGTTCATTTATTACATTCATCCGACGGTTCATTCGTTCATTTATTACATTCATTTGACGATTCGTCCGTTCATAATCTTCTATTATGGGGATTCATTATTTATCACGTTTTCATAACCTCTGGATAAATGCTGAATTTACCTGCTCATTTGTTATTTTCTATTTTTGACCTCTGCATAAATCAATCTTTTCTTCTTGAGTTCCTACATATTATCACGTCCATATTACCTCTGATAGTATTATGTACTCTAAAACAGAAAAGTTTATCATGTCCACAATTCATTCAAATACAAATCATTGAGCATAGAAGAATTATCATTTCCACTCTCATTTCATCATAAAAAGTCTATTACATTTTCTTAGACTTTCTTACAAATCATAATGGAAATCTATTACAATTTTGGATTTTTCATTCTATGTACACAACAATAATCTAATGGAGATCCATTTCTTCTTTGATCTTCTCTGGCGGGTTCGTTGTTGGTGGCAATTCCTGATTATCCAGCAGGAATCAAACTCTGGTCTTATCTCTCAGACGAGAGGAGAACCACGAGTAGGGCAGCACGAAGGCGTGTTGCTGCCAATACAACTGGTGGATTGGGAGCGACCTCTCAAAGGAGATAGGAATGTATCCAACATTGGGATACAATTCCTAGTTCTGCCATGAAAGGAACTCTACTACCCGATTTTTCGGGGTAGAGTTGACTCCACCGTCCAACTCTCCGTGTATAAAGGCTCTTTCTACCATTGGAAGAAGACCCTTCTATCCCACGAAGAGTTCTGAGTTGTCTGATTTACGCGTCAAAAGCGTATGAGCTCCCTGATGTAGGTGTCAGAAGAATATTCTCCACAGCATCCAAATCACCAATGCCAGTTCTGAAAAAAAAATTTAGTCGAGCTCCTGTAAAAAGCAGCAAGGAAAAAGAAAACAACCAATAGCGTGCACTGGCCAAACAAAGACAGGCGCACCCTGTTCAGTCAGGAACATAAACTTATCTTCAACAATAAAAATGGTACGCGTACTATATTGGACTTACCATCGAGTTTGGTGCTAGTGATTGGCAAACCAATGTCTGATTTAGTGCACAGAAAGAGAACATTAGAAAGCATTGCTTTCCTGTTGAGAATGAAAAAGAATAAAAGATGATGAATTCTCAGAAAAAGAATAAAGAGATGAGTATGTGTGAAATTAACCTATCCATTTAAATAGGGTCGAAGTACAAGCCTATTTTTGGAAAGATCCGAGTAAAAAGCGCTCATAACTACGGAATGAGTGTCACGTGTACTTTGGAAAATAGCACAATATTTGAAACATTCAAAGAGTGCTGCTGCTCTTCATTAGTGCACGCTGTTCGGAGTAAAACTAGTTCTCAGCATGAAGTTGTACCACATTTTTCAAAGCAAAAGATAAAGAGCACTGATGACCTTACATAGGAAAAGAAGTGCAACATTTTTATAGAAAATAGAAGCATGAAAAGACACGCTCTATTTTTCAAAGCGACTGAGCTTGACACCCAATTCCTCTACACTAGTGACTCCCATACGATGTAACAGAACATTGAGCGTTTCACGCTGCTCTGCAAGGCTGCGCCCATTGGAAGAAGACGAGCCGTCCAGACCAAAGTGGCTCAGGAAGTTCTTGGCTAGTTGAGTAGGGTCATCTTTGAACTCGAAAACTAAAGGCTCTGGTTCTTTACCCCCGAGAGTAGGGTCGCCATGGGCACAGAAACCCAACTTTCTTGCTTCTTCTTCAGCTTCTTCCTTCGGAGTCATGTTGATGTAAGATGAAGATCAAAGCTGAATTTTCTTCCCGTTTATAAAGAAGCTCACCGGCGGTTCATATTCCACCATAAATTGGATGTAATCAGTCTCGAAAAATGAAGAGTCATCATGACATTTAATAAGTTCATTTGCATATTTTCAAAGTATTTTGAAATTTTGAAGTCTTTTCAACTTTCGAAAACTTTGAAGGGGGTTTTGTAGGCCTTAAAAATGAAAGTCACGCTGAGTTGATCAGGACAAAGTCTCAAAGTCACGCTGATTTGATCAGGACAATATTTAAAAAAATCACGCTGGGAGACAGCTCATCATTTTGTCAGAGTGTCATTATGACTGACAGCACGACAGTCGAAGAATGTCTTCTCGTATGCCACGTATGCACGGAATTCGAGAGATCACAGCCGACTATTGCGTGACTTTTGAAATCTTCTTCAGCAAGACTCTGCCTTCACCAAGTTGGCGTACCAAAAGAGCTTCTTGTCATTTAATGCGACTGACAAAGGCAATCACTGTCAGAGATTTTGTGTCAGTCGAGGCACGTCGAATCAAGATAGCTGGCAGTTTTGCCTCAATATTGCGTATATGTTGAGCCTTCTGGCTCAAGTCTGCGTGTATTTTGAAGTTATATGTTCCTTCCTCAAGTTGCGTGTATTTTGAGCTTTCTGTCTCAATTTGCGTGGATTCTGAAGTTTCATGCCCCACGTCTGCGTGGATTTTGAAGCTTTCTACCCCAAGTCTGCATGGATTCTGAAGCTTTTTGCCCCAAGTCTGCGTGGATTCTGAATTTTCTTGCCCCAAGTTTGCGTGGATTTTGAAGCTTTCTGACCCAAGTCTGCGTGAATTTCGTCTTCAACAAGTCTGCGTGGATTTCATCAAATTGGAGTACGTGGCAGCCATGCCACTGATCTCTCGCCTGCGTGTCCTGTAACTTGCACACGACTTATGCATGATTGCCATGTGTCCAACAGTTACAGGCCACGTCCAGTAACTGCTCACAACCTTGCGTATGTTAAATCCTGCGTGATTTTCAACTAGGCACAGGTTGTGAAGACAGTTATCCTTTCAGTTATTTTTGACTCTATAAATAGAGTTCTTTTTCTCATTCATTGTACAGATACATAGTTATCTAACTAACTGTCAAAATTTTGAGAGCTTTTCTTCTTCGCATAGTCCAAGGGATAAAGCGATCGTCTTCTAGATCGGATTTCTACAGTTGTAATTTTCCCAGATACACAATAAATAAAGTGAATTTATTTATGGAAAACACTCGTCCGTATCTGTCAGAGCTGGACACCAACAACATGGACAGCAGCATGGACAACCTGACCAGGTTGGTCAGCAACAAGGGTCAGAACCACTTCGTGAGACTATTCAAGAAGGTGATAGTAGAACCAACGGTTGGACCGCAGTATCCGGAGGTTCCAACACCACCAATAGTTCCACCTACCTCTGTGGAATTGGACACACCAGCCCTTCTGGAGATCATGAGAGGGATGATGGCTACTCAGCAACACCAGATGTTAGCCCAGCAGCGCATGCACGCTCAGTTACAAGAGCAGAATGTACTACTCAACCAAGGATTACAGACGGCATTGGAAAGAGGGGCGAGGCCAGATTCTGGAGCGTCAACCAGGTTTTGCAAGTACAACCCCCACCGTTTCGAAGGCACGGAGGATGCCATCTCAGCAGATGCATGGCTTAAGGACATTGAGGCTATTCTGACAGCCGCTAAGGTACCGGCAGAAGAACGTGTGGACCAGGTGAAGTTATTACTTCAGGATCTCGCGCGTGATTGGTGGGAATCAGAGGAAGTAGGCATCAGACGTCCTGTTACTTGGGACAATTTTACTGCAAGGTTCAAGACGAAGTATTATGGAGTTGTGGCGCAGTTTGAGCTACAACAGAAGTTTATCAACCTCAGACGGGCTGGCAAGACTGTAGATGCTTACGCAGCGAAGTTCTGCAGATTGAGTAGGTTTGCCCCAGAGATGGTGGCGACGCGCCAGAGGGCGATGAGGTTCCAGCAAGGGTTTCATCTTGAGCTCTTGCAATTGATAGAGGGGCACAACTACCAGACTTTTGATAAAGTATTGACGGTAACCCGCAGGCATGAAATCACCAGTCTGAGGATCACGGCAAGGACTGGGGGTCAGAAGAGGTCCCACAGTCAGATTGAAGGAGGAGGGGGAGCAGCGCCCCGAACAACAGCACCATCCACTGGTATTCGTATCCACGATATGGCGATACGAGGACCAGCACCACCAACCAGGCAGCAGCAACAGCAACAGAGGAAGAACCAACAACCCCCGGCGGGCTGCACTTATTGTGGGAAGATGGGGCACACTAGAGATGTGTGTCGGACATTGAACGGGCAGTATTTGATATGTGAAAATCCAGATCATCGGGTTACCACATGTCCCATAAATTCGAGGTCAGGAGGACCAGTGCAGCAGCTTCCTGCTCTGCCAGCACCAGGGGCAGGACAGTATCGAGGCCCAGCGGTAGCAGTGAGACCGTTGGCACAGCGCCCGTTAATGCCGCAGGCTCAGATGTTTCGGCAGCAGGGATCGCCGATGTAGCAGCACCAGCATAGACCACCCCAGCATCATCAGGGAAGGGGCCAGCAGCAGCACCAGGCTAGGCCGCAGCATGGGAACCAACAAGGAGGTCGAGGACAGGCATTCACTCTGTCCTTGGAAGAGGCATTAGCATCGGGAGATGTTGTGGCAGGTAACATTCTCGTCGCCTCATATCCCGTAGTAGCATTATTTGATTCGGGAGCATCCCACTCATTTATATCTGCACAATTTGCGACACGGCTAGGAATGGAGTTCGAGACATTGCCAGGGAGGTTGAATATACTCACTGGTAATGGGCTCGTAGAAGTTAGTAGAGTTATTCTAGCATGTAGTATTGTAGTTTGCGGGCATTCTTTACCCGCCCAGTTGATAGAATTTTCTGTTGGAAATTTCGACGTTATCTTAGGCATGGACTGGCTGAAAGACAGTCATGCGACAATAGATTGTCGTAGTGGGAGTGTATCTTTTGATATTCCAGGCATGAAGAGATTCACCTTAGTCAGATCAGAGGCAACTCAGCAAGAGCAGGGAGTAATGACGGTAATGGAAGAAGTTCAAGTTCCGAAGGTAGTTGAAGAATTTCTAGACGTATTTCCCGAAGAACTTCCAGGTCTACCACCGGTTAGAGATATTGAGTTCAGTATAGAATTGGCACCTGGGACTAAACCGATATCCGATCGGGTTTACAGAATGGCAGATTTGGAGCAGGCCAAGGTATATCAACATATAGAGGAACTGAAGGAGAAGATTCATCCAAGCTAGCATATCGCCATGGGCAGCACCAGTGGTACTTGTGGGAAAGAAGGATGGATCATCCAGATTATGTATTGATTACAGGAAGCTTAACGCGGCAACAGTAAAGAACAAGTACCCATTACCCAGGATCGACGACTTATTTGATCAGTTGAGCAAGGCTAGAGTTTTCTCCAAGATAGATCTTCGTTCAGGGTATCACCAAGTGAGGGTTCGGAAGGAAGACATTCCCAAGACAGCATTCAGGTCGAAGTATGGGCATTATGAATTCTTAGTAATGCCGTTTGGTTTGACCAATGCTCCAGCAATATTCATAGATTTGATGAACCGCATCTTTATGCCATATTTAGATCAGTTTGTCGTGGTATTTCTCGACGACATTCTTGTGTACTCTGCTAGTGAAGAGGAGCATAAAGACCACCTCAAGAAAGTGTTGCAGGTTCTGAGAGAGAACCAGTTGTATGCCAAGCTCAGCAAGTGTGAGTTCTGGATGGACCATATTTCATTTTTGGGTCATATCGTATCAGGAGCTGGAGTAGCAGTGGATCCCAAGAAGGTAGAAGCAGTAGAGAGTTGGCCAGTACCCAAGACCGTAGCTGATGTACGGAGTTTTTTAGGATTGGCAGGATATTACAGAAGGTTTGTGTCAGATTTTGCAAGACTTTCAGCACCCATGACCCGCTTGACACGGAAGGATGTGCCATTCATTTGGTCGGCAGAATGTCAGACATCATGTGAGGATTTGAAGAAGAAGTTGATATCAGCGCCTATTCTTATATTGCTAGTTGGACCCGGAGGTTTTACTGTATATTGTGATGCGTCAGGTAAAGGACTTGGATGTGTCCTCATGCAGCACGGGAAGGTGATAGCATATGCATCTAGGCAGCTTCGGGACCACAAGAAGAATTACCCAACTCATGATTTGGAGTTGGCGGCAGTAGTATTTGCTTTGAAGCTATGGAGGCATTACTTATATGGTGATCGAGTGGACATGTACACAGACCATAAAAGTCTGAAGTACATCTTTACCCAGAAGGAGCTGAACATGAGGCAGAGAAGATGGCTAGAGTTGATCAAGGATTATGACGTAGAGCTTCAGTATCATCCAGGCAAGGCTAATGTGGTAGCAGACGCTCTCAGCAGAAGGGGCGGCACATTTATGTTGACAACACAGAGGCATATCTTAGAAGACCTTCAGGAGATAGGCATAGAAGTTATACTTCCTAGTGATATAGGAGTTCTGGCAAGTCTACAAGTCCAATCTGACTTGGTAGACAGGATCAAGGCAGCTCAGGCACAGGACCCAAGGATTCAGAAGCTTAGGGCAGAATGTGAGTCAGGGCTCAGGAAGGAGATGCAAATCCACGAAGACGGTACACTTAGGTTTGGGTCACGTCTATGTGTGCCTAGTGGAGATATCAGACAGGAAGTTATAACAGAAGCTCACAGTTCTCAGTATTCTATACATCCTGGAGGGACCAAGATGTACCAAGATATCAAGCAGCACTTCTGGTGGAACAGAATGAAGAGGGAGATAGCTAGATTTGTTTTCCGTTGCTTGGTATGTCAGCAAGTGAAGGCAGAACAGCAGAGGCCAGCTGGATTATTGCAACCACTTCCTATCCCGGAATGGAAGTGGGAGCATATTACAATGGACTTTGTAACCGGTTTACCGAGATCACCAAGTGGTAAAGATGCTATTTGGGTGATAGTGGACCGGCTTACAAAGGTAGCACACTTTCTTCCTTTTAGAGTAGGGCAATCTACAGAAAAGTTGGCAGAGTTATATATGCAACAGATAGTCAGGCAGCATGGAGTCCCTGTCAGTATTGTGTCAGACAGAGATACCCGCTTTACATCGCATTTCTGGAAGAGCTTGCATCATAGTCTGGGTACCAAGTTAAGATTTAGCACGGCTTACCATCCGCAGACGGACGGGCAATCAGAAAGGACAATTCAGACCTTGGAAGATATGTTACGAGCTTGCACTCTGGATTTTGGAGGATCTTGGGAAGGCCACCTGCACTTAGTTGAGTTCTCATACAATAGTTATCAAGCCAGTATCCAGATGGCGCCATTTGAGGCACTATATGGTAAGAAGTGTAGATCGCCACTAGTATGGGATGATATCGAGAAAAGGAAGATGCTAGGCCCAGAAATGATTATCGAGACGGTTGAAGTGATTAAGGGAATTAGAGAGCGACTTCGTGTTGCACAGGATCGGCATCGTCATTGGGCGGACCAGCATCATAGGCCGCTAGAGTTTTCTGTTGGGACCACGTGTTCTTGCGGATCTTACCTACCCGTGGGGTCATTAGATTTGGCGTTCGCGGGAAGTTGAGTCCACGATACGTAGGCCCATTCGCTATTCTTGATAGGATAGGCAATGTTGCTTATCGTTTATCCCTTCCACCTTCGTTACGAGAGGTGCATGACGTGTTTCATGTATCTCAATTGTGAAGGTATGTATCGGACCCCAGCCATATCCTCGATCATTCAGAACTGGTTGTTGGTACCAACCTGTCTTACGAGGAACAACATGTGTCTATCTTGGACCAAAGGGAGAAGATACTCAAGATCCGAACAATTAACCTTGTCTGGGTTGCTTGGGGTCATCACTCTTTGGGAGAGTCAACGTGGGAACGTGAGGATGATATCCGATCACGGTATCCACACTTGTTTGGCTCACAAGGTATATCTTTTTTTGTGTACCTGATTGTCTTGATTCCTCATGCTTATCACCTTATGGGTAGAATTGCTTGATATCGTAGATTGATGGATTTACATATATGTTACTTGCTATGGACATTGTAAAATGATTGCTTGATTAGATTGCTTGTACTTAGATTAGTTTAGCCCCGATGTTTCTATCCTGCTTGGATTTGAAATTCCGAGGACGGAATTTTTCTAAGGAGGGTAGAGATGTCACTCCCCGTTCCTAGAATACGTATTTTTATACATGTGCAACTCATGTGTATTTATTTAACATTTATCATGTATTATCCTGTATTTAAATTCCTTTAATTTCATGTTAATCAATTAATCTGCTCTTTAAATTTTCATGTTAATTTATTTCCTGCAATTATATTTCTGCAATTTTATTTCTGCACTTTATTTCCTGCTCTTATTCCCTGCCTTAGTCTTGCTTATTTGGGTTCGGGTTGGCTTTGGTTGGATCCCCTACAACCCGACCCATTGGACCCGGCCCAACTCCCACCTACCACCACCTTTTCATTTAAAGCCAACCCCCCTTTCTCTCTCTTCATTATTTTTCCTTCACCATCACTCTTCTTCTTCTTCCTCATCATCTCTCCACCTACCAACCATAGACAAGTACAACTTGCTTTCCATGAGAACCCATATTTTATAGTTCATTTGCCTTCCTTTCGTGATCCTAAGAGAGTTTAGAACTTGGCATTTCTCATTTCGAAGTCTTAATTTTTGTAGATCTAAAAATTAGTTATTTTCGGATTTTGGTGGTTTTGATCTATCAAACTTCTTTGTTTGCAAGTTTTGATGGTTCCATGTTGTAGAGAATTTTATTCTACCCAATTTTGACCTTTGGAAAGTTGGATTTGGACTTGTTTTGACCAAGTTATGGACTTTTGAAGCTTTGGGATGCAACCATGGAGTTCTTGCTGTTTGGAGAAGACAGTGAGCAGTGTACGCTAGCTTTTTAGCTTGCGTCACTGAGCTGTGCGCGCTCTTTAGCGCAGCGCAGTATGGAGTCCATACGCTGCCTTTTTAGGAAGCGTGTGTCTTGTATACGCTACCTTTTGGAAGCGTATGTCGTATGGAGTCCATACGCTGCCTTTTGAGAGCGTATGACTTGCATACGCTGACTTGGATGGTCAAGAGTCGTATGGAGTCCATACGCTGCCTTTTGGGAGCGTATGACTTGCATACGCTGATTTGGATGGTCAGGAGTCGTAAGGAATACATACGCTGCCTTGAAAAGGAGTCGTATGGACTTGCATACGCTAGACTTGAGCGTAGCTAGACTTGAGCGTACGCTGACCCTACTTACCCTGGATCTTCTATAGCCCTGTATATTGATATTTTATTAGATATTTAACGTCCATTTTATATCCTTACGCCTTCTGGCATAAACTTGATATAATCATGATATGTTAATATTTCTGTTAAATATGGATTGTTACGTGGGATGTACCATGTGTCGTGAATTGAGTATGGATACCCCGATTGACTGGAATTAAACCCTGAGAGTTGTAGACTCGACCCCACTGAATATTAGTTGACTTTCATGCCTTGTCACCATTGATAATGATGGTTATCTTGACTAAATTGATCATGCGTTCCTAGTTGGAACTAAGAGGCTGGCTAGTCGTCATTAAATTAAATGAATGAGACACGTTCATGTTATGAACTATTGTAATCGACTGGCTGATCCCGAATATTGACATACATGCACATGCAGGCTTCAATCTATTTATTTATTTATTTACTTATTTTTTCTACAAAAGAAGCATGTGTACTTTATGGTCAAGGCATGATTACCGTGGTTAGATTTGATTGTTGCATTACGCTATGTAAGACCTGCAACCTAAACCGCACTGGTATCGTTGTAGAGTTGTGCATATCGTACCCCGTACGAAAGTACTCATTTGAATGACCATGATCCACGGCATGGGATTTCACTCAACGTAGGGACTATTAAGTTAAATAAAATAATGATTGCATTGAGAGAATGGATTCCCGAGTTCTTACATGGTAGCCCCCTTGGGACGAGTAGTATCCGACGGGCCGGCTGGTTCCCACAGATACTGTAAACCTGCCACACGGGCATGGAGCAGTATCTGGTTATATTATTTATTGTATATTATATGTGATGACGGGCGTCCTGCTGGGACTCGTCTAATTCAAGCATGGCGCACATGATTTACTGGATAGACTAGCCTTGCTTGCACATAGTAAGAACTGAGGAATCCCTAATTGCATTATTCCAGGATAACTTGGGACTCACCATAGCAAGCCGTAGGAATTGATTGGTCGTTCAAAATAATTCGTATGTGTACTGTACTACTCTGTTACCTAACTGGGATGATCAGAATGTCAGGACATGACGGGCCAACTTCTGTCCTTGTTTGGTTGGGAGGTTGGTTCGAAGTGTCGTGATGTTATGAGAATCCTAGTGGCAAGCAGAGATCTATTGTCATATTTTTCATTACTGGTTTTAGTTCTTATGTCGTGCTTCCTTGTGGTACTTGCTATTAGAGGTCTAACCTCTCTGGTTTTGCATGGCCAGATTTAGAGCCGGTCCCTGAGGATCCAGCTTACTTCTACCTCCAAGATGGTCAACACTAGAGGAATGATCGCATGAGGGACTCGAGTGGGTTTTTTTACTTCCCCGCTCGTTTTGTTATCTACTTTATACCTTACCGTTTGGCACCGACATGTTAGTCGGATTGTCTTGTACTTACTTTTTACATAATTGTAACTAAAGTCAGGCTGCAGCTGATAACAATTGTGTATATTTTTGCTACATCAATCTGGCTATATTTTGTAAAGCCAGATATCAAGAACATTTTGACAGAGCGTTTGGGACGCCTTACTGCTTTATCTTACATGTTCTCTATTACTGTTTCTTGTTTGAATGATGAGACAGTAGATGTGAAGTGACCATAGTAAGACTTTCGTGTAGTATGCACCCCCTTGTCTATTAGACAGCATTGATCGTATTATACGGTATTCATCTACCCGTAATACGTAGTTGGCTGAGTCATTCCCCCGCTCTCCAGTATTCTGGTTCTGGGGCGTGACAGATTAGAAAGTCAAAATTGTAAAATTTGGGTCGAGGGAAAGGTCGAGGAGTTTATGATGAAGACATAACAATGTCGAGTGGTAATGGTCTTAATTGATAGGACAGCTAGAGAAATTTCAAGTACAAATGCCTTCGTCCTTCCAAAATCGGTGAAGGCGAAAGCGATTTAAGGAGTTCAATGACGACATTATCAATAACGAATACGTGGTTCATAGACGGTCGTATAGATTTCAAAAGAATCGTCAAGGTAGTCGTGGATGGGATTCTAAAGGACGAGTTCAACTACATCCCATCCACGTAGATTGATATATGAAAAAGGCGAACCAAAGTGCACTCGGTTGATCAGACCATCATGCACCGGTTCTGATTAGACAATAGGCTAGTGAGTGACCACTCTATAGCATATGTCTTGATCAAGCTCGATAAGGATTAGCTTGCAAATACTAGGCTATATTAGCATCATTAATCAAAATGGTAAATAAATAGGCACGAGAGATTAAGATTAAAATAAGGTAGAATGATTCTAAGTCATACAGTCGTCCTATAGTCTTCTTGTCCAAGTCCTTGGTTGGCTAGACGGGTTAGGTCCTCTAGATTCTAGGATCTAAATAAGCTTGCTATATAAGTCACTAGGTCAAAGGGGTTGCTAGTTCATAAGGTATTCTACCCAACTTAAAGAATTAAACTAATGGTGTTTTGGGACAACTAACTAGTAGGATCAATCTCTAGCAAGCACAAAGGAAAGATGAGAATAGGGATGGAAGGAAGCAAGCAAGATGCAATTGATGAGTCAAACGGTGGATAAAATCAAGGAAAGTGGTCAAGTATGTGGATGAGAGCCTAGACTTCTAATCCTATACGCAGGCTTGCTTGGTACGGTAAAGTAACCAAACAATTTATCTTGACCTGCTTGGGCCACCACAAAAACATGTAACGCCCCAGTCCCAAATTACGTAGGACTAGGAACATAAACATGCCAGCTGTATTCATACGAAGTATACTCCAATATATGGAAGCCTCGTATGAATACATAAGCTGTAAAATGCAGTAGAACCATAACTAATCTCATCCACACAAAATAAAAGATAAAAGATGTCATATAATGATAATGAATTGTCTTGATACAATATGTTGGGCGGAGACAAATCCACTACCAACAATAAAGGAAAATACATGAGAGAATAATTGATTTTGGCGAGCGAAGCGAAGACGATCCAAGCACAATCATCCTCGAAGAAATGGAGATGGTCACGACTAAAGCTAAAGCACCTGCGAAAGACAATAGCACACACCTGGCAAGACAACCAGGTCCTCAGAGGGACGTAACAAGACACATAATAGCATGCCATATAAACTGAATAAATATTGCTCAAATAAATAAGTCAATCGAATTATAACATGGTCCAATACGCACCTACTGAACGAGCGTACCATCCCTCCAACCAAACAAGGACAGGAGATGGTAAACTAATTCACGGTGACGTATCTTTCCATGCCAAAAATCCAATATGGTATCCGGACCCTAACAAGGTTCAATACCTTCTCATCGAAGTAGTAAGTCACACCTACAACCAAACAAGGACAAGATGTGACGAACTAATCCGCGACAAGTTATTGTTCCAAGCCACGGTCAGATACAAGTACCCAAACCAAATGTACTCATACCTAACGGATAAGGGTGCCTAACCAACCTAAGTGAATGCAATTTTAAGAACAGTTCATGGTCGCATGACTACCGGGTCAAGTCAAGAAAATACCAATGCAGTACCTCAGTAGCGAGTCACAACACCATATACTATTCCTCAGTATCGAGCGAGTCTATAGCATATAGTCTACCTATCGTTCCTCAGTAGCGAGCGAGTCTACGATAGATAGGGTGGTAGTCAACTTCCAATCTGTTCTTCCCGCCCAATGCTAACTCTATAACCGCTAAGTCAAACTAGCATGCAACCTCTATTAGCGGTTATTCCTATCGCACGGCTTGTACATACTGGTGGCCAGCCAATCACGTACTTCCGTGTTCTACATGTGATACACAACTCCGTGTTTACAACGTGTCAAGGCCAATGAATGCAACACACAAGGTGGTCCCTTAAATCTAGGTTTAATTTGTAAGAAAAATAATACACAGCAGAAATATAAATGAACAGTAAGTTCTAACAGTTATGCTATGTATAACAGTTTATTTTGCATAAAGAAAATAATAAACATGCATGAAATATGAGCTAAAATAATTAAACAGCAAATGGCAAGGTGTCTTGCCTGGTAGTACGCCTGGAGTGCTGCGATGATCAAGGTGGCACAAACTGCGACTTCGGCACAACAATTATACAAGGTGACCTCTGATGTCGGCACGGATAGTTTCATTGGGTCCAGAAGGGTCAAGTTAGTTATGGTGGACATATGGTAGTCTCGAAATGGGCGAAGGAATAGGAACAATAGGACTTGGATACGGACATGGTTCGATAATAGAAGGAGGTTGCGTAAAACAAATACTTATACTATTTCAGAAAAGTTATTTTATAATATTGGATGACACTTTTTAGATAATTACTGGAAAATATATAGGGGAAAACATTTTAAGGCAAACCTCTAAATTTGTAAAAATAGAATTTCGAGGTAGAAATATATACAACTTTTATAAATGGCCAACAAATACCGATATAATACATCAATTACAAAATTTGAAATTACATATGATCACCAACCCCATACATTTATTTAACTGATTTAGACAACTGTATCTAGTAAAAATAGTTTAGACTAATACTTGAAGTCACAAAGAATTATTTTTGCATCATAACTAAAATTTTCTTGGGTAAAAATATCATAACACTATATTTTTTAAATGCCATAAAAATGGTATAAATAAATATATTTTGATTAAAATCTTGTTTTAAAGTACCACACAAAACTATATTAATATTTTAGCCTCTAAGCCAAATATCATATTATTATTATTTTTGAGAATAGCTGGAAAATACAATATATATTTTTAAACCTTATTTTGTCCAAGTAATTTATGGTTTGAGAACTATCCTTAAAATAACTAGAAAGTCAAGATAATATTTCTAAATCGAAACACATATTTAAATACTCAAAATAATAATACAATAATGTAATTGGATGTATATTACTAGTTTATTAAGAATAGGTATTTAATAATAATGTAGTGATAGTAATAATACAAAATAGCTAAAGGCAATAGTAATACCAGTGCAAAATAATAGTGAGAAGAGAATTTACAGTAAAACTGACAAACAAAAATAAAAATAAAAAATAAAAATAAAAATAAAAAAGTCGCACCTGTTCTGTGCTGGGAGAGAACACCTACTAAAAGAAGAGAAAGGAGAAAGAAATATAAGAAAGGGGAAGTCGTGAAAACGGAAGGCTGGGAGAGGGAGAGAGTGAGGGTTGAAATCAGTGGGGAAGAGAGGGAGAAGACGAGCAGGGAGACGGTGGCGCGGCGCTCCGGTGGGCGCGCGGAGGGAAGCGGAGGTCGGGAACGGTGGGTTCGAGCGGGGGTTTTGGGTTTGCGGCAGCGGAAGAGGAGGCTCCGGCGAGAGAGCGGAGGAGATTGGGATTTGGGGCGGCGCCGTTCGGCGGGGGAAAATGGGCGCGCGTGCTCGAGCCAAGTGGCGGCTCGCGATTTGGCGGATCTGGAATCCGCTGGCCGGGAAGCGGTCGTCATGCGCAGGCGCTGGCCGTCTCCGGCGCCACTTCGCGGAGAGGTGATATGGAAAGTGGGTTTGGTGGAGGCTGGACCCGGTCGGGTCGGGCACGACGAGCAAGGGGTCGGCCGGCGCTGGGACGCGGCGGCGTGGTGCTCGGCGAAGCCGGACGCGGCGGATGCGGCAGAGAACGGGAAGAGAGCGGAGGAGGAGTCGAGGAGCTCGCTGTGAGTGGGGGGGCGTCTTCCGGAGGGCGCGGTGGTTCGACGGCGAGGCGGATGCGCTGCTCGCCACAGTGTCACGCGGCGACGCAGCGAGGTGTTCTCCGGCGGACACGGTGAGGTAAGGGTGTTCCAAATTTTAGGTTTTTGTTTATTTGTGGTAGTGTTGGTGATGGGCTTCCCGATGGTGGCCACCGACCTGGCTTGGTCGAGACGGGGAGGTGGAGGTTGGATGGTAGTCTGGTAGAGCGGGGGTGATGGCGGTGACGACTTGGTGAGTTGTCGTAGTATGGCGGCGGGGGTGTGTTTGGCCGGGTTTCTATCGAGGCTGGTCAGGCGTGTGATGGGGTTTGTGGTGGAACTGATGGCCATGGCGTCGGTGGCCGGTTTCGGTGGTGGTTCTGTTGTGGCATAGATGATGGTGGAACGGATGACGACGACGTGGTTGTTGGTGGTGGCTGGAAGTTGGCCAGGGTGGGGTGGTGATGGCAGCGGGTTGCCGAGGTGGAAGGTGAATAGTCGGCGACAAGATCGGGACTAAGAGTAGAGTTAGGAATTTGATATTGTCGGGTTGTCGACACAGAAAACTAAATGTATGTGTAAAAAGATGGAATAAGAAGGTCACCGGGGTCGGACCCGAGGCCGTCACGGCCGACACGGAAAGATGTTGGACATGGACACAAGGCACGCATATTTTTGTGGAAATTTTGTGGAGAAAAATAATGGAGGAGTACCTGCCTATTTATAGGATGTGGGAATTCCCAATTGGATAGGGATTAGGATTGGTTTAAAACCCAAGTAGATAATTTACTATTTAATTTAAATCATTTAAATCCAAATCTAAATATAAATCCAATTCCAACTACAAATCAAATTTAAATCTAATTAAATTATTGGTTTAAAATCAATGGGATAATTCAAATTTCAAATATTAACTATTTAAATAAATCCATAGATTCAAATCAAGATTTAAATCTCTACAATAATTTCGAAATATATTTTCCAAAAATACTAATACTAATAATTTCGAAAATTACATTAATGTTTAAAATAAACCAATAAATAATTACAAATATATATGTATGCACAAATAATGTTTTCATATTTATGTTTTTCTAGTATACAATAAAAATATTAATTAAAATGAAAGCTTTTAGTAAATAAGATAACAACTTTGTAATGATAATAAAATAGTTATTGCATATATTATTTTGAAACTATAAATTAATAAATAAAATATTTTTCTAAAATATGTACGCTCACACATATTCGCACTCGTCGAGCAAAAATAAAATTTCGTGCGTGACGTAAAATACGACTACGCGACGTACAATACAAATTTTAAATCCGTACAAATATTAATAAAATAAAAACATATAGTAAAAATTTAGGGGTTTTACAGGCTCGGACTCGGGTTAAAATATTTGAACCCGATCAAAAATCGGGTTGGACTTGGTTTCATGTGTTGGGTAACCCGAAGAACCCGACACCCGATATATATATATATATATATATACACACATACTACTTAAATAAAAAGTTTAAACTATAATTGTTTTCACCCGAACTCTTTAAGTCCTTGTCCTAAATCTCATTTCAGTTTTATTTTGTAATGATTGAGGCTTGATTGCTATTTGATTATGCATTTAATATTACTCTTGTTTAAAATTATTTCAAATATCATATTTGAGCTCGATAAACCCGATGGACCCGACCCAACCCGAGCCCAACCTGATCCTCCGGGCTTGGTCTTGGCTTCATATGTTGAACCCGAAGTCGGGTCGAGCTCGGGCTCGGGCTAGGCTTATGATCTATCGGGTTGGGCTCGGGTTGACCTCAAACCCGACCCATCCCGCCCGAGTTGCACCCTTAGTTACAATTTGGCTACAATGGAGATACCATATTTTTTGCACGAGAGGTGGCATCAGGAGTTTGAATCATTTACACTAAGTTTACAAGTCTTGATTTAGTCAGTTGATGATTGAAACATAAAAGGCCGCGGGCGGCAATTTGGTTAAGTCGTATTGAGTTGTGAGGCACGACATCGATATTGAAGCATGAATAAAGTTTATGGCACGACCTTGTTGTGTCGTCTCAAGGTATTGGCCGAAAGGTAAGCACGAGTCGTTATGTTGATGTTGTTGGCACGAGAATGGTCTAGAGACACAAAGATAAGTAAGTTATTGGTGCAAAGCACGATGATGGTCTAGAGAAACAAAATAGGCGAGGAGTCTATGTCCTAAAATTGATCCTAAGGCAAGAATAGAAAAATAATAAAAAAGAATATTTACACACACTAAATGAACGTGTTGGTTTCATATGGGTGGACGAGGAGCTCACACCACCAGTACGATTATGTACTAACCATCCAACATTTTTTATGTGCAGGTTTCAGGTACTTGCTCGTCGAGACGTAGCTCGCTTGGACGCGCTGAGGTACGGAGTTACTTGGCGTTTCGAGGCATGCGGCCGCATTAGAGTCTTTACCTATACGGGACATAATGTATAGACATCGCCTTTTGAAGCATCTGCTGGCTCGTTAAATTGTATTGAAAGATAAGAGAGGGCAGATTGGCTTGAATTCTGAGAGAGATAAAGAGAGCTGAGTGATTGTAATCAAAGAGAAAGTGAGCTTGGGCGACTTGTAATCTTGGTTTCGCGTCCTTGTAATCTTGTTTCATTATCAATAAAGTGTATCATTTTGTACATGTCTTGGTGTTATTCAACTTCTCTGCATGGGGCTTCTGTGCGACGACCACGTCACAAGCTGCTGTAATCGACCGTTATGGAACCACCTTGCTTGAGCACAATCTAGGCTCACGCGGCATCACGCCTTAGTGAGGACGATCGGTTCTGCGGAACCAGGACGTGACAGTTAGTTCAAATATAGTTTAAATATTAAATGTACTTTAATTATTATTTGTTCTTTAATTGTAGAACTTTTGATATCTGTTTAGATAATACCGTGTATTTAGTTTAAATATTTAATATATTTTTAATTTGAATTTGTTATATATAAGTTTAGGATTTTGGACATATGTTTAGTTTAAGTATTGATTATATTTTAATTTAATTTTTTTACATATGTGTATAGAATTTTGGACATATGTTAAATAGTTGTAAGAATTTTAAGATATTTTTAAATTAGTTACAAGAATTTAAATTATTTTTACTTAGTATCTATATTACTATATAATGAGAAAATTAGGCTTGAAGTTTTTGTTCCAAAAATACCCTCGTCTATGTTTACTAATTAAAATTGTTCACTAAATTTATTGTAAGAAGTTATGTAATTACCTATACGAAAAAATTAAGACGATTAGGCCTCGTTTGGTACACTGTAATTTAATCGTAATCGCAATATAATTAAAAATATATATATTTTCAAGGCATGTGCAAATATTATGAAATACGTGCAAGGTATGTGCATTTATACATATATACTAGTATACATTAAATGTGTACGGTGGTAGTAATTATAAGAATTAAAATTTTTTATTTATTAACAAGTGCGTACAAAGGGCATGGTCATCTCACTTTTGAGCCGTTTTCTAGTAGCATTATAACAACTATGGTAAAGTTTTGATTTATTAACAAGTGCGTACAAAGGGCATTTGCATCCAAAATTATGTAAAAAAATATATTTTCCTACTATAGTAAATTTATTGTTCCTACTATAGTAAAGTTTTCAACTAAAGATGGATTTCTTATTTATACTAGTAATGTGCCCGTGCATTGCAAGGGCGAGAAAAAATGTTAAAATAATTAAAATATAAGTTTATCATAAAAAACTGTTATTTCTAGGAATTGGACTGCAATCAAGAAAATACTTCTCACCTTAACCACTTGAATTAGAATTTTTTATTTATATAAATCATATTAGATAGTTATATACTTAGTTAAGTTTTCTAAAAATAATTAATAGAATATTAAATATATTTATTTAATTCTTTTTACTATATTTTAATTTGTTTAATTGGATGATATATAAATAATTTATTTTTGAGCTATTTTCAAGCCGCATTATATAAGGGTGCGTTTGATTGCAAGGTGGAAAATATGTGGAAAAGAAATTAATTCCATGGAATTATTTTCCTAGGAAAAACAATTCCATGGAATTTTAAAAAAATTCCATGGAAAACTTAATTTGGGTGTTTGATTGCCATTATTTTCCACGGAAATAGTTATTTTCCATGGAAAATGATATTTTCCTATGGGTTGGACAAGTTTCATTTTCCACCATTTTATATGAAAATATGGAAAATTATAGTTTTTTGGAAAATTATAGTTGTGATGGAAATATTGTCGGCGTGTATCTACACCCACAACGAAATTAATAACTGGTGAGGCCCAATAAATTTAAGGGTCCGACTATTGACACCCCACCCATTTCTAAGTACACCAAAAAAAAAAAAAAAAAAAAAAAAAAAACGTAAAAGTCCTATTCTACCCCCCATTGCTGAGTATACCCCACTCTCCTCCCTCCCCCCTCCTCCTCCTCCTCCGCCGACGACCCTCCCCAGTCCCCCTCCTCCTCCGCGCCGCCTCTCCTCCCCCTCCGCCGCATCTCCTCCGACCCCCCCCCCCCCCTCATCCCGACCCGCCGCCTCCTCCTCCTCCTCCTCCTCCGACCCTCCCCCCCCCCCCCGCTCCTCCTCCTCCTCCGTTCGACCCCCCCTCATCCCGACCCGCCTCCTCCTCCTCCTCCTCCTCTTCCCCCTCTCCGATCCCCGACGATCGCGACCCAAAAAAAAAATTAAAAAAAAAATTTGGAGGCGCGTTCGACCTGTACTGGTCGAACGGAGGAGGCGCGTTCGACCTGTACTGGTCGAACGGAGGAGGAGGAGCCGGGGGGGGGGGGAGGGGAGGGTCGGAGGAGGAGGAGGAGGAGGAGGCGGCGGGTCGGGATGAGGGGGGGTCGGAGGAGATGCGGCGGAGGGGGAGGAGAGGCGGCGGGGAGGAGGAGGGGGACTGGTCGGAGGAGGAGGAGGAGAGGCGGCGGGGAGGAGGAGGAGGGGGGAGGAAGGAGAGTGGGGTGTACTCAGCGGGAGGTAGAATAGGACTTTTAGTTTTTTTTTTTTTTTTTTTTTGGTGTACTTAGAAATGGGTGGGGTGCCGATAGTCGGACCCTAAATTTAAAGGGGGTTATTTTACAATTCGTCCCGGTCCAGTATGAATAATCAAGAGAACAATCATGACGAAAGCAATGACGTATCTAGGCAGATGTGGCGGACACGCCATCCAACAGAATATAGGCGACCGAGTGAGGACCGATTCCGAGCCTTAAAAGTCGGCAACAACAATTGAGGCACCTAAGTCGAACCCATTTCCTCACCATTTAATATTTCGGCAAGGTCCACAATCAGATCTTGGGTGAACTTATGGGTGTACCAAAAAAAAATTATTTTCCCCTCTGAACCGGTAACACAGCAGGTCACGTTTGCGTTATCAGAACCGTTGGCGTTGTCACCATTCAATCGCAGCCGTTGGTGTGCTCCAAGAACTCAATAAATAGCGCCATCTGCCTTCTAGTTCTTTTCCATCATTTGTTTGTAGGGTTTCTTTCCTTGCAATCTTCTTCAAACTCTTTTTTTCCTGGCAACTTATTTTGCAAACATGATCCAAAAAAAAAATTGTACATAAATTTTTTCAAGGTCAGTCTTTTATTAACGATTTTTTTTTGGGTTTTAAAAGTACTCCTTTTTTCTTTTGTTCTTGTAGATCCATGATTAAAAAAAATCGTCTCCTTCTCTCAGGTATGTTTGTTGGAATTCTTTATTTTTTTAGATCAGCTAATTTAGGTTTGCTCTAATTCGTTTTTATTTGTTTAGATCTGTAGGTTTGATGTTTTTTTATCAAGTCTGTAGATTTATTTTTAGGTTCGATTCTTCTTTAAGAAAGTTTTATTGATTTATAGAGTCATGATAAAATTCGTTTTTCTCATAGACATGTAGATGTTTATTATTCCAGATCTGTAGATCTATTTTAGGGTTGGAATCTTTTTTCTTTGATAAAGTTTTACAGATTTATATAGGCATAAAAAATATAGTCATTTTTCTTAGATCTGTAGATTTAATTTTTCCAGTAGATGGTGCATTCTTAGATCTGTAGATCTGAGGTTTGGAGATGTTGCTAGTTATTTTTCCATATCTGTAGATTTATTTTATGGTTCTTTTTTCATTAAATAGTTTTTTATATGCATGTTTTCTTAGATCTGTAGATGTTATTTTTCTAGTAGATGGTGCTTTCTTAGATATGTAGATGTTGATAATTATTTTTCCAGATATGAATATTAATTCTAGAGTTGAATTCTTTTTCTTTAAGTTTTATAGATTTTTATAATCATATTTTCTTATATACGTAGATTTTGTTTTTCCATATCTGTAGATTTATATTTGCTCCAGATCTGTATATTAATTATAGGGTTGAATTCTTTTTCTTTAAGTTTTTTATATTTTTATAATCATGTTTTCTTATATATTTAGATGTTTTTATATTTGCGCTGAAACATTTCTGCTAAAGATGTGGTAGCGTTGAAGAGGTTGTCTCCGTCGTCGGAGATGAAGATGAAGACATTTGGGGTCGGAACGTCGGAGAGTTGGATCTGCTGACAAATTGATCAAGCTTCAGAGATATATCATGCCATTTTGTGGTGTCCAAGAATGAATGATGTCAAGTATTGTTAGTTTTGAAGAGCTGAAATTATTTTTGAGAGGGGAGGGGAGGGATGTGGAGAGCTGGTCGTCATCTTCATCACCGATCGATGGTATGTTCCTCTTTTGTTACATTAGTGACCTTTGCCATGTTGGGTTCGCTCGCATGGCAGGTCGAACGTCCTCAATAAAAATCATACTTTGTAGTGTTCCCTGGTGGGGGGAGATCGCACGGGGATTTTGTTTTGTTTTTTTGCTCCCCGGGTTCTCCTCCCACCCCTCTCTTGCTGTCTCCTCTTGGTGTGGTTTGCTTCTCCCATCGAAGCTATCAACTCAGCGAACGCTACGACTAACCAATGAAATCACCAACGAAATCAAAAACAAAATCGAAGGGGTTCGCTACGACTGGCCAACGAAATCTAAATCAAAGAGGTATCGACGAATTTTACTTCCATTTTACCAACGTTCTTACGATATTTTATCGACCGTGGGCAAATATCGACCGTGGGCAAGCCTGCTCCCACTATTATTCGTTTTAATATACTCGTGTTCATTTGTGCTCCAACTATTATTCATTTTATTATACTCGTGTTCATTTATTTTATAGGATTTCAAATATTTCTGTCCGTGCCTTTAATCTTCATTTTAGTGTATGACATGCATGAAAATAATATTGTGAAGTTGGATTGGTTTGTAATTGTGTGCAACTATAAATAGTCCTTAATAGTCCAACACTTGTGTTGGTTCCGTCTTTTGAAGAATTGGGTGTACGAGTCGACACTGTTCTGAAGACTCAGACTGAGCATAGGCTGTTCTGCAACACAGCGGGGAAGAGTGTCTGAAGCAACCAGTTACACCAAAACCATTCAGTGTCCGGCATCCAGTCGCACTGTCCGTCACACGCCACCAGATGTTAGAAGAATATTGTTATTTTGAGATTCAAGGTTGATGGGAAGAGGAGAAGCTAGCTGACCGATGATTAGCAATTGTGGTATGTGTTACTTGTCGTGGGCCTTTGCCATGTCGGGTGCGCTTGCATGGCAGGTCAAGTCTTCAATAAAAATTTATCTTTGGCTTTGTTTTAGGGGAGATTATTAGGGAAATCTTTTTTCGGTTTCCCGGTCTCCCTTCCCTTCCTGCTGTCTTACGCCTGTTCTTTTATTTTGCTTAATTCTTTTATTCTGTCTAGTCTGATAATATGCCAAAATTCGTATCGTATCTCCAAAATTCCCAATATAGGATCAGGATACATATACATAGTAATGACAATAGTTATCTACATATCAAGTCGACTCTCCCGTCCAACTCAATACTTAGAGCATCTCCAACCCTATTGTCTTGTTAGATGTTGTGAGTCTTAGGTGGCTCCTATGTGGCATGAGCCACAAGACAATGTCTTGTTTATGTGGCAAAATTATATCTCAAAAGACAATGAGATAGAAAAACTCTCTCCAATGCAAAAGTATTACAATGTCTTCTTTAATTTTTGCCACATAAGCTTCACAATTGACTTGACAATTGCATTGGAGAAGAACTTTTGAATAAAATTTTGTCATTCCTATGTGGCAACAACTTTTTTCCAAAGTCACAAAGGGTTGGAGATGCTCTTATTATGGTCAAGATTAGGAGTATAAAGCGTAAACTGCAGTTGAAGTTAATAACACGGGAGCGTTAGGTTCTGCTCATAAATTCCCATTTCTATTTCCGTAAGCAAATGATGACCATACAAATGGGAAGAGGATGTAAATCATTTCTAAGAAAAAAGTACTTTTTTCTTAGATCTGTAGTTCTGAAGTTCGTAGATGATGTTATTTTTCCATATCTGTAGATTTATCTTATGGTTGATTTCTTTTTTCTTTAAAAAGATTTGTAGATTTATACAGGCATGTTAGATTTATACAGGCATGTTTTCTTAGATCTGTAGATGTTTGATAATTGTTTTTCCAGATCTATGTTAATTATAGGGTTGATTCTTTTTTCTTTTTAGTTTTGCAGATTTATATAGTCATGTTTTCTTATGTATGTATATGTTAATCTGTATATTTATATTTGTGCTGAAAAATTTATGCTAAAGACTAAAGAGTTGCGATAGCGATGAAGTGATTTTTCAGACGAAATTGACTCCGTCGTCGAAGTTGAAGATGAAGATGACAGTCGGGGTCGGAATGTAGGACAGTTGGATCTGCTGACAAATTGATCAAGCTTCAGAGATATATCATGCCATTTTGTGGTGTCCAAGAATGAACGATGTCGAGTATTGTTAGTTTTGAAGAGCTGAAATTATTTTTGAGAGGGGAGGGGAGGGGTGTGGAGAGCTGGTCGTCATCTTCATCATCGATCGATGGTATGTTCCTCTTTGTTACATTAGTGACCTTTGCCATGTTGGGTGCGCTCGCATGGCAGGTCGAACGTCCTCAATAAAAATCATACTTTGTAGTGTTCCCTGGTGGGCGAAGATCGCACGGGGATTTTTTTTGCTCCCCGGGTTCTCCTCCCACCCCTCTTGCTGTCTTCTCTTGGTGTGGTTTGCTTCTCCCATCGAAGCTATCATCTCAGCAAATGCTACGACTAACCAACGAAATCAAAATCAAAGAGGTGGGCTACAACCGACCAACGAAGGAAATCAAAATCAGAGGTATCCACGTGAAATTTAGTTCCATTTATTACTTGCATTCGTATGATATTTATTTTTCGGCCACGGACAACAAGCATGCGACCTTTCCAACAAGCTCCCGCTATCATTCGTTTGTCTACTCGTGTGCATTCTAGCATGCTCTAATTATAAGTTTTTGAATTCAAATAATGTCTCTCCCGGTGCCTTTAATATTCATTTTAGTGGGATTTTTATGACATGGTTTTATGACATGGTTCAAGAAACATTCAAATAATGTTTCTACTCGTGTACAACTATAAATAGTTATTTTCACTTGTGTTGCTGGTGTTGGTTGTGTCTGGTGAAGAATTGGGTCTAGGAGTCCACACTGTTATGAAGACGTGATGGAGCATATTGTTTTCGAGGCTGTGCTGCAATTCAACAGTGAAGAATGTTGAAGCAAACATTCGCATCAAATCCATTCTGCATGTGCCACCTAGTCGCGTGAGGTTCGGCAACGAATGTTGCAATATTGTTATTTTGAGATTCGAAGTTGATGGGAGAGAAGTCGCTGACCGATGATTAGCAATTGTGGTATGTGCACATACTTGTCATGGGCCTTTGCCATGTCGGGTGCGCTTGCATGGCAGGTCAAGTCTTCAATAAAATTTTATCTTTTGCTTTGTTTTAGGGGATATTCTTAGGGAGATCTTATTTTGGTTTCCCGGTCTCCCCGCCTTTCTTGCTGTTCCTTCTTTTATTTTGCATTTATTTTGCATAAGTGGTTCATATCCATGTCCAAATACCTGTAGGATCAGGATACTTGAATGGTTACGTATTAAGTGGGTTGCAGAACTCAAATATGTAGTAGGGAGGTACATCTATGCTTTAACTATTTCAATCTGAAAATTAATATAATTAAAATTCATGGTCTGCAGCCCATTATCTTACATGTTCTAATATATTCTAATAGACTCTTAAGAAATAGGAGTATATAACTGGGCTATAACAGCGGTGGAAGTCATACGCACAGGAAAGAATGATAAAGGTTGGATTCTTCTCATCCATACATGAACAGAAAAAGTAATGTATACATTCAACACAGTAAATTGTTTATTTGTTGTAGTTGAGTGCTTTGATTCATTTTTTGATAAATTCTCATTTCTAATTTCGTAAAGCATGCAATTAACAAAATAATGTTAGTCTGTTGTAAATATTATGTGAAAGTGAAGCTATCTTTGACGAAACCTCCTCTTTATTAGATATGTTGTATTGTTTAATGGGTAGCTCGTATGATTGGGGACAATGAAGATTTGGAGATGACTTGTTAAACCTTTATGCAACATAATCTTTGTTGTATTTTTAATGAAATTGTGTTGGGTGTTTTGTGGGAGGGATGATAGGGTGTCGTTTATTTTTAATGAAATTGACGAAACCTCCTCATTCATCATTCTGTAATTGTTTTCTTAGTTCCTAGCTGGGCATATATATTCTTCTATGTTTCTGTACAGTCTGAAATTTTTTTGGAGTTGTACTGTTGCGAGCAAGGAGGGGAGTGTGAATATTTATTGGTTTTGAGAAGCTCCGAAAGGCTGTTCCAGGATGCCGAAGGAAGTGCAAATGATTTTGGTGAATGGCAGATCGATCATTTCCACAGGGGAAGATGCCATTTGGAGACTTATCATTGTTAGTTTGGTTCTAGGAACTTCGAGGTTAGTGGCAATAATAAATCTTGCGGTATATTACTCATCGAACTCTTGCATGTCCTGATTGTTTTGTTAATTTCTCAATATCCTTTTACTGTTTATCTAGAAGATTGTTCTGTGGTAGAACTGTGGCTATTTTGTTGGAGTCGTTGCAAGTCTTTTTATATTTTTATTTTTGTGTACGAGAGCTTTCGTGGTTTTGAGGATGGTATCCTGCAAACAGCTGCCCGTCGAAAGATTCATGCATTGATAATGCGCAACTTCTGGTCTTTTCTGGAGTTGCTTGCACTTTCTCATTCGATCTGTATGGTTATCGAACTTTAGATGCTTTTAGACCTAGACCCGAGTGTGAGCTAAGAATCTCTCTGGATGTCTCAAAGTTCTTTATTTATTTTAATTTCTTTACTCCATGCTTACATTTCATTAATCTGCTGTGATGTCCCTTTACCTAATAGTGTGAATCTGAAGTGTAGATTTATTAGAGGTCTGGTTGATCATTTTGTGGATGTTGCCTGGTTACCATTTTTCTCGTTAGGAATGTGATCCTCTTATGCCAAAGATGAGCAAAATTTCTATTAGTATTTTTAAGTATGTTCCTTCCTTTCTTAACAAAGTTCCAAGTTTCATCCATTTTTTGTTGTTTTTAAAGAAGGGGAGGTTTTTCATTACAAGGTGAAGTTTTTTAATGACTTGCATGATGATGGAATGATCATCTTGCAATTTTTATCCGACAGTTGAAAACCCTGTTCCAGTGTTTTCGAACCTCAGTGTTTAGGGACACTAGACTAATTTGATAACTAATAAATAAATTTGGCTAAGGTTTTTTGTGATACTTTGATATTACCATGAAAATGAATACAAGGTTATACGATGGGAAAAAGTTATTGGCACAATGTTCGAAAGGAGGAGTCTGGTTTCACAATTTTCTAAAATTGAATTAACAATCTAAGGTATTTATAAAATTGAGTTCTAATTTACTTTTCTAAAATTAAGTTTTAATTTACTTGTAATTGTATTGGATTTCTAAAACATGTTTAATTTACCTGTCATTGTGTTTAGGAAAATTGTCTCTACTAGTTGGTAAGAGTGTTCTATCTATATAGAAATTGTTGTGCACACAAAAATGATTCTTAATGGTTTTTTTTCTTTTTCCATGGTTCTCCGATATTATCGTCACAAAAGATGACAGCCACTAATATTCATAATAGTGGTGGGGGGCCAAGAATTGAAATAATTGAATAAAGCCTATTGTTAAAGCTTCCAACTGTCTGTTGAACCCCATTGTCACATTCATGTTGTATTATTGCGTGCATATTGGGCCCCAGATGAATGACACGAGAAGTTTAATATTAATTGGTATTAGTGAATTTTTATGACTAGAAATAATTGCACACGCAAAAAAGTGTTCAATAATGGTTCTTCATTTCTATTCAAATGGTTCTTTTGTCTAATATTTTTAATATAAGGATCTTTAAGCTCAAATTGGAAAGAGCGCCCAAATAATTGTTGGGAGTGTTGGTGGTTCGAATCCACCAAGATCCAACCAAAGGGGGGTGCAAGTTAAAGTCATTATGAAACATTTTTACCCTCATTTGCAAATATACTTTTCATCTGCAAATATACTTCTCATTTGCAAATATACCTTTTGAAATTTTGTTCTAAAAACAGTTTTTTGAAAGTAAGTTATAAAATTGTTTTCTGAGTATAGAGATTCTGAGTTTGTGTTTGGTTACTTTCAACTGAAAAATAATTTTTTAAATTTTTTTTTAAAATTATGTTTGGTAAAAAAATTTAGAAACTATTTTTTCCAATGTGTCCAGCAGTTCGTGTCCACTAGTGTCCCTCTGCAACCAGATGCAAGTACGACTTGCGAGGTTGTGGCAGCAATTCGTGTCAGCGTCGAGCTTGAGGTACGGAGAAGACGACGTACCATCCGGCATGGTTGTCATCCTCGTCATCCCCGGTCGAGGATCGACGTCCCCTCCAGCCAGGTTGTTGTCCTCGTCATCCCCGGTTGAGGTCGTCGTCTCTGTCGGCCAGGTTGTCGTCCTCGTCGTCTCCGGTCGAGATCCGCAAGTTCGTCGAGGTCGGCGAGTTTGTCTTCGAGTTCGACGTCGAGGTCGGTTATAGAGCCGGCGTGGAGGTTCGCTACAACGCCGGCGTGGAGGTCGACGTCCCCTCGGTCGAGGTCGCCGTCCCCTCCGGCCAGGTTGTCGTCCTCGTCGTCCCCGGTCGAGATCGGCAAAGTTCGTCGACTATCAAAACAGGAGACCGAGTGACACAGAGAAAGGAGAGTGGGAAAGTTATTTTCAGAAAACAACTAAATGTTACTTTCATACAGTAACTTTTAAACGTGACATTCCAAAACTTTTTTTTTATGACTCCATTCTTGAGTTGGGTGCATCCAAACGTATTTTATTCTCTTCTATGCATTATAACTCATAAATGTGAGTTATAGTGACTATTCAAACAGGGCCTTAGGGTGTGCTTGGTTACTCTTTATAACTCTATGTTTTGATTTTAAACATGAAAGTAGTGTTGCACAACGTTTGGATGAACCTGTCACAATCAGAGTCCGCATAATTAGGTGCGAGTGCGTGGGTATGTCCAATTTACGTCGCAGAATCGGCTATAGTGTGATGTCTAGATCTTAATAGTCGTAAAAAAATGTTCAAATAATTGATTTGCTCATCACAACTACTAATTATTGTCCACCACAGCATCACACTAATCCACTATGTTCATCTGTCCACAAGACCTTCCTAGCACAATGAGATTAGTCAAAATCGTGTCAAACAATAAGATTAATGCAATGCAGTAATACAAAGTAAACTCTATAGAATTAATTAGCCAACTATTCTAAAATATTTTGCTGATTGTTCAAATTAGGCATATTGGAAGTCGATCGATTTGAATTGATTGATCTAAATTTAATGAAGTATCTTGTTATGATTAATCCTGTGATTGGTTAACGTGCATATGGATCGGGAATTCCATGTTCGGATCCCTGTGTATCAAAAGACCGGAGAATGATGCACTTGTTCTCATATCTTTTGAATTCATTTAGTACTAATTATTAATTCTATGCAACATTAAAAGATCAGTTGATCCATCGATATTGTCAAAAATATTGTTGGGATTCAACTAAATATTTATATAAGGATAATACGACATGAAATAGAATAAAAATGACTTGGCAAATTTGAAAGACTAGGATATAGGGATGTGGCAACAACTGAAAAACATATTAAACAGGGACAAAATCAGAAATTCGAGTTTGGTTGGGCTTGGGGTGGGTTATGATGGACATTGTAGACTGACTCACTTGAAAATGTCCAAAAAAAATATAAATAAACAGAAAAAAATAAAAATATATAAAATTGGGTGGACTAAAGCTCACTCCGGCCTCCTATATGGATACGTCCTTGATATTAAAAAAAAAAAAGAATAAACGGTTAAGAGAACTATAGAGGATGTTAGGAACTTAGGAGTAGGACTAGCACCCAATAGGAAAGGACGGTGAATCTTTTATAAATATAATTTAAAGGCTATGATTAAAGTGCAAATAATTCATATTTGCATATGTTCCTGGCATGGTCTCATCTTCTCACACTATTATTATTGTCTTGTTGATACTTGTTTAATGTATCTATGTTTCTGGTTAATCGGGTTTTTGAATTGGTTCTCGAAAAGATCTTTGACATTAAGCGGACATTTGGTATGCGGAATACTATATAGCCAAAAATTCTATATTTTTGGGAATCAAATTTCAAGTAATTAAATTTCTTGAAAAATTACATTCCCATGTTTGGTGACTATATAAATATTTCCGGGAAAAAATAAAAATAATTAAAAAAACAAAAAAAATGAAAAATGTAAAGAAAAAAAAACCAAAAACGATAAAAAAAAAAAACCCGACCAAAATTATAAAAAGACCAACGACAAAAATAGAAAAAATAAAGACAACCAAAAAACAACAAAAAAGATATAAAAAAAGCGACAAAAACGACAAAAAGTACCAAAAACATCAAAAGCGACAAAAATGACAGAAAACAACAAAAACGATAAAAAAATTGACAAAAACAAAAAAATGACAAAAAAGAAAGAAAAACGACAAAAAAAAAAAGACGACAAAAAACGACAAAAAACACAAAAAAAAACAAAAAGGGACAAAAAAATACTAAAAAACGATAAAAAAAAAATACATGAACTATTAACTTTGAAACTATTCCAAAAAAAAGTGGTGAAGCTGTTTTTAAGAGTTAATTTTAAGAGTTATATTTGCGATGAAACACTTCTTTTAAGAGTTAATTTTGTTAGTGGTGAAGCTGTTTTTTTTTTCCAAGATGTTTGCATCTGCGTTAGAGTTGGAGTTGCCACCGTCGTCAGAGTTGAAGCTGCCAGACAAATACATGAACTATTAACATTGAAACTATTCCAAAAAAAAGTTTCAGTACTATTCCTTTCCAGCTACAATGAGCTGACAAATAATTCTTGTCAATAAAAACTCTAGTTAAAAAACACATATATATACCAAAATCTAAGAATTTGTTCACATATTTAAAACGTTAGAAGAGTTTAAGATTTTGTTTGGCTTACTAAATTACTGTCAAAATACACCATTTTTAGAAAAACTTAACTGATGAGCAAGTGAATTATAAACAATAAACAATAAACAATTCATAGGTGAACAATCTCAGAAAATGGAATACAGTGTTTTTTTTTCCCTAACTTCCTACCTGATGAAGAACATTTTTTATTACAAACTGATATTTCTGATAAATTTTGGGTAGTCATCTTAATAGCAAAACATTAGGAAGTCAAATTAAATAGGCTACTTATTATAAGAAATTCTTGGCTCTTAAATTAGCAATTAAGAGTCGAATTTATATTCTATACAGATTCGTTATTGAAATAGAAATATGCAAGTTTTTTTTTTTTTTTTTTTTGAAAAAAATAGAATTGTCATGTATTTTGAAACATTTAATTATTTTGTTAAATAAATTTCATGATATGCTAACTTTGCTGTTAATTTTTTATTATTATCAGGACATCCGATGGACGAAGACGAATCTAATCTATTCCAACCGATGAAACGATGGGGGTGTGGGGAATGGGAGCAATCGGTTGCTTCACAATGGGGGTGTGGGGAATGGGAGCAATTGGTTGCTTCACAATGGGAATGGGAGCAATCGGTTGCTGCAAAGAAGAAGCAATTCCAACCAATGAAACGATGGGGGTGGAGGGGATGGAAGCAACAGGCTGCTGCAAAGAAGTTCAAGAAGAAAATCCCGGTCAGGAATGATTTCACAAAATCCACTTCCTCTCCCTCTCCCAATGGAGAAGAAGTACATGCTTTAACAAAGCAAACCCTTCAGGCTAATAGCCAACAGACCCTAGCGGCAAATTGCCAACAAAAGGCGAATAGCCAACAAATCCTTGAGACAAATTGCCAACAAACCCTTGAGGCGAATAGCCAACAAGAGGCGAATAGTCAACAAAACCTAGAGGCGAATAGCCAACAAGAGGCGAATAGCCAGCAAAACCTTGAGGCGAATAGCCAGCAAAAGGGGAAGGAAGTAGTTTCTATAGAAGATGCTACTAGAGGGCCAATATTTGCAGATGTTTCCACAGGAACATCTCAAAGGCCATCCCAAACCCTTCAGGCTAATAGCCAACAAACTCTAGCGGCGAATTGCCAACAAACCCTTGAGGTGAATAGCCAACAAGAGGCGAATATCCAACAAATCCTTGAGATGAATAGCCAACAAAAGCGAAATAGCCAACAAACCATAGAGGGGAATAGCCAACAAAAGGCGAACAACCAACAAAAGGGGAAAGATGTAGTTTCTATAGAAGATGCTACTGGAGGGCCAATATTTGCTGGTGTTTCCACAGAAACATCTCAAAGGCCATTTGCTAAAAAATGGCGTAACCATGAATTAGAAAAACAAGACAAGGAGACTGCCAATTACTGGCTTACTCCATTGGAGAAATCACACCTCTCCCTCCAAAAAAAAGCTTGGAGAAGTACGCCAGTTGGTATCTCGGCTGCTGTCCTTCTCTTCAACCTCAAGGTCGGAATTGTTGGAGACGAAGGAAAAAGATCTTTTCTCTCAAACTTCCTCCGAAGAACAGAGGAACTTGAAATCTATATTTTCACAACTGCAAACGGCAGATTTGGTAAATCTAAGAATCGAAGACTTCTTAGAATTACTAAAAACACTAGAAGTTCAAGCAGACAGAGTTAAAGAGCTTGAATCTAAAGTCATGGTACAAAATGTGACTAATTTGTACCAACAGCATCTGATTGATGACAATAAATTGCTCGCTTTCTTCCAACAATTGGAAGACGCGAAAATAACATAATTACTCAAAAACAAGGAAATGATCCTTAACAGGATAATAGAATGTAATCCATGATATTACTCCTCAAAATGAGTTGAGAAAAGAAAAAAATAAATTTCAATATTTCCTAAATAATTTAAACTTAGGACGGCTTGCTTCCTTGAGAAGAAGTTAGAGATGAGCTTCACGACCATGAAGCATGATGGACTAATATTGGAGTAGACTTGATGGACGATGAAGATTCGTTTAGAGGCCATAACCTATCTATGGATATCGAAGAAGAGAGATTGTAATAAGCCTTTCTCTAGTAGTTTGTTTTCTTTTTGGAAAAATTTGAGTGGCACCCCACTTTTTTTACGCTTATTTAAGGTGCACCCCACAAGTTTACATGAATGTATAACACCCCCCACTTTTGACGTTTTTCGTCTAAAACGAACGGCCAAAATTTTTTTTGACGAAAATGTCCTTGTCTCCTTTTGTGTGTCTTCCCTCCCCGTCACACGTGGCTGCCCCCTCCCCCGCCGTGCTCGGCCCCCCTCCACGGCGTCACCGCACTCCCCCCCCCCCTCCCCGACCTCGCCGCACCCCCATCCCCCGGCCATCACCACCACCACCATCCTCCATCATCATCACCATCATCATCATCACCACCACCATCCGCCATCATCACCGCCCCCCCCCCCCCCTCCCGCTCCGCCCCCTAGCCCCGACCGCCACCGCCGCCGTCGTCGCAGCAGCAGCAACAGCGCGCGGCAGCTAGGGCAGCAGCAGCAGCAGCGCGCGGCGGCTAGGACAGCAGCGCGCGGCGGCGGCTAGGGCTAGGGGGTATTTTCGTCAAAAAAAATTGGTCAACGCGGTTGACCGTTCGTTTTAGACAGAAACCGTCCAAAGTGGGGGGTGTCATACATTCATGTAAACTTGTGGGATGCACCTTAAATAAGCGTAAAAAAAGTGGGGTGCCACTCAAATTTTTTCTTTCTTTTTTTGTGTGGTTTTTTCTTTCTACTGTAAAATTTGGTATCATAGCCAAGCTGGCGAATAAAATTGTAAGTGTTCTTTCTCTTAGAGCATCTCCAACCCTATTGTCTTGTTAAGTGTTGTGAGTCTTAGGTGGCTCCTATGTGGCATGAGGCACAAGACAATGTCTTGTTTATGTAGCAAAATTATATCTCAAAAGACAATGGGATAGAAAAACTCTCTCCAATGCAAAAGTATTGAGGAGACAATAAAAAGTATTTTTTCCAACTTCCAAGACAACTTTTAAGATAACTACTCATCTTCTTTCTTTTTTCTAATATTTTTTATTCATAATTGATGATATGGAAGAGAAGACATTGTCAAGTGCATTGTCTAGAACAAGACAATCAACTTCACAATGTCTTCTTTAATTTTTGCCACATAAGCTTCACAATTGACTTGACAATTGCATTGGAGAAGAACTTTTGAATAAAATTTTGTCATTCCTATGTGGCAACAACTTTTTTCCAAAGTCACAATAGGGTTGGAGATGCTCTTATGTTTATTTTTACTAAAAGTACATTAGCTTAGACATCTTGGCCTGAGCATATTTTAAATATAATTCTTGCATGTCGTATTTTAGTTTATACACTTGTGTAGAAACAAACTAATGTTGAGGACACCTTTGGACAAAAAGGAATGATTAATAATGTTATGGGTATACAACAATGTTTTAAAAATCGGACCGATAATCGAACCGATTTTTTTGGATACAGATCGAATCGGGATTCAACCAAGTCTGACCGATTTTTTTAAAACTGTATACTTGAACTCCGAATTCTCCTCCGCTATCCACTGTCGTCCCATCTCATCACTCTAAATACTGACAAGTCCATGCGCCCGGACATGTTAACCTCTTTCCCAAGGAAAAAAAACAAAAACACAACTCACTACTCCTGACAATCCCATGCCTCCAGTTGTTAACCCCTTCCCCAAGATGGGAAAACAAAATTAAACGCAAGACAACCTTTCAATTTTCTTTTCTCCTCTCTACTTATTCAATATTGCTCTTTCTTCTTCCTTCGTAACTTTTTCTTTCTTCAAAGCTTCATCACCGATTCCCTCACAAAAGGGGCCAACACGGGACGAAGGCTTTGCTCAAGATCACTCGACGAGGAGTATAGTTATGGACGGGGATGGTAAGCTGCGGTTACACCCGGAGGTTTGGCTGTGCTCGACGCTCCGGTTGCATGTAAGTTCGGATCAACAGAGGGATGCGCGGCTTGGCTTGGCTTGCGACACTCTGGTGGAGATGGAGACACGGAGGTTGTCACGTCCCGCTCCCGTAGGAGCGATCGTCCTCGCTAAGGCGTGATGCCGCACGGGCCTAGGTTGCGCCCGTACAAGGCCAAGTCCAGAAACGATCGATTTGCTAGGCCACAGAGTCGCACAGAGTGTCCCCATTTGCAGCGAAAAGTAAATGAACACAAAATTGAAGCGAATTCAAACTCTTTATTGATATTCAAGAAGTTTACAAGCGGCGCTAGGCCGATATTACAAATCGCTCAAGCTCTCTCTGAAACATAAAAGGCGTGCCAAGTGGCTTACAACATGGAATGATTCATGGCGATGTTCCGATACATTATGTCCTGTATAGGGTGCTTCAGCTTCTTGCAACGTCCTAAGGCCCCGGAGTTGCCTCTGCGCCTTAACACGTTCGATGGAAGCTCCGCACCCGCCGGCGTCTCCTGCATCCTGCAAGCAGACTGTGGGGTTATCAGTACATTGTTATGCACTGGTGGGGAGGCTAGCTCGCCCACAATGCTATCATTACCAAACACGTTCCATTTACTTTTGTGCACCGTCTATCATTCATTGTCTTTCTAATCTTGCCTTAGGATCAGTTTCATGGCATATTTCATAACCTACCCCGTGTTGCCAAATTCAAGTGTCGCATGGAAATACATACACGACTTACCCATACTTACCGTCCGGCCTTCCCTGTCCAAAGTAAACCAAGTTAGTTAACAATTCAATATGAACTTTTCGATGTCAAGTGCGTGTCCCTGCCTCGGATTCTAACACGTCGTAGGCACGTTATCTAACTCACTTGCATGAATTTCTCATTATCATTTGGTGTGTTACCTTTCAAGCATATTCATAAGGCACTTCATTTAGTTAACTTAGACTACTTTGATTTCAATGCAAGGACTTGCACGTGGATTGCCACCAGCAAAGTCCACTTAATCTATATGCATCGGTCGCTGGCACCACAAGCCAATTTGGACATGTCTTCCCCTGTGGTAATTTCTCACCTATCATGGCGTGCGGCTTGGTACACCCTGATAGTCTTTTGAAATACCCGGCCTTACGTCCCCTGGTGGCCAAGCCCGCACTCAGGCCTGTACGTAAGCCAAACTTTGATTTCCGTCCGGACCGGCAAGTCCTTCACACTTTGATCATGTCGCGGAAATCCCTTTTTCTTCACGGCCACGGCATCGCCACCCCTCGCCCGTGCCGTTTGTCCACGACCATTTCGTATTAACTTGTCTTTTTAATTTAACGGCTGTCTCTGAGCCGTAGGCTAACCCTTAGCTTTAATGCGTTATTGACCAGGTTGGCGTCCGTGCAGCGCGGGTAGCGAGCCCCGTTGTATGTGCCCGTCATACCTGTCGCTAACCATTTCTGTCATTCTTATCTTTTATTCATTCATTCTTTCACTTGTTCATTCATTCGTTGATTCATTCATTCACTTATTCGTTTACTCTTTCATTCATACATTACGCAACTCCTTGTGCGGGAGTCGCCTTGGCGATCCATCGTTCCCATAGCCTTTCAATGTTGCTATACTCTACTCGGAACGACTATATTGATAGTCTTCCCATTTTATTGTTGTAATCCATTCATTGTTTCATTGTTGAACGCATGAGGGACTAGAACGCATGAGGGACTATATTGATTAAATATTGAACGTATTTTAATTTAAATATGTTATATATATGTTTATAGGATTTTGGACATGTTTAAATAGTTGTAAGGATTTTAAGTTATTAATTAGTTATAAGAAATTTAAATTATTTTTACACGAGTATCTATACTATATAATGCAAAAAGTAGGCTTAAAATTTTTGTTTCAAAAATATCCTCTTCTATGTTTACTAATTAAAATTGTTCACTAAATTTAATACGAATAGTTATGTAATTATCTATAGGAATAAATTAAAATTATTAGTTGTTCTTCCCAATTATTATGAATACGTGCAAGGCAGGTGTATATATATAATAGTATACTTTAGGCACATAAGGTGGTAGTTTATAATGATTTAATTATGGTGGTAGTTTATAAGAATTTAATTTTTTATTTATTAATGAGTGCGTGATACTAACGATTTGGATTACTCACTTTTGAGTCGTTTTCAAACCGCTATGATAGTATAGGTAATTAGTTAGTTAAATTGAAGATTAGATTGTTCGTTAGAAAATATTTATTCTAGAAATACTGCAATTAATATTCTAGCTAGAAAAATATTTATTTACTATTTTGAGAACTGATACAAATCTCTGGTCATAATTTTCGTCTCCGTATTTTGGTATAGTTGACCGTTTGTCAAAAGTAAATATTTTTTTGTAAGAGTGACTAGCAAAATTTGTGTTGCCCGTTTGTTTGACAAATTTTTTGCATCCAAAATTTTGTAAAAAATATTTTCCTACTATAGTAAATTTATTGTACCTAATATAGTAATATTTTCAATTAAGATGTAATTTATCCTTTATATTAGTAATACGCCATGCACGTGGCTAGAAAAAAAATAAGAAAAAAGTAAATATAAATTTATTATAAAAATCGTTATTCGTAGAAAATTTTAGTAGTTGCTAGTTATTATTTATTATTATTTTTAACTTAATTAAATTGGTGATATATATACGGTTTTGAATGGCTCACTTTTGAGCCGTTTCCAACCCACATTATATAAGAGAATTTATATAATATGTTACTTGATAAACTGGGCTATAATGAAAAGATTGTTGGCGCCGTTTATCTACACCCACAAGAAAATTAATAAATCGTAAGGCCCAAATTAGAAAGGGGTATTTAACCATCCGACCCGGCCAAGTAAGAATAATCAATAGGACAACAATCATGACGAAAGCAATGACGTTCCTAAGCAGATGAGGCGGACACGCCAACTAACAAGAATAGGCGACCAATTAAAGCGGAGTAAGTACCGATTCCGTGCCTTATAAGTCGGCAAGGCATCTATAGCGAACCCATTTCCTCACCATTTAATATTTCGGCAAGGCCAACAATCCGATATTGGGTGAACTTATGGGTGTCGGAAAAAAATTATTTTTTCCTCTGAACCGGTAACACAGCTGGCCACGTGCCTTATCAGAACCGTTGTCGTTGTCACCGTTCAATCGCACCCGTTGTTGTGCTCCAAGAACTCAATAAATAGCGGCCTCTGCCATCGAGTTCTTTTCCATCCTTGTGTTTCTAGGGTTTTCCTTGCAATCTTCTTAAAACTTTTTTGTTTTTTGGCAACTTATTTTGCAAACATGATCCAAAAAAATTTGTACATCAAATTTTCAAGGTCAGTCTTTTATTAACGAACTATTTTTAGTTTTAAAAATACCCCTTCTTTCTTTTGTTCTTGTAGATCCATGATAAAAGAAAATCTTCTCCTTCTCTCAGGTATGTTTGTAATATTTGATTTTTTTTTAGATCTGCTAATTTATGTTTTCTCTGATTCGATTTTCTTTGTTTAGATCTATAGGTTTGATATTTTTATTTCAGATCTCTAGGTTTATTTTTACGTTCGATTCTTCTTTCTTTAAGGAAGTTTATTGGCTTAGAAGTATCATGATAAATGGTTTTTTCATAGGCCTGTAGATGTTGATTGTTATTATTTCAGATATGTAGATCTATTTGAGGGTGGATTCTTTTTTCTTTAAGAGTTTTATATATAAAAAAGTACTTTTCTTAGATCTGTAGTTCTGAAGTTCGTTGATGTTATTTTTCCATATCTGTAGATTTATCTTATGGTTGATTTCTTTTTTCTTTAAAATTTCTTGTAGATTTATACAGGCATGTTTTCTTAGATCTGTAGATGGTTTGATAATTGTTTTTCCAGATCTATATTAATTTTAGGGTTGAATTCTTTTTTCTCTTTGGTTTTGTAGATTTATATAGTCAATTTTTCTTGTGTATGTATATGTTAATCTGTTTATTTATATTTGTGCTGAAACATTTATGTTATAGAGTTGCGATAGCGATGAAGTGATTTTTTCAGACGAATTTGAGGTTGTCTCCGTCTTCGGAGTTGAAGATGAAGATGAAGATCACAGTCGGGGTCGGAATGTCGGAGAGTTGGATCTGCTGACAAATTGATCAAGCTTCAGCGATATATCATGCCATTTTGTGGTGTCCAAGAATGATTGATGTCGAGTATTGTTAGTTTTGAAGAGCTGAAAATTATTTTCGAGAGGGGAGGGGAGGGATGTGGAGAGCTGGTCGTCATCTTCATCATCGTTCGATGGTATGTTCCTCTTTTGTTACATTAGTGACCTTTGCCATGTTGGGTGCGCTCGCATGGCAGGTCGAACGTCCTCAATAAAAATCATACTTTGTAGTGTTCCCTGGTGGGGGGAGATCGCACGGGGATTTTGTTTTGTTTTTTTTGCTCCCCGGGTTCTCCTCCCACCGCTCATGCTGTGTCTCCTCTTGGTGTGGTTTGCTTCTCCCATCGAAGCTATCAACTCAGCTAACGCTACGACTAACCAATGAAATCAAAAACAAAATCGAAGGGGTTCGCTACGACTGGCCAACGAAATCTAAATCAAAGAGGTATCGACGAATTTTACTTCCATTTTAGCAACGTTCTTTTGATATTTTATCGACTGTGGGCAAGCGTACGATCTACATTTCCAACGTGCTTTAATATACTCGTGTCCATTCGTGCTCCAACTATTATTCATTTTAATATACTCATGTTCATTTATTTTATAGGATTTCAAATATTTTTGTCCGTGCCTTTCATCTTCATTTTAGTGTATGACATGCATGAATTATGAAGTCGGATTGGTTTGTAATTGTGTGCAACTATAAATAGTCCTCCTAAATAGTCCAACATTTGTGTTGGTTCCGTCTTTTGAAGAATTGGTTGTAGGAATCGACTTCTGTTCTGAAGACTATTCTGCAACACAGCGGGGAAGAGTGTCTGAAGCAACCACTTGCACCAAAACCATTCAGCGTCTGGCATCCAGGCGCACACTGTCCGTCACACGCCACCGGATGTTAGAAGAATGTTGTTATTTTGAGATTCAAGGTTGATGGGAAGAGGAGAAGCTAGCTGACCGATGATTAGCAATTGTGGTATGTGTTACTTGTCGTGGGCCTTTGCCATGTCGGGTGCGCTTGCATGGCAGGTCAAGTCTTCAATAAAAATTTATCTTTGGCTTTGTTTTAGGGGAGATTATTAGGGAGATCTTTTTTCGGTTTCCCGGTCTCCCTTCCCTTCCTGCTGTCTTACGCCTGTTCTTTTATTTTGCTTAATTCTTTTATTTTGTCTAGTCGGATAATATGCCAAAATTCATATCATATCTCCAAAATTCCCAATATAGGATCAGGATACATATGCATAGTAATGACAATAGTTGGTCCAACTCAATACTAAGTCGACTCCTCCAGTCCAACTCAATACTTATTGAGGTCGAAGATTAGGAGTATAAAGCGTAAACTGCAGTTGAAGTTAATGACACGGAGCGCGTTAGGTTCTGCTTATAAATTCCCATTTAAGTTCCATGTTTGTGGAAGAGTATTCAACAAAATATTGTTATGTCTTATGTTGCAAATGTAATGCGAAAGTTCAGCTACCCTTGATGAAACCTCCTCCTTATTAGATGTGTTGTATTGTTGAATGAATGGTAAGGTAGTTCATATGATATGGGACATCCAAGATCTGGAGATGTTTTTTTCCTTTTATGCTACATCATCATTCGTCGTTGTATTTTTACGGGGTGTAGTTTATTTTTGGCAGTCTTGCTTGTAGTCGAATTCATTATTTTGTAATTTTTTTTACGTCTTTTCTGGTCATTGATTTATTTTTCTATGTTCTATCTGTACGTTTGAAACGATCTGAAATTTTTTGAGTGTTGTACTCTTTAAAGAGTGTTGTAAGCAAAGGAGGGTTCCAATATTTTGAAGCCATTTGGTCACATGAAAAGCTGATCCAGGACGCCAGAGATGCAAGTAATTTTGGTGAATGTCAGGTGGATCATTTCAGATGTCCACTGCGGAAGATGCCATTTGAAGACTTGTCATTGTTAGTTTGGTTCTCGGAACATCGGGGAAGTGGAAATAACAATCTAATCGACTTCGGTGGTATGTTCCTCATTGATCTCTTGCATGCCAATTCTTATTCAGGACCTGTTATTGTTTATTGAGAATATAATTACGTGGTTGAGCCCTTTTAAAAATGTTAATATGTCCTCAATAATATTCTGTTACATATCGAGAAGATTGTTCCATGGTATAGAGATGGCTATTTCGTGAAAGGCGAAATAGTTGAGCTGATTTTTTTATTTTTTTAATTTTTTGCATGAGAATTTTTTGTGGCTTTTTAAAATTCTAGGACGTTGAAGAGTTGATCCAGTTCAAGGTTTTAGGTCGTTCTGCAGACTTGGCTTACTGAAAGGCTTCATGATTTCTCGAGTCAGATGTGCGACTTCTTGTCTTTCCTGATGTTGCTTGCACTTTCGCATTCGATTTGCATGGTAAAAAGAACATTGGGTTTAACTTTCTTTGCCTGATCCCTTTGTTCAATTATTCGACCGACCTTTGGATGCTTTTAGACCCAGTACCGAGTTAGACCCAGTACCGAGTGTAAGCTCGGGATCCCTCTGGATATTGTAGCTTTTAAGTGTTAATTTTTCTCCACTCCATGATTACATTACAGTAAGGCTGTGTTTGATTGGGCTTTTTTTTCATGGAAAATATTTTCACCACAAATTTTCCACCAATTGTAGTGTTTGATAGCTTATAATTTTCCATGGAATTATTTTCCAAAAAACTATCATTTTTCATATTTTTTTCAAAAATGGTGGAAAATAAAACTTGTCCAACCCATAGGAAAATATTATTTTCCATGGAAAAAAAAATTATTTTCCGTGGAAAGTAATGGCAATCAAACACCAAAATTAAATTTTCTATGGAAAATTTTAAATTTTCATGAAATTTTTTCCCTAGGAAAATAATTCCATGGAACTAATTTCTTTTTCACGTATTTTCTACCTTGCAATCAAACACACCTGTAGTGTTTGATAGCTTATATTTTCCATGGAATTATTTTTCAAAAAACTATCATTTTTTATATTTTCTTCTAAAATGGTGGAAAATGAAACTTGTCTAACCCATTCCATGAAAAATAATGACAATCAAACAACCAAATTAAGTTTTCCATGGAAAATTTTAAAATTCCATGGCCATGGAATTAATTTCTCTTTTCTTTGGGAAATAAATATACCCCGTCTATATGCTTGTTTGAAGGTTGGGCTGGTCTTTTAGTTTTCTCGCATAAAACCATAGTATGCTGTGATCATGCTTGGGATTGAATCCCTTTGGTTGTGGTACTTGGAAGAACCTGATAGTGTGATCTGTAGTGTAAAATTATTAGGTCTGGATGACCTTTTGTGGATCTTGGTTGGTTGGTTACCTTGGTGAATTTTATGGTTTTTGTTTACTCAAGTTTTTAATGACCTTGCATGATGGAATGATTATCAAGTAATTTTTACCCGCCAGTTGAAAACCCTGTTCCAGTGTTTTCGATTCTCAGTTATTCAACTAAAAGTTTTTTGTAAATACTTTGATAACCAAGTTTTTTGTAGTACTTTGATATTATCATGAACATGAATCCAAGGTTTATGTGATAGGAAAACCTTCTTGGCACAATGTTATTTTTTACGCTGCTATACGTTGGAGCAAATGTAACCTGATAAAAAAGATGTGTTCGTTCACAATTGACGGCCGTAAATTGAGTTTCTATCTCGTCATTGTCAATTCTTTTATTTATTTATCATTTTTGGTATATATAGAAAATTGTACCAAAAATATTATCAAATGTTCTCCACTTGGTTCTTCATTTCTTTCATATTTGACAGCAAATGAAAGGATTTTCAATCCATTTGATTTTCTAGAAATGTTTTCATTCTATATGGTCATGTACGATTAGGATATAATTTGTTTTTTTTTCTCTCTTTTATAAAATCTCTTTTTACCTTAATTATATGTAGTGATATTTAAACTCATATTGGAAAGACTGCCCAATTAATTGTCGGGGGTGTACAAATAAAAGTATCACTTTAATGACGTTGGTATTAGATATGTTTAGTTTTTATTTAAGACATTTTGATAGAGATTATTCAATTTGGGAAAGACTGCCCTCATAGGATATAATTTGGGATAGTGGCATAAAGTTTTCTTTTTCCCTTATAGAATGATGTTTTTCTAAAATGAATCTCTTCCATAATATTCTATTACAACAATGTAACGAAGGATCTTTAAGCTCAAATTGGAAAGAGCGCCCAATGAATTGTTGGGAGTGTTGGTGGTTCGAATCCACCAAGATCCAAGCTCAAATTTGCTTACCATGATACTTCCCTCGTCATGAAACCTAAATCTTTGATTCATTCTACCTTCTCTTCCATTCCATTCTTTCACTCTTCTTTGTTCCCCTTGCCCTAGTCTACACCTAAGAGCAACAAGGAGAGAGGGACATGCATGGGCAAAGAGTGTAGTAATATTCTTCGTGGACTTTATCCGTGTTTGGATATCGGAATGGAGGTCTTGACTCCATGTTTACTCCGCATGTCCAAAAACACTCGGTTTAATAACCGTGAACATGAGTGCAATTTTCTCCCAACCATTTTATGTGTAAACAACATAGTTTAAGTAATTTGGTTTTACATACATTTATAGAACTCGAAGACGTATCCGAACTTACTTTTTTGTGCAGTCTAAATTTAAGACAATTTAGAGTGCACAAGCCGAGTTGAATGACTCGAAACTTGTTAGAGACTTTTGTTAACCTCATTTGACACGATTATCTTGTTAAGACACTCTTATTCTTGAGAATGCACAATACAATAATATCTATAAGTTGACATTGGCTAGAGTTGTGAGTAAAATTTGAAACTTATACATTGCCAACATTATGTTAATAATTAAATATAAAAAACTGGCTAGAGTTGTGAATAAAATTTGGACTGTCATGATGCCATTACCAGAGGATCTCTTCGGAGATACGATGGCTATTATGCAGTCATAGATGCTCTTTTCGGGGGTATGCTGAACTATCATGTTGTCATAGAGCTTACCTAGAAAGGCTATTCCGATGTATTATGTTGTCAAAGAAACTTCATTTGAATAATTTAATTTTGTCTAGAAACTTTACGGAAATAATCATGTTGTCTTACACCATCCTAGCATTGTGAGATCCGTTCCCAGATTCTTTATTTCTAAAAAAATGGTATTTAGATTTTTTTTCTTCATAATTCGTCCGTTATAATGTACTTCATATTTTATTGTATTTCGGTTGTTGTGTCTCTCATATCTGGATTTCGAACTTAGTATTGATTTGTATCCGGTTTCATGGTTAGTTCCGTAGAGGTTTTTTTGTTGTTGATATTTTTGCCGCAATATCGCGATAGTTGGACACTCGAGCAATATCATGTTTTTGAATCAATTAAATACATGCAACGTAATAAAATCTTCCCTTTTGTGCAATCCAGTCAGAGTGTGGACCATGGACTTGTAGAAAGCCTTTGATGATCATGCTAGATACCTCGGACCAGAATTGATATAAATCGAATAACCCAAAACCGTAGTTCTTAGGGCAAAATCTATGTCAATAGATTTATGTCATAATACTATCAATATTTCGTCAGAATTTTGTCCGGGTGGATTTTTGCCCGATTTGATCTGTTTCTGGCCATCCAATCGAAATGAACCACCATGATCATTTTAATAGTTTAATTATATATAAAACATTAAACCTATTTCTCACCTCCACGAATAACTCTCTCTCTCTCTCTCTCACCTTTTTCTCTCCCAATTCTCTCTCTCTTTCAACCACTCTCTCAACTCTCAAGCTTGTTAGCCCAATGATTCAATTGAGTTTTTATTATTATGAATCGATTAAGTTTAGTTTTATGCAATCATTAATAATCATACAAATACTTAAACTTGGCATAGTCATAGTGTGCACTAGTTTTATTATACTTACTACTATGATATTGCTTTGTTTGCATAACATGTATTTGTAGAGAAAAAAACAATAAAGCAAGATCAATCTTGGACGTATGCAATGAAGAAATCATAATGGGCTAGAGAAACTGCTAGCCCAAGCATTTCTAAATCACCCACGATATCTATGAGACGAAGCACTCGAGGGTTTTGTTGTTCGGTCAGCGGACGAGGGTCGAGGGGACAGCGCCTCCTGTGGGGGCGGACGCGAAGCCCTTGAAAGCTGATCATATTTTCAGATTTGATTAGCTTCGGACAACAGTCATAAAAAATCCACCAGTCCAGTTTTTAGACAGAGCCTACGCCTGAGCCATAACTTTCCTACCAGTAAGTACACGAGCGATATATACCTTTTGCGGTATACCGGCGGTACATTGGTAAAAAGCTTTTTCAAACATAATATTTATGTTGGGGCCAAAACCATCCGACCGATATACTGACACTATACGGTCTGGGTGACTGTTGCTCAACAATCATTGCTGCAACGACTATATATTTAGCAATTTTATGGTCATTACTATGGAGGCATACCACATAGTAACGACTCTTCTATTGGAGGCTATTTTATGTATAAGAACCAATTTGCCCTCATTTGTCTCCACTTCTTGGGAGTTTTAACTTTTTTTATCTTCTAGATACAAAATCTCTCTATATAAAATATCTTTCATTTGCCAAATCAAATTAAGATATAGTTATATTAAGTTGTAAATTGAAAACTTTATATTATTTGTGAGAAGATCGAAATTTTTCTTGTAAGATGTTAAAGCCTTCGTATCGAAGCTTTTTCTTGTAAGATTATTTTTCTTGTCAGCAAGCCTTCGTATCGAAGCTCGTGTAGAAGTCGACGAGTCTTCAAAAAGCTCGTATGTTGTGAGGCCCGCCTCACTGTATCAGTATTTTATACGGATACATATTTATTTGAGCTGTATTTCGTATTTCCTGAATTTTGAGAATATTTAAAGTTGCTGAATTGTCATTGTACGGATTTCTGACAATTGTCGGGTGACCCGTATACTGGCTTGTTTCATTTATTTTGGTATGAATTATGACTTGGTTTTAATTTGATTTGACACTACACCAAAACATACAATTTGTAACAGTTTTTTTTTATAATTAGTAACGGTTATTACCATTACAAAATAGTTACGGTTATATCCGTTACAATTGCTAAATAATCGTTACTAAAAATCAAAAATTATATATTATTATTTTTATTATATATATATATATTTTTTTATTATACTCACACTAATAACCGTTAGAAGAGATTTTCTTTTCTGTCACATATGTATCACATGCAAAACATGTGACATGAAGAGTGTGCAAAGCCTCATTTTTCCCGATCCCTCTCATTTCCCTCTGAAAATTTCAACTTTCCCTCTGAGTTTTCGATCGTTTCCCTTCCACATGCCAACAAAAGATCGGCTGCTTCTTCCTCGACCAAAAGGATCGGCAGCTACTTCTCCCTTCCAACCAAAATGATCGCCTCACCTCTCAGCGCGCTTCCACCTCTGCCCGCAGCCTCTACTGGTGAAAAGGATCGCCTTCCCTCGACTCCCTGGACATCTCATCCGAGACCCTCTCTTTTCCCTCTCTCTCGACCGCCATAGGTACATCTTCTTCTTTCCCTCTCTCTCTCGGCTGCCATAGGTACATCTTCTTCTTTTCCTCTAAAGTTTTTTTTTAATCTTTTGATTTTGGTTTGAACAGGGGAATCCTCCATCACATTCGGCCTGGTACTTCCCTCAGTTGGTTTGAACCGATTTTAGGGTTTTTTTTTCTTTCTTTCTTTAGCTCTAAAGATGGTTTTAGGGCTTTGTTGGTTTTAGGGCTATTGCTAAGGTGAATGACTGCTGCCACTACTAGAGGTCTTAGGGTTTTAGGGCTTTGTTGATTTTAGGGCTATTGCTGATTTTAGGAGTTTTCATCAGGTACTTCCATCTAATTTGTTAAACTGAAATTTTGGGCTATTGTTAAACACCTGTTTAATAATAATTGTTCTTAGTTGTGGGGTTTAAAGTAATTTTTTATCACTGTAAGTAGTATCTGCTTCATAAAGTGTACACCTGATTTATACACTTGATTTATAGACCTGCTTAATATATGTTGTAGATGTAGAAATCTGATTTATACACCTGTGGTAGAAGAATCTCCTGATCCAATTTATACAAGTCCTGAATGTATATTGTTGTAGATGTAGAAAGCTATAAACTGATATACGAGTCTAGGCATAAGGGAAAACGTACAAAGGAAGTTTGCTATAGGGAATGTGATAATCTTTTAGTGACATTATCAGCTGAAGGGACAAATGAAATTCCTACTTTTCAAACAATCTTTTAGAATAGTGACCTTTAGAATTTTTATCCCTTTTCTAGGACTTTTGGGGGTCTCTTTTTTCAGTCAATTCGGCAAAAAAAAAATTAAACGAAAAAGACCACAATCAAGAAGGGTGTAAAAGCATAATAAGGTTGTAAAAGCATGTATAAAGAGAAAAATATCTATCACAGGTAAACTAGTCAGGAAGGGTGACTACTATTTCATTCAATTTCCAGAAAGAGTCTCCCCCCCTTCCTGCACACAGGGTATAGCTTATCAATTATACCCAATACAGATTTCCTAGGTCATGTGTTCTTACACACTCAGGTCACTAGGACATATTCATGTCTGTACACAGGGCTATGTTGCTGCTGTTGCTAGTGGTTAAGGCCTGATTTACCTTGCCTACACTCCCTGCAAGAGGCTAGATATGGAATCACAAACCTGTGGGTATATGCATACTCATAAGCACAACTGCCTTATCAATTTCTTGTACTACATTCCCCTCACTTTTACTCATTGATACCCTCACATGAACATTAGGATTACCTTTCCTTGCTGATCTATAGATAGGTTAAGCTAACTAGATTAAAAAGAAAGAAGTAGTTCAACTTCATAGGTCTGAAACAAGATTCAGGACTGAGTTAAGGGTGCACTCAGGAATGCAGGCCAACCCATGTGGCTAATCAGAATTCAGTAATAAGATACTCAAGTACAGGACTCCAAAAGACTGGTTTCATGGCCAAAATCGAGTATGTTTAATCAATACACTAGCAATCAGTGAAAGGTGAGCATCTGACCAGAATTTTTCCCAGATAACAGTTATTCCTGTAAGTTGTAACCGAATGATGCCACATTGTTGAATTCGAAGGAAAAGTGCTTGAAACTGAAATGTGGTGTGTCCTGGGCCTATAGTAATCCTGGGATTCCTCCTTTCTAATATTATCTTTCCTGGGCTTTTGGGATTTGAAAGTTTACACCTGGTACCCCATCATTGCCTATATTGTTTGTACTCGAAATTGGGTGCACAGGGAGTCTTACTACTCCCTGTTGCTACTACGTGTGCTGGTTAGTGCAGCTATTGTTTACCATACTTCCATACGCATATGCTCTCCTTTACTCACACATGAACTCCTATACTGCTAGATATGGCCTAACCTGCCTTCGAACTCAGATGTGCATTCATGGGACTCCAACCTTAGTCTACTCTTACTCTTATGACAGGTGTTTAAGTTTGCTGCAGGGGTACGAGTGTCCTTATTTCTGTGATAACTCGTATCTGCTACTTAGCTACCTATGCTCACTACTGTCCTTTGTTTTTCCTATTCAGGGGTTAAGGAAAATTGGATTCCTGAGACGTTCCTATCTCATATGAACCCACAAATTCTGACTCGAGATGGCTTGACATGTAGCTGTGCTAACTGGACCTACGTGGATGGGTACTCTAGTCTCTTATCTATTTGCTATGTTTGACTGATATATGATACAGTCGTGTGTGGCTGTTATAGGGAACCTGACTCTTGCTACCCTCACATTGCATTTGCAGTAAGCCTGTATATATATATCTGGTGTCATTATCACACACTGAAGGCATGGGGTGGTGGACAATGAATATCAGTGATGTCAATACTACCTGCAGTTGTGTTGGGCTAAAGTGCTAGGTTCACAGTTCTGGTATGAAGGGCAGGGTTCGATTTCCTTTATCTATTAGCCATATCCCATAAGATTGGAGAAGAGGCTCATCATTCACAACTATTCTCCTATCAACCATACTCTTTAGAGTCTAACACCAAGTGTCAAAACTGGTGTAGGAGACATATGGTATCAATTTCAAGTCGAATATCAAGATAGTTTCGACTTTATACCGTTCCTACCCTTCCCACAATTCAAAACTCTATACTGTAGGGGTACATTGGTTAGGCCATGTCCTGCATATGTATCCATTTCCAACTAGTTAAACCATGTCAAATAAAAGGAACTGACTGGAACCATGATGAAATTAGAAGCCACAACCAATTGATCATAGAGCACTGTCACAAGGATTTACTGCAACATATGTTTGTGCACCAATTTGACAACAAAAGTATCCCCACCAGTGGACAAAATTGATAGCTAATTCTATTACTGAACTGAAGGTTCTGAAACATAGCAAGAGAGGTGTTGTTCCCTCTACCTGACCTGACCCTTCTAAAGAATGGATGGAACGAGAAAATATATTTAGTAATGTACAGAACCATATTAGAAAATAGCAGTTTACATCCTCTGAAACAGAACACTTCTTCCTAACTCTGGACACACATTTTATTCAGTCGATTTGTGAACTAACACTCTTCCCAACCAAATTTGATGTCCTCACTTTTTCCTGGAAACAGGAATAGCTCGGACTGTTATCTATTGTTTAGATTAGTACCTATCTTGTTAGGTTCCTGATACTTGCTATGGTATGTACTCTAGGCAATCTCTGTATTTTCAACCACCTATGCTGTCCTAAACCTATCCCTTGATACACAGGTGAGGGCTTCTTACAGCCTTCCAACTTCCTGATGTCCACTTAGACCCTCTGCATTAACAGAAAGCAACTCTTATTTTGATGTTCCAATCATAAATCCTGCTTCATCTTCTTTTCGTTATTATTGTTTTTCTGAGAAGAGATTACTTTTATCTTCATATACTGTACTGCGGTTAAGTAGTGTAACTTGTTAATACTCTTGTATATGATTTTGCGCCTGTCTTCGACGCCATCTCCAACTCCTCCCGACTCCTTCCTTCTTTCGACTTCCTCCATTGATTTTAGGTATTTTTAAAAAAATGTATGTAAGTTTTTTTTTTAGTTTTAAGTCTTTTTAAACTTTCTTTTTAAATGCATCAATTTAGGGCTTGGAATGGGATGCAAGAAAACTGCTACAGTACATATGATTATATCTATATAGTGTCATTTGTTCTTGATGATATTGTTCAAGAAAATTTAGCGCTTGGATCTATCATTTTTTATCTAATGATATTAAATTGAACTTTTAACTTACAGAGCTTTGTGTAATGTGTTTTCTTCATGGATTTCTCAATATGTTCTTATAAGGTATCAGATCTTTATGTAATTCCAACAGGTACCTATTCCTTTTTATTTTTGATAATGTGATACATCACTCTCTTTATATTTTTGAAACATTAGTTGTAGCATTGAACAATTATTCACTTATGGATATCCACCAGAACAATTAATCATGACCTTCTGTAACAAACATTGTGACTGACACTGTATGGTTATGATAATTAAAGACCCATGTTATTTTTTTTCTTAGCAAGATGATTAGGACATGGAGCAAGAATGTGAGAACCCCAAAAAAATCTTAATCAATTTTGGGTGAATTTAGATGGTTTACTGAGATGGGCATATGTTCATTTCTCATGGTTTCAGGAGCTTGAAGTGAATCTCGTCATTACAGACTACTGCATGCCTGGAATGACCAAATATGATCTCCTCATGAAGATCAAGGTATTTATTTGGCTTGAAAATTTTGATTTATGTATGTAAGTATGTTGATGGTCTTTATTTGGAAATGAATTGATTGGGGTTTTTTTTTATTCTTGTGATTAAATTGGGGGTCATCATCCTTCAATGATATCCCAGGAAGAATACAGTAAGTTCGAATATACCCGTTCTTTTTTGTATTGATTGTTACAAAATTTACTGAATCTTCATCTTTTTGAAAGCTCAGAAAACTTGTGCGTTTGGCTTGATTTTTAGTACTATTTAAGTTTGCCCTGTGAAGCATCTTTTTGTTCATTCTTGCAGGCCACATTCGACTCTCACCAGGTCCCTATGTTTTATTGCGTCCACTTATGCTTTCTTCAAATCATTCTATTATCCTGACTGTAGCATCAATGACTCAGGTGAGTCAGATTTCTCTTGCAATGAATACAGTTGTGTTATAGGGGTTATCACCTTGAAGTCATTTAATCTCTCCTCTTTTGCAGCATTGAAATGTTTATCTAGCTGCACTGAGCTGATGGTATTAAAATTGGGCTTCTGCGAGGGAATTGCAGACAAAGGACTAGCTTATATTGGTTCAAACTGCCACAAGCTTGAAGAGCTTGACCTCTATAGGTATATATTCAAACTAATCATCTATCCTCTGTTTCAATCTCTTCGCGTTTCTGATACATGGAAGCAATTAGCAGGTGCCTTGGAGTTACTGATGATTGCTTGGCTTCTATATCCATCGGCTGCAAGAAGCTGAAGAAACTAAATCTGTGCTACTGCACCCAGATTTCGATCGAGGAATGAAAGATGTGGGTTTACTCGAGCTGTTATCGGACCTTGAGTTGAAGGGTCTCGTTCATGTCACAAGTGCAGGAATCGCTGTGGTTTCCATTGGGTGTAAGAGTCTGATGGAAATCAACATGAAGAATTGTTAACCTGCAGGATGGAATCGCTGTGGTTTCCCTGCAGGATGTGAAGCTTGTTAACCTGCCTCGGGTATCTCCGTCTGTCTTGTCACCACATATCCAAGTATAGTTTTTGTGTGTGCATGTGTGCATATGTTAATTAAGTGCATCATGGTTTTCATGTATCAATAAAACTCATATTTGACATGCAATTTAAGATAATGATCGAGTATGCATGACAGTTAATGCATACAACTTGTTGAGAAGAGAATGGTTCTCCTTTGTGTTGATATTGAGGTTTAGATCTTGTAAAGTTATATGTTGTATTCAACTATTGTAATATGAATTTGAATTGAGAACAGAAATGGTTCTCCTTTGTGTTGATATTGAGGCTTAGATCTTGTAATGTTATATGTTGTATTCAACTTGTAATATATATGAATTTATGTGCATATTGATAAGAGTTCATCTTCGATTACATATTGCTTTGAAGCCTTCTGAATATAGGTTAATGGAAAATATATTGAATATATTTTTTTTCTTTCAAAAAAGGATATTGGTAACGGTTATAACCGTTACAAAAGTGAAAAATAAGTGACGTAATAGCACATTTTTGTAATGGTAATAACTGTTACGAAGATAAAATTAGTAACAGTAATAACCATGACAAAAAGCGTTACAAAAATTTATTATCGTAACGGTAATAACCGTTACGAAAAGCGTTACAAAAATTTGTCACGGCCAATTCGTCACGGTTATTACCGTGACAAAAAATATTTGTCACGGTAATAACCGTTGGCAATCACCTATTTTGGTGTAGTGTGACTTGGTTTTATTGGTTTGGTTTAACATGGTTTGGTTTGGCTTGGACTTGGTTTAGTTGGTTCCTTATGAGAGAGGTGTATGGTTTAGATTGAGTGGAGAAGAATGAATGGTGGAGATTGCTTGGGCTTGTTATATAAGCCACCTACCACTCTCTCTCCTCCATTATTCATTTTCATTTTCCATCTTCATCTTCTTCTTCTTTCCTTCTTCACCAAGGAGGAGAGACAAGTACACCTTGCCGAACCTTGAACAAATTTACTTTTGATTGTTCCATCTTCTTCCTTGCATGATTCTAAGCATGTTTAGAACTTGGAGTTTTTGATTTTACCGGGTGGATTCTTGTAGATCTAAGTTTATATTATTTTAGGTTTTCTTGGGTTTTGATCTACCAAACTTACTTGTTTACGAAAACTAATTGATCCATGTTGTAGAGAATTTAATTTTATGCAGTTTTGGCTTTTGTTTCGCTTGATTTCGACTTCGGATGAGGAAGTTATGGCCAAAAGCAATTCTGGTCATTTCTATGTTCATCGGCAGCATGAACATCATGTCGCAGAAGGCGCATGTCGCAGTAGGCGCATGTTGCAATGAGGCGCATGTCGCAGTAGCCGTATATCATGTCGCAGAAGGCGCATGTCACAGTAGGCGCATGTTGCAATGAGGCGCATGTCGCAGTAGCCGCATATCATGTCGCAGTAGGCGCATGTTGCATGAGGCGCATGTCGCAGTAGCCGCGCAGCATGTCGCAGTAGGCGCATACCATGTCGTAGTTGAGCCGCATGAGGCGCATATCATGTCGCAGTAGGCGCATATCATGTCGCAGTTGAGCTGCATATGGTGTCGCGGTTGCATGCATGTCGCAGAATAGGCCGCATAATGCATATTTTGACTATTTCTAACTGTTATATGTTCTAAATGACTGAATTATGGCTCAAATTTCTTCCAACTCCCAACATGAAAGTTGTAAAGTTTTTCTTTGGCTTCAAGAATATATATATATAATATTAATTAACTGTGCAAGTTTTTTTTATTTTAATATGGAGCTCCTGATTGTACTGTACATTTTCTATTCTTGGCCTATATTGCGACGACCCACTTAATAGCTTGTTATTTCTTAAATGAATGAAATTGCTTGACACGATGGTGATCCGTTGTAGTGCACTCCAGATTGGTAACAAGATGATTAATAATTCTTGATAGTGGCCCGTCGTGGCGCACTCTTGATAAGTGATAATGATAATTCTTGATAGTGGCTCTCCGTGGCGCACTCTTGACGTGATAAACCTGACATGATATATCTCGAATGCTGTTGCGACGGCTAACACGACTTGACAAGATTGAATAACTTGGACACCGTAGACGATTGTGCTTGTACAAATGAACCCGTCTTGTCTTGCATCATATCTAGGACGGGGACCTCTGAGTACCACGGTCAGGGGTACCCACTGAAATCGACTAAGGTTAACAACTAAAATAATCCAGTAGTCATGAAGAGATTTCCCAGCTACAGGCATTCCCGTTACCTGGGCGCGCTTGTGGATTTATAGCCTGCCGACGAGTAGGGCACACTTCCAGCACACGGTTATGTGTTGCACCCTTATTGTACTAATATTCGCCTGGATAACCTAGATGGTCTGCAGGGCTTGTGGCTGTGGAATAATCTCACTGCATCTTGCTAGTAATTAGGCCTGTGATAACCCTAGTTAGTTAAAGTATTAAGCCGTACTTATTGCTTGGCCGTGAATGTTGGATGGAGTTCGATCAGTCTAGTCTTGTCTTGATCTTGTACTTGATTGTTACATGTCCTGATTTCTTACTTTATCTTGCCGATAAATGGTGGAAGAAACCAAGTTCTGTTCAGACGAAGGGTTACAACCCCGGTCCTTGTTTGGTTTACGGGTTGTAACCTGGTTATCGGAATAGTCCCATGGTTATCTCATCGTATATCACCTTCCCAGTCTAAGTCTGTCACTCTCCGTTCCCGGAATGCATATTTTTATACATGTACAACTCATGTGTATTTATTTAGTATTTATCATGTATTATTCTGTATTTAAATTCCTTTAAATTTTCATGTTAATTAATTATCTGCTCTTTAAATTCCATGTTAATTTATTTTCCGTAATTTTATTTCTGCAATTATATTTCTGCAATTTTATTACCTGCATTTTATTTGCTGCTTTAGTGTTATTGGGTTTCGGTTTGCTGGATCCCCTTAAACCCGGCCCAACACCCCACCTACCACCACTCCCCCTATTTAAAGCTTCCATCTCTTTCTCTCTCCTCATTACTTCATTCTCACCATTGCTTCTTCTTCTTCCTCTCATTACTCTCCACCACCTACCAGCAGCAGGAGAAGGCAAGTGCAAACTTGCTTCTCAATCACCCATTTTTATGGTTCATTTGCCTTCTTTTCGTGATTCCAAGAGAGATTAGTTCTTAGCATTTTTGATTTCTACGACTGGTTTTCTCTAGATCTAAGTTATAGTATTTCGGCTGTTCTTGGGTTCTTGGTCCACCAACTTAGCGTGTATTTTGGCACTGGAGCAAAGGCTCCATGGGACTTGGAGTTTGGGAGATGTTTCACGCACACGTTCTTACGTGCTCGCGTAAACATCAGCCCAGTCACGCACACGTCTATACGTGTTTGCGTGTATTTCAGTCACGCTCGCATTTGCGTGCGTGTATTTTCAGTCACGCTCGCATTTGCGTGCGTGTATTTTCAGTCACGCTCGCATTTGCGTGCGTGTATTTTCAGTCACGCTCGCATTGGCGTGCGTGTATTTTCCGTCACGCCCGCATTTACGTGCGTGTATTTTGAAGTCACGCTCATGTCCATGAGCTTGCGTGCGTGACTTTTCACGATCATATTGTGCGTGACTTTTGGCGTGCGTGACTTTTTCACCCTCACGTTGAGAGTGCGTGCTTGAATCACTTGTCACGCTTCACTTTTCACACCCACACTTGCCAGCGTGTATTATGTTATACGCTCACTCCTCCATGCTAGACTTAGCGTGACTTGTTGGTCTTAGCAGAGACTTCTTGCGTGACTTTTGGACTTAGCTTAGACTTGTTGGCGTGACTTCCTGGCTTGGGTGTTTTTATTCTGTTCCATACTTTATTCATTTAATAGTAGCATGATAATTCCCTATTATATCCTTACGCCTTTTTGCATGAACCCGAAAATCTTAGCATGTTAATATTTTAATACCTATGGTTGTGTATTAGTGCCAAATATCTGGATTGGTATATGGATATCCAGTGAGACTGGAACTTGACCCTTGAGAGTTATAGACTCGACCCTATTTAATGCTAAATGACTTTCATGCCTTGTCACCATTAATGACGATGGTTATTTGACTAATTGATCATGCGTTCCTAGTTGGAACTAAGAGACTGGCTAGTCGTCTTATTAAAATGAATGAATGAGACACGTTCATGTTATGAACTATTGCAATCGACTGGCTGATCCCGAATATTGACATACATGCACATGCAGGCTTCAATCTATTTATTTTATTATTTATTTATTTATTTTCTATAAAAGAAGCATGTGTACTTTATGGTCAAGGCATGATTACCGTGGTTAGATTTGATTGTTGCATTATGCTATGTAAGACCTGCAACCTAACCGCACTGGTATCGTTGTAGAGTTGAGCATATCGTACCCCGTACGAAAGTACTCATTTGAATGACCATGATCCACGGCATGGGATTTCATTCAACGTAGGGACTATTAAGTTAAATAAAATAATGATTGCATGGAGAGAATGGATTTCCGAGTTCTTACATGGCAGCCCCCTTGGGACGAATAGTACCCGACGGGCCGGCTAGTTCCCACAGATACTGTAAATCTGCCACACGGGCAGGGAACAATATCTGCTTTTATTATTATTGTATATTGTATATTGACGGGCGTCCTGCTAGGACTCGTCTAATTCATGCATGGCGCACATGATTGACTGGATAGACTAGCCTTGCTCGCACATAGTAAGAACTAAGGAATCTTTATTGCATTATTCCAGGATAACTTGGGACTCACAATAGCAAGCCGTAGAATTTGATTAGCCGTTCAAGATGATTTGTTTGTGTACTGTACTACTCTGTTACCTAACTGGGATGATCAGAATGTCAGGACATGACGGGCCAACTTCTGTCCTTGTTTGGTTGGGAGGTTGGTTCGAAGTGTCGTGATGTGATGTGAATCCTAGTAGCAAGCAGAGATCTATTATTATATTCTTTTACATACTGGTTTATGTCCTTCATATCGTCCTTCCTTGTGGTACTTGCTATTAGAGGTCTAACCTCTCTGGTTTTGCATGGCCAGATTTAGAGCCGGTGCCCGAGGATCCAGCGTACTTCTACCTCTAAGATGGTCAATACTAGGGGAATGATCGCAGGAGGACTCGAGTGGGTTCCTTACTTCACCGCTCGTTTTGTTATTTACCTTTATACTTAGCCGTTTGGCACCGACATGTTAGTCGGATTGTCTTGTACTTACTTTTACATAATTGTAATTAAGTCAGACTGCAGCTGATAATAATTGTGTATACTTGCTATATCATCTGGCTATGTTTTGTAAAGCCAGATCTCAAGAACATTTTGACTGAGAGTTTGGGACGCCTTACTGCTTTATCTTACATGTTCTCTATTATTGTTTCTTGCTTGAATGATTGAGACAATAGATGTGTAATGACCATATCAAGACTTTTATGTAGTATGTACCCCCTCGTCTGGTTAGACAGCATTGATCGTATTATACGGTATTCATCTACCCGTAATACGTAGCTGGCTGAGTCATTCCCCCGCTCTCCAGTATTCTGGTTCTGGGGCATGACAAGGTTTTAGTGGTGGCCCATGCAGGTCTGATTTCAGATTTGTGGGGTGTTTTGATTTATAGGATGTCTCAATCACACATGTTTTCCCTTGATCTCCTGATTCGTTATTCTCAACTCTTGCTTGACATTCCGGTATCCTTTGACTTCATTGATCCTTCATGTCCGGTCGTTTGATTGTTCTCTTGTCCCTTTTCTTAGGGGCACTTCCTCCGCATCGGTCAGAGCTGGATAGCAACAACAAGGGCAACATGACCAGGTTGGTCAGCAACCAGGGCCAGTCTCACCTCAGAAGACTATCCAGGAAGAAGTGATAGTAGAACCAGCAGTTGGACCGCAGTATCCGGATATTCCAAACCCACCCGTAGTTCCACCTACTCCTGTGAAAGTGGACACACCAGCCCTTCTGGAGATCATGAGAGGAATGATGGCTGCTCAGCAACATCAGATGTTGGCCCAGCAGCGCATACACACTCAGCTACAAGAGCACAATGTGTTGCTTAACCAAGGATTGCAGACGGCTTTGGAAAGAGGAGTGAGGACTGATTCAGGAGCATCAGCCAGGTTTTGCAAGTACAACCCCTGCCGTTTCGAGGGCACGGAGGATGCCATCTCAGCAGATGCATGGCTTAAGGATATAGAGGCTATTCTGACAGCGGCTAAGGTACCGGCAGAAGAACGTGTAGATCTAGTAAAGTTGTTACTTCAGGATCTCGCACGTGATTGGTGGGAATCGGAGGAAGTGGGCATCAGACGTCCTGTGGCTTGGGACGATTTCACAGCAAGATTCAAGACCAAGTACTATGGAGTTGTGGCACAGTTTGAGCTACAACAGAAGTTTATCAACCTCAGGCAGGCCGGCAAGACGGTAGATGCTTATGCAGCGGAGTTCTGCAGATTGAGTAGATTCGCCCCAGAGATGGTAGCAACAGAGCGCCATAGGGCCATGAGGTTTCAGCAAGGGTTTCATCTCGAGCTCTTACAATTGATAGAGGGGCACAACTACCAGACTTTTGATGAGATATTGACGGCGACTCGAAGGCACGAGCTCACCATTCAGAGGCTTGCGACAAGGATTGGAGGTCAGAAGAGGTCCCACAGTCAGATTGAAGGAGGAGGGGGAGCAGCGCCCCGAGCAACAGCACCATCCACTGGCATTCGTATCCACGATGTGGCGATACGAGGGCCAGCACCACCCAGGCAGCAGCAGCAGCAGCAACAGAGGAAGAACCAGCAACCCCCGGTAGACTGCACTTATTGTGGGAAGATGGAACACACTAGAGATGTGTGTCGGACATTGAATGGACTGTGTCTGATATGTGGAAATCCAGACCATCGGGTTACTACATGTCCCATGAATTCGAGGTCAGGAGGGCCAGGGCAGCAGTTTCCTGCTCTGCCAGCACCAGGGGCAGGCCAGTATCGAGGACCAGCGGTGGCAGTTAGGCCATTGGCGCAGCGTCCGTTAGTACCGCAGGCTTAGATGTTTCGGCAGCAGGGACCGTCGATGCAGCAACACCAGCATAGACCACCCCAGCATCATCAAGGCAGGGGCCAGCAGCAGCACCAGGCTAGGCCGCAACATGGAAATCAGCAAGGAGGTCGAGGGCAAGCATTCACTCTGTCCTTGGAAGAGGCATTGGCATCGGGAGATGTTGTGGCAGGTAACATTCTCGTTGCCTCATATCCCGCAGTAGCATTGTTTGATTCGGGAGCATCCCATTCATTTATATCTGCACGATTTACGATACGACTAGGAATGGAGTTCGAGGCATTGCCAGGGAGGTTGAATATACTCACCGGTAATGGGCTCGTAGGAGTTAGTAGAGTTATTTTAGCGTGTAGCATTGTAGTTTGCGGGCATTCTTTACCTGTCCGGTTGATAGAATTTTCTGTTGGAAATTTTGACGTTATCTTAGGCATGGACTGGCTGAAAGACAGTCATACGACAATAGATTGTCATAGAGGGAGTGTATCTTTTGATATTCCAGGCATGAAGGGATTCACCTTAGTCAGATCAGAGGCAACTCAGCAAGAGCAGGGAGTAGTGACGGCGATGGAGGAAGTTCAGATCCCGAAGGTAGTTGAAGAATTTCTAGACGTATTTCCTGAAGAACTTCCAGGTCTACCACCAGTTAGAGATATTGAGTTCAGTATAGAATTGGCACCAGGAACTAAACCGATATCAGATCGAGTTTACAGAATGGCGGATTCAGAGCAGGCCAAGGTATATGAGCACATAGAGGAATTAAAGGAGAAGAAGTTCATTCAAGCTAGCGTGTCACCATGGGCAGCACCAATGGTACTTGTGGGAAAGAAGGATGGGTCGTCCAGATTGTGCATTGACTACAGGAAGCTTAACGCGGCAACAGTGAAGAACAAGTACCCATTATCCAGGATCGACAACTTATTTGTTCAGTTGAGCAAAGCTAGAGTTTTCTCCAAGATAGATCTTCGTTCAGGGTACCATCAGGTGAGGGTTCGGAAGGAAGATATCCCCAAGACAGCTTTCAGGTCGAAGTATGGGCATTACGAGTTCTTATTAATGCCGTTTGGTTTGACCAATGCTCCAGTAATATTCATGGATTTGATGAACCGCATCTTTATGCCATATTTAGACCAGTTTGTCGTTGTGTTTCTTGACGACATTCTCGTATACTCTGCTAGTGAAGAGGAGCATGAAGACCACCTCAAGAAAGTGTTGCAGGTTCTGAGAGAGAACCAGTTGTATGCCAAGCTCAGCAAGTGTGAGTTTTGGTCGGATCACATTTTATTTTTGGGTCATATCATATCAGGAGCTGGAGTAGCAGTAGATCCCAAGAAGGTAGAAGCAGTAGAGAGTTGGCCAGTACCCAAGACCGTAGCAGATGTGCGAAGTTTTTTGGGATTGGCAGGATATTACAGAAGGTTTGTGTCAGACTTTGCAAGGCTTTCAGCGCCCATGACCCGTTTGACCCGGAAGGATGTGCCATTCGTTTGGTCGGCAGAATATCAGGCATCATTCGAGACTTTGAAGCAGAAGTTGATATCAGCACCTATTCTTACATTGCCAGTTGGACCCGAAGGTTTTACAGTATATTATGATGCGTCAGGTAAAGGACTTGGATGTGTCCTTATGCAACATGGGAAGGTGATAGCATATGCATCTAGGCAGCTTCGGGACCACGAGAAGAATTACCCAACTCATGATTTAGAGTTGGCGGCAGTAGTGTCTGCTCTGAAGCTATGGAGGCATTACTTATATGGTGACCGAGTAGAGATGTACACAGACCATAAAAGTCTGAAGTACATCTTTACTCAGAAGGAACTGAACATGAGGCAGAGAAGATGGCTGGAGTTGATTAAGGATTATGACGTAGAACTTCAGTATCATCCAGGCAAGGCTAATGTGGTAGCAGACGCTCTTAGCAGGAGAGGCGGCGTATTTATGTTGACAAAGCAGAGGCATATCTTAGAAGACTTTCAGGAGATGGGCATCGAAGTTATACTTCCTAGTGATGTAGGAGTTCTAACAAGTCTGCAAGTTCAATCCGACTTGGTAGACAGGATCAAGGTAGCTCAGGCACAAGACCCAAGAATTCAGAAGCTTAGGACAGAATGTGAGTCAGGACTCAGGAAGGAGATGAGGATCCACGAAGATGGTACACTTAGGTTTGGATCACGTCTATGTGTGCCTAGTGGAGATATCAGACAGGAGGTTATGGCAGAAGCTCACAGTTTTCAGTATTCTATTCACCCTGGAGGGACCAAGATGTACCAAGATATCAAGCAACATTTCTGGTGGAACGGGATGAAGAGGGAGATAGCTAGATTTGTTTTCCGTTGCTTGGTATGTCAGCAAGTGAAGGCAGAACAGCAGAGGCCAGCTGGGTTATTGCAACCGCTTCCTATTCCGGAATGGAAATGGGAGCATATTACAATGGACTTTGTGACCGGTTTATCAAGATCACCAAGTGGTAAGGATGCTATTTGGGTGATAGTAGACCGACTTACGAAGGTAGCACACTTTCTTCCTTTCAGAGTAGGACAATCTACAGAAAAGTTGGCAGAATTATATATGCAACAGATAGTCAGGCAGCATGGAGTCCCTGCCAGTATTATGTCGGATCAAGATACCCGCTTTACATCACACTTCTGGAAGAGTTTACATCATAGTCTGGGTACCAAGTTAAGATTTAGCACGGCTTACCATCCGCAGACGGATGGGCAATCAGAAAGAACGATTCAGACTTTAGAAGATATGTTACGAGCTTGTACTCTAGATTTTGGAGGGTCTTGGAAGAGTCACCTGCACTTGGTCGAGTTCTCATACAACAATAGTTATCAAGCCAGTATCCAGATTGCGCCATTCGAAGCATTATATGGTAAGAAGTGCAGGTCACCGCTTGCATGGGATGATATCGGGGAGAGGAAGATGCTAGGCCCAGAAATGATTGTTCAGACGGTTGAAGTAGTTAAAGGGATTAGAGAGCGACTTCGAGTTACGCAGGATCGGCATCGTCATTGGGCGGATCAGCATCGTAGGCCGCTAGAGTTTTCTGTTGGGGACCACGTATTCTTGCGGATCTCACCTACTCGTGGGGTCATTAGATTTGGCGTTCGCGGGAAATTGAGTCCGCGGTACGTAGGCCCATTTGTTATCCTTGATCGGATAGGCGATATTGCTTATCGTTTATCACTCCTACCTTCGTTACAAGAGGTGCATGACGTATTTCATGTATCTCATTTACGTAGGTATGTATCGGACCCAAGTCATGTCCTCGATCATTCTGAGCTGGTTGTTGGTACCAACCTGTCTTACAAGGAACAGCCTGTGACCATTTTGGACCGAAGAGAGAAGATACTCAAGAACCGAACAATTAGTCTTGTCCGTGTTGCTTGGGGTCATCACTCCTTGGGAGAGTCAACGTAGGAACGTGAGGATGATATCCGATCACGGTATCCATACCTGTTTGACTCACAAGGTATATCTTTTTCTGTATACCTTGATTGTCTTGATTCCTCATGCTTATCGCCTTATTGATAGAACTACCTGATATCGTAGATTGATGGATTTGCATATTTAGTACTTGCTTTTGATATGGTAAAAATGATTGCTTGCTCACTAGAATTGCTTGATCACTAGAATTGCTTGTATTAGTTAGCTCAGAATATTTCTACCTGCTTGGATTTGAAATTCCGAGGACGGAATTTTTCTAAGGTGGGTAGAGATGTCACTTCCCGTTCCCGGAATACGTATTTTTATACATGTACAACTCATGTGTATTTATTTAGTATTTATCATGTATTATTCTGTATTTAAATTCTTTTAAATTTTCATGTTAATTAATTATCTGCTCTTTAAATTCCATGTTAATTTATTTTCTGTAATTTTATTTCTGTAATTATATTTCTGCAATTTTATTACCTGCATTTTATTTGCTGCTTTAGTGTTATTGGGTTTCGGTTTGCTAGATCCCCTTAAACCCGGCCCAACACCCCACCTACCACCACTCCCCCTATTTAAAGCTTCCATCTCTTTCTCTCTCCTCATTACTTCATTCTTACCATTACTTCTTCTTCCTTTCATTACTCTCCACCACCTACATGCAGCAGGAGAAGGCAAGTGCAAACTTGCTTCTTAATCACCCATTTTTATGGTTCATTTGCCTTCTTTTCGTGATTCCAAGAGAGATTAGTTCTTAGCATTTTTGATTTCTACGGCTGGTTTTCTCTAGATCTAAGTTATAGTATTTCGGCTGTTCTTGGGTTCTTGGTCCACCAACTTAGCGTGTATTTTGGCACTGGAGCAAAGGCTCCATGGGACTTGGAGTTTGGGAGATGTTTCACGCACATGTTCTTACGTGCTCGCGTAAACATCAGCCCAGTCACGCACACGTCTATACGTGTTTGCGTGTATTTCAGTCACGCTCGCATTTGCGTGCGTGTATTTTCAGTCACGCTCGCATTTGCGTGCGTGTATTTTCAGTCACGCTCGCATTGGCGTGCGTGTATTTTCAGTCACGTCCGCATTTGCGTGCGTGTATTTTGAAGTCACGCTCATGTCCATGAGCTTGCGTGCGTGACTTTTCACGATCACATTGTGCGTGACTTTTGGCGTGCGTGACTTTTTCACCCTCACGTTGAGAGTGCGTGCGTGAATCACTTGTCACGCTTCACTTTTCACACCCACACTTGCCAGCGTATATTATGTTATACGCTCACTCCTCCATGCTAGACTTAGCGTGACTTGTTGGTCTTAGCAGAGACTTCTTGCGTGACTTTTGGACTTAGCTTAGACTTGTTGGCATGACTTCCTGGCTTGGGTGTTTTTATTCTGTTCCATACTTTATTCATTTAATAGTAGCATGATAATTCCCTATTATATCCTTACGCCTTTTTGCATGAACCCGGAAATCTTAGCATGTTAATATTTTAATACCTATGGTTGTGTATTAGTGCCAAATATCTGGATTGGTATATGGATATCCAGTGAGACTGGAACTTGACCTTTGAGAGTTATAGACTCGACCCTATTTAATGCTAAATGACTTTCATGCCTTGTCACCATTAATGACGATGGTTATTTGACTAATTGATCATGCGTTCCTAGTTGGAACTAAGAGACTGGCTAGTCGTTTTATTAAAATGAATGAATGAGACACGTTCATGTTATGAACTATTGCAATCGACTGGCTGATCCCGAATATTGACATACATGCACATGCAGGCTTCAATCTATTTATTTAATTATTTATTTATTTATTTTCTACAAAAGAAGCATATGTACTTTATGGTCAAGGCATGATTACCGTGGTTAGATTTGATTGTTACATTACGCTATGTAAGACCTGCAACCTAACCGTACTGGTATCGTTGTAGAGTTGAACATATCGTACCCCGTACGAAAGTACTCATTTGAATGACCATGATCCACGGCATGGGATTTCATTCAACGTAGGGACTATTAAGTTAAATAAAATAATGATTGCATAGAGAGAATGGATTTCCGAGTTCTTACATGGCAGCCCCCTTGGGACGAATAGTACCCGACGGGCCGGCTAGTTCCCACAGATACTGTAAATCTGCCACACGGGCAGGGAACAATATCTGCTTTTATTATTATTGTATATTGTATATTGACGGGCGTCCTGCTAGGACTCGTCTAATTCATGCATGGCGCACATGATTGACTGGATAGACTAGCCTTGCTCGCACATAGTAAGAACTAAGGAATCTTTATTGTATTATTCCAGGATAACTTGGGACTCACAATAGCAAGCCGTAGAATTTGATTAGCCGTTCAAGATGATTTGTTTGTGTACTGTACTACTCTGTTACCTAACTGGGATGATCAGAATGTCAGGACATGACGGGCCAACTTCTGTCCTTGTTTGGTTGGGAGGTTGGTTCGAAGTATCGTGATGTGATGTGAATCCTAGTAGCAAGCAGAGATCTATTATTATATTCTTTTACTTACTGGTTTATGTCCTTCATATCGTCCTTCCTTGTGGTACTTGCTATTAGAGGTCTAACCTCTCTGGTTTTGCATGGCCAGATTTAGAGCCGGTGCCCGAGGATCCAGCGTACTTCTACCTCCAAGATGGTCAATACTAGGGGAATGATCGCAGGAGGACTCGAGTGGGTTCCTTACTTCACCGCTCGTTTTGTTATTTACCTTTATACTTAGCCGTTTGGCACCGACATGTTAGTCGGATTGTCTTGTACTTACTTTTACATAATTGTAATTAAGTCAGACTGCAGCTGATAACAATTGTGTATACTTGCTATATCATCTGGCTATGTTTTGTAAAGCCAGATCTCAAGAACATTTTAACTGAGCGTTTGGGACGCCTTACTGCTTTATCTTACATGTTCTCTATTATTGTTTCTTGCTTGAATGATTGAGACAATAGATGTGTAATGACCATAGCAAGACTTTTATGTAGTATGCGCTCCCTCGTCTGGTTAGACATCATTGATCGTATTATACGGTATTCATCTACCCGTAATACGTAGCTGGCTGAGTCATTCCCCCGCTCTCCAGTATTCTGGTTCTGGGGCGTGACAAGGTCTTGTTTAGATCCAGTTCCTAATTGTTTCCAGGATAATAATTGTAATGATTGTCACTCTAATGTATTGTACTCTGTATTGTCACTCCCTGTTTGTCACTCTCTGAGTGTCACTTAATGATTGTCACCTTTAGCAATAAATGATCAGAGACTAAGTTCTGTTCAGGCGAAGGGTTACAACCTCGGTCCTTGTTTGGTTTAAGGGTTGTAACCTGGCTTTCAGAATAGTACTTTCGTCCTCTCTTTGTATATTGCCTAGCTCTAGTTATTTAATATGTTCTCTAGTTACTTTATCTCACCTGTTCATATGACTTACTTGCTTGCATAACTCTTAAAGGATCGTTTGCTTAACAAGTCTACTTTTAATTGTGTTTACTAAATGCTTTACTTACTGCCTTCTTATGTTCGGGTTAAGTGCATTGGTACTGTACGAATCTCGATCCTCCTTTACTTATTGCTTTCTCTCCCCGTTGATTGTCTATGATTGCTGGTTTTAAGTTCATAGTTCGGCCTCCTTTGTGGTACTTGCTATTTGGGGTCGGACCCTACTGGTTTTGCATGGCCAGGTTCTAATAGAAGAGCCCGAAGGATCTACCGCACCATCTACTCGACGGTGACCAGCCGGAGCACCAGAGTGCCTCAGTGGGTTTCTTTTTCATTCTCCCACTGATATGTAAATTTCCCTCTTGTAACGTTTAGCCCCGAACACGTGTTTAGCTCGTGTTTTGGTATTTTCCTTGATATTGTAGCCTGCGGGCATAAACATGATATGTGTATTCTAGACTATAGCTAGTCCTTATCATGTACGACTAATATTCTAGCTAGTCATCAGTTCTGTGGTACTGGCTTCATGATCATTCACGTATATATGGTTCGGGACGCCTTACTATTGTATGTATGATGATCGTACTCCTTGCTCTTGTATAATTGTCTGTGATTGAGATACCTAGGATTGTTAAACCATAGGATTGATTGATGGCATGTAGAGTAACCCCCATGTCTTGACAGCTTATACGTGATTTCAGAGTATTAACGTACTTTGGAATTGCGTAGCTGGCTATGTCTGCCCCCGCTCTCCGGTATTCTGGTTCTGGGGCGTGACATGGTTTTAGTGGTGGCCCACGCAGGTCTCGATTTTCAGATTTGTGGGGGTTACCATGTTTAGATATCTCAATCACGATTATCTTTATTGATCTCCTTCGGATTATTCTCTATCTCTGATACTTGACTTGATATCTGTTTTGATCGTTGGTCATTCCTGTTCCCATGATTTGATCTTGTATCCTTCAACTTTCAAGGGCCCTGTTCTTGATCCCTCTGATTATCTTGTTCGTGTTTTGTCGAGGGCAGCTCAGCATTCTTTAGCCAGGCCAGTTATGGAGGATCAGTCTCAGCATGCAGGCAGAGATATCAGTCCATCTCGATCAGCCAGTCTCTTCTGTCTTCGTATCTTGAGACAGGTGATAAGTTCATGCATCTGTTTCAACTACGGTGATACGTCCTGGGTAGAGTCATGTCTTGAACTAAGTCATTGGTACCGACTTACCTTGAGGCTTGACTTTTATCCATTTTTGGGAGTCAGCTTAGGCCAGCAAGGACGTTGGTTGTACACAACTGTCTCAGGAGACATATTGATCCATATGCCTCAAGCCCTTCTTGATCATGATTGTATTTGTTCTTGTACATTTATTTACCGCTTACGCATTTAATTACATTACTGATTGTTTTACTTTACTTATATGCCGTGCTTGATTTATTGAGATTGTTGAGTTCCTGGAGCTTTTGTTTTGTTATCTTGCTCGACTAGCCTCAGGAAATTCCGAGGACGAAATTTTTCTAAGGGGTGGAGAGTTGTGAGGCCCGCCTCACTGTATCATATTTTATACGGATACATATTTATTTGAGCTGTATTTCGTATTTCCTAAATTTTGAGAATATTTAAAGTTGCTGAATTGTCATTGTACGGATTTCTGACAATTGTCGGGTGACCCGTATACTGGCTTGTTTCATTTATTTTGGTATGAATCATGACGTGGTTTTAATTTGATTTGACCTAGTTTTATTGGTTTGGTTTAACATGGTTTGGTTTGGCTTGGACTTGGTTTAGTTGGTTCCTTATGAGAGAGGTGTATGGTTTAGATTGAGTGGAGAAGAATGAATGGTGGAGATTGCTTGGGCTTGTTATATAAGCCACCTACCACTCTCTTTCCTCCATTATTCATTTTCATTTTCCATCTTCATCTTCTTCTTCTTTCCTTCTTCACCAAGGAGGAGAGGCAAGTACACCTTGCCGAACCTTGAACAAATTTACTTTTGATTGTTCCATCTTCTTCCTTGCATGATTCTAAGCATGTTTAGAACTTGGAGTTTTTGATTTTACCGGGTGGATTCTTGTAGATCTAAGTTTATATTATTTTAGGTTTTCTTGGGTTTTGATCTACCAAACTTACTTGTTTATGAAAACTAATTGATCCATGTTGTATAGATTTAATTTCATGCAGTTTTGGCTTTTGTTTCGCTTGATTTCGACTTCGGATGAGGAAGTTATGGCCAAAAGCAATTCTGGTCATTTCTATGTTCATCGGCAGCATGAACAGCATGTCGCAGAAGGCGCATGTCGCAGTAGACGCATGTTGCAATGAGGCGTATGTTGCAGTAGCCGCATATCATGTCGCAGAAGGCGCATGTCGCAGTAGGCGCATGTTGCAATGAGGCGCATGTCGCAGTAGCCGCATATCATGTCGCAGAAGGCGCATGTCGCAGTAGGCGCATGTTGCATGAGGTGCATGTCGCAGTAGCCGCGCAGCATGTCGCAGTAGGCGCATACCATGTCGTAGTTGAGCCGCATGAGACACATATCATGTCGCAATAGGCGCATATCATGTCGCAGTTGAGCTGCATATGGTGTCGCGGTTGCATGCATGTCGCAGAATAGGCCGCATAATGCATATTTTGACTATTTCTAACTGTTATATGTTCTAAATGACTGAATTGTGGCTCGAATTTCTTCCAACTCCCAACATGAAAGTTGTAAAGTTTTTCTTTGGCTTCAAGAATATATATATAATATTAATTAACTGTGCAAGTTTCTTTTATTTTAATATGGAGCTCCTGATTGTACTGTACATTTTCTATTCTTGGCCTATATTGCGACGACCCACTTAATAGCTTGTTATTTCTTAAATGAATGAAATTGCTTGACACGATGGTGACCCGTTGTAGTGCACTCCAGATTGGTAACAAGATGATTAATAATTCTTGATAGTGGCCCGTCGTGGCGCACTCTTGATAAGTGATAATGATAATTCTTGATAGTGGCCCGCCGTGGCGCACTCTTGACATGATAAACCTGACATGATATATCTCGAATGCTGTTGCGACGGCTAACATGACTTGACAAGATTGAATAACTTGGACACCGTGGACGATTGTGCTTGTACAAATGAACCCGTCTTGTCTTGCATCATGTCTAGGACGGGGACCTCTGAGTACCACGGTCAGGGGTACCCACTGAAATCGACTAAGGTTAACAACTAGAATAATCCAGTAGTCATGAAGAGATTTTCCAGCTACAGGCAATCCCGTTACCTGGGCGCGCTTGTGGATTTGTAGCCTGCCGACGAGTAGGGCACACTTCCAGCACACGGTTATGTGTTGCACCCTTATTGTACTAATATTCGCCTGGATAACCTGGATGGTCTGCAGGGCTTGTGGCTGTGGAATAATCTCACTGCATCTTGCTAGTAATTAGGCCTGTGATAACCCTAGTTAGTTAAAGTATTAAGCCGTACTTATTGCTTGGCCGTGAATGTTGGATGGAGTTCGATCAGTCTAGTCTTGTCTTGATCTTGTACTTGATTGTTACATGTCCTGATTTCTTACTTTATCTTGCCGATAAATGGTGGGAGAAACCAAGTTCTGTTCAGACGAAGGGTTACAACCCCGGTCCTTGTTTGGTTTACGGGTTGTTACCTGGTTATCGGAATAGTCCTATGGTTATCTCATCGTATATCACCTTCCCAGTCTAAGTCTTGTTTAGATCCAGTTCCTAATTGTTTCCAGGATAATAATTGTAATGATTGTCACTCTAATGTATTGTACTCTGTATTGTCACTCCCTGTTTGTCACTCTCTGAGTGTCACTTAATGATTGTCACCTTTAGCAATAAATGATCAGAGGCTAAGTTCTGTTCAGGCGAAGGGTTACAACCTCGGTCCTTGTTTGGTTTAAGGGTTATAACCTGGCTTCCGGAATAGTACTTTCATCCTCTCTTTGTATATTGCCTAGCTCTAGTTATTTAATATGTTCTCTTGTTACTTTATCTCACCTGTTCATATGACTACTTGCTTGCATAACTCTTAAAGGATCGTTTGCTTAACAAGTCTACTTTTAATTGTGTTTACTAAATGCTTTACTTACTGCCTTCTTATGTTCGGGTTAAGTGCATTGGTACTGCACGAATCTCGATCCTCCTTTACTTATTGCTTTCTCTCCCCGTTGATTGCCTATGATTTCTGGTTTTAAGTTTATAGTTCGGCCTCCTTTGTGGTACTTGCTATTTGGGGTCTGACCCTACTGGTTTTGCATGGCCAGGTTCTAATAGAAGAGCCCGAAGGATCTACCGCACCATCTACTCAACGGTGACCAGCCGGAGCACCAGAGTGCCTCAGTGGGTTTCTTTTTCATTCTCCTACTGATATGTAAATTTCCCTCTTGTAACGTTTAGCCCCGAGCACGTGTTTAGCTCGTGTTTTGGTATTTTCCTTGATATTGTAGCCTGCGGGCATAAACATGATATGTCTATTCTAGACTATAGCTAGTCCTTATCATGTACGACTAATATTCTAGCTAGTCATCAGTTCTGTGGTACTGGCTTCATGATCATTCACGTATATATGGTTCGGGACGCCTTACTATTGTATGTATGATGATCGTACTCCTTGCTCTTGTATAATTGCCTGTGATTGAGATACCTAGGATTGTTAAACCATAGGATTGACTGATGGCATGTAGAGTAACCCCCATGTCTTGACAGCTTATACGTGATTTCAGAGTATTAACGTACTTTGGAATTGCGTAGCTGGCTATGTCTGCCCCCGCTCTCCGGTATTCTGGTTCTGGGGCGTGACATATGTAAGAAGTCGATAAGGCCTTCAGATCAAAACTTGCAAGTGTAACTATTTGTTATAATAGTTGATTAAAGCCAAAGAGAGTTCTGGGACTGGAGTGCCTCACGAAGGATACATACATAGGGTGTCAGTACTTTTGTCTCATTTCTAACACTTAAATTTATCTATTAACAATCATAATTATGCTTAATTACTAGTTAAACCCTATTCACCCCCCTATAAGGTGTTTTCAAAGCCCTCTACATCTCTCTCGATCACTCTTTAACTCTCACTCGACTCTCGCGGCAGCTTTTGTAACCGAGGCAAGTATACCTTGTTCAGAGTGTGGAGGTAGTGCCTCGATCTTATTCTTCGCTATTTTTCTGGACACATGACATCCAAGCACACACGAGACACTAGGGCTCTGTGCATGTAGGTTAGATATATTGAAAATCAAGTTTTTGGTTATGTATATCATTTTCTTGGTAACAAACTTTGGCTTTATGGATTTCCTTGTGTCCTTTGCCACTATTACATTACTAGGACCATTACTTGCTGTGTTATACCAATGTACCACCGGTATATCGTAGCAAATCGCCAATATACTGTCGAAATACCCAAATTTGCTTTTTTCGGGTTTATTATATTTGATCTTATTTTGTACCTAAATGCTTATTGCCTAAGCATGATTTTTTGTGATTTTTGATTGCATAGACTTGGTTTTTGCGGTACCCGTGTCCGGTGCACAAGAGTATCCCCGTTACACATTGCTTATCTATCACGTGCTGGAGCACCTTGTCACATCTTGTTGCATTGTTCGGATATTTTGGTATCATGTATAAGAAGAATTCTCGGATACCACGACCTGAAATTCTAAATAAAAATATTCAATATAATTGACTAGTTAATTCACCTAGATTCATTGGGAGCAGAGGTTACCAGTTTTGATGCAGTCCTTTTATTCCGGCCCAACATGTGGATTTGGAGCTCTTTGTCGTGAGGGACACAGTTCTAGCTCACTATTGAGTGATGCATCTTGCCTTTACTTGTTGTTAGCTCACCATCGAGAGATGCCTATATGAGCACACTTGAGGGTGATGCATATTCTACTTGCACTTATCTTTACATGACTGGCCTGGATAAATCAGGAAGAGTGCAGTGCATGCGATAGTTCAAAAATCCTCAAATTGCATATGTTACTAACCATAATTTGTGATAACTCTAGTTAGCTAATGTAGCAAACCGTACTCATGATTGACCGTGATAAATAGATTATGTCCATTTCCTGCTTATGTACTTGTTTCTGTATTATGATCTTGTTACATGTTCATGTCCATGTACTCACATGCTATACATGACTCATGTGCAATACATGTTCACATGATTCCTGTTTACTTTTCTGTCACTTGTTTATTTTTATTGTCTTTTCATATATGTTTTATTATGCTTGTATGCTGATTTTAGTTCATAGTATGGCTTTCTTTGTGCTACTTGCTATTTGGGGGTCTGACCCCACTGATTTTGTTTGGTTAGATCTCATAGCAAAGACGGAGAATCTTTCGTATCTTCCACTTGATGGTATCCACGAAGGGGCCCCCCAGTCGAGTACCTGAATGGGTCTTTACTTCATTTGCCAACTGGTATGTGTATGTACGTATTTTTGTGGTGTTTAGCCACCGAGTACGTGTTTAGTTTGTATTTTGGACTTGACATATTGCCTACGGGATAACATGATTCGTGTATATTCTAGAATATAGCTAGAGTTGATCATGTATGACTTATACTCTTGCTAGTTTTCTTTTTGTACTACTAGCTTGATGACCATATATATTCATAGTTTTGGATGCTTACTATTTTATGTCTGATGATCATATATCTTCTATCTTACTTGTTTGCTTATGAATGAGATACCTAGGATTGCTTGACCTAGTGTTGACTGTTTGATTATATTGTAACCCATATGTCTTATACAATCGTGACCATATCTCGAGGTACTGGCATCCTAGGACACATGTAGCTGGCCTTGCTCCATTCCCACTCTCTAGTATTCTTGTTCTGGGCGTGACAGAACTGTATGACAGCCTAACTATTATGAAACAAAAATAGATCATAGTAAACATATTTGAGACCATGATCGATCTGGACATGCCCCCGAATCATCATTTTTTAACATGTTTGATTTCAATGAGCTAAAAAAAACTATCGAGGTACCTATTATTAAATACAAGCTCGACTATTTATGTCATGTTGGTAATCACAACATCACCAGTTTAATCAAGCTTGTAAATAAAAACCTAGTCGGGTTCAAGAAAAACCAAAATGGGTTCACTTAGACCGTACCATATATCACAATTATCTGTCACAAGGGTTATTTGTTTGGCTGAAGTGGGAGGAAAGTGAGAAAGTGAATATACAAAGTAGGAAAGTGCTTTGCATATGCATTTGACTTCATATTATTTCTTATCTGGAAAGCTGTCACGTCCTAGTTCCAAAATATTTGGGACCGAGCCATGTGGCAAGGACCAACTAATAAACTTTGAAGGGTACTATTCCAATCTACTAGACCCGTCGAAGCATGCTACTTTGTCTAGTATGTACTCAAGTCCATAAGTCACATTCATAATAGATGTAGTGAACTAGATCTCATCCAAGCATATATAATAAAGAACTAAGCAATGCCTGTAATAAATTGCTGGAAAGTAAATCTACTGAATGTCAAGTCCAACAAAATGTAAGTCGAGTCCGGCGGATACAAATCCATTACTAGTAGACTAAAAAGAAATGCAAAGAAAAAAAAGATAACTAGATCCAAATGTTACATGAATCCCAAGCGTGTAGTCCTACCCAAGTTCATAGAAACCCTGAGGGTATGATTTCTGAATCCTCTTTTGAAGCTGCTCCCGCGTAGCGTTTTGGTCCGTAAACCTTCAGATAAACATGCTCGTCTATGCATGAAAAGAAACCATGTCCTCAAAAGGATGTAGCAAGATACATAGAAGCATGCCATAGGTTAAACGGTAATGAAATACATGAAGGTAGGAAATATCGCTACTCGACACTTGGATAATTTGACTCACGGGTACTCGGATAGCGCTCATAATCAAGTCACTATCAAATATCTCATTGGGTAGTGCTCATCTTGAAATACTATTAACACATCATCTGGTAGTGCTTGTCTACCAATACATTATTTGATAGTGCTCATCTCGAGACAATATTAAGAACTGATAAAAAAACGTGCCCAAGCATCTAGTGACTGTCCTCCATACCTGATGATAATATACGAGTCAAGTCCTTGAGTACAATCAAGGACCAAGCCTGCTACTATCAATCATCCATGAGTGTGATACTAAAAGAAATAAAACTATGCCAAGTAAACCATGCTCTATCGCTACAAGCCTCGTTCGTATTGACGAGATGTTCGGTACTTAGATACGAACTCTATTATTTATTTACAAGTCATCCCAAGGTCCAATACACATCAAGCGTGATAGCAAGGTATCACGACACGCATCTGGAAGTTTATATAACTAACTGGGCCACAATCGAACCATGTCGAGACACTGGTCGTTAACAGCTGAGTCAAACTCAAAACCAAGAGCATCGAGCCAAACGATAATCACAAAGAGTAATAATAAATACAAAAAATAGAAACAAGCTGCACAATACTACCATAGAACAAATGACAATATATACTTGCCTTCTTGACGTTTGGTGAAGAGTCGACATGTTAGATACGAAATAACACAAATAACAAAATGAGATCAATTGTGCTCGGATAATGAAACTGATGTGTCCACGAGTTTGAAATATCATCGACGATAGAAAAAATGCCATAAGTCCAGGTTGACCAAAATGTGGAAAATCATCGTTTAAGGGTCAAATATGTAGTCTGTATGTCGTAGGGTGCTAAGATGAAGTCAGATTAGCAAATATCCAAACATGAAAAATTATATATCAAACTAGGATAGAAAGACGATATGCAATCATCGATGCTTTCATAAGTGAAATTCGACGAGTAGATTGCAACTGCATCATCCCGGGATAAATGCGAGCTTGCAAAAATAGCGATCCAATCGAAAGTCTCAAAACTGGACGAAACTGATGCAGTAGGGCAAGTCAGACATTGCGAGTCCAACGCCACAGGCCTCGTTGCAATCCGACAAGCACAAAAAAGTAAATGGAATTTTACGAAAGTTATCAGTATATTAAAAATTGACGTATATAGTCCAAATTTGTCGTGCACAGTCGATGAAATTGAGTTCCGTCAATTTTCACACCTCCTGAGCGTCGTAACTTGGCTTTAGGTGTAGATGGTTCGTGACGAGATCTGACATATCAATGGCAATGCCAGATCAAAGAATTTCTAATAAACAGTAAATTTGATTACCCATCTTTGGGATCTTGAACGATCGATCAATCGATCGAATTAAGTTCTAATCACTGAGTTGACGAGAAATATTCCAGCAATATGTTGGAGAAAAAGGAATGGTGAAAGGTTGAACATAGAGGGAGAATTTAACTACTGGGGTGCTATGTGGTCAACTCAATATTTTATATCCTCTTCTCTACCTGAGGGCTCGACGGGATGGGGGGCTGCACAACGGTGTGTCGGTCATCAAGGCAGTAGGAAAATCCCTTCGAGCTTGTCGCCGACTCTATTATGTCGAGCGGGACAACACCTAACGAACCCATATGCTTCATCATCTCATCATCATCCCAGGAATCGCCCCTGCTCGTTGTCGACCTCCATCTTGCCAGCGTACAAAATAGAGTGCCAAGGGCCACCAACCCTCAAAACTGTCGTTGCTCTGTTCGGTCAATTCTTAATTCTTTAATATTAACTAGCATTATTATGTCATTTTATGCTATAATAAATAACTGTCTTAATTAAAATATGAATTTTGGCATTTTTAACATTAATTTTATTGCTTACTTAATATAAGTTAATAGCAATTTAATGAATATTTTTTTATCGATACCTATATTACACAGATACATATTCGACACGATACATTCGAACATGACGACGTACATACAACACCTATTGTGGTTTGTCATAGTGTATTTTGGAGTGCCAGTGCTTGTCGAATACAACACAACATGAATTTTGCCATAATCATCATATCGACCATGCTACTCCCTCCGCTGCACTGGCACCTTCTAGAGCACCCTGAGCCACGGCGCTTTCGACGTAGAGAGTCGGATACGCAATCGCTGGCAATCTCAGTGGTGCGACAGAGGAGGAAGGAGAACGATGATGAGGATGCTAGTCGTGATCGGGGTAGCTCGGTAGCGAAGAAGAAAGGGAGATTGAGTTCTTGTATGCACTGTAGACTTGGGCAACAAGAAAGAAGAAAGAGGTTTCATTTGTAAATTAAAAATTACAATATGAAATTTGTGTAATTGAATTTCTTTTATTTTTTTAGTTAATGAAAAGGGATGGTTTATTTAGTCCCTTATTTATGTTATAAGATATTGATAATTCTAAACTTATATATTAAGTGAAAAGTTTGGAAATTTTTTATCGTTTCAGGGGATTACAAAGTCTATTTCAATATTTGGATAGATGATATTTTGAACGCAAAAGTGGTTAAATTCGTACTTATGTATTTGGACGTCTAAATATAAGAAAGGTAAAAAAGTACATTACAATAATAACAAAGGCTAATTAATTATTTATTAAAACTAATTATTAATTTTTTTATTTTGTATATCATCAAATATTTTATTAACATATTATAATATATTAAATATTAGAAACGTGAAACAGTACATTAGTCAGTGCTTGTAGCTCATGTGGAAAGCAGTGCAGACATCAAGCGGGGTCGACAAGGTTCGAGTCTCCAAACCGTAAGGATGTGTAGGTGTGTGTGGGTTGTAATAAAAAAAGAAAATAAAAAGAACATTATATTTTGAAGTATCCTTAGTATATCTGATATGTTTCTGGTATGCATATCACGACAATGTCCATATGTTTTGAGTATATGTGCTTCCTAGCTAATTATTTAGCTACACGGTCCACATTTAACTCTCTTGTCCAAATTAATATTATTCTAAAGTAATAATTAAGTATTATTAGCAATTATTTTGTTTATTATAAAGTAACATTACAAAATTTAGAATTTAAGTAAAATACACAAAACAGTAGACCACTTCATATGGATATCTATGCGAGACTCTTGGATCTTCTAAGCACTCCTTGCTCTCCTCCATTTAGATCCATTCAAGATCTTCGCACAACGATTACTTGAGCGTGTGCCTGGACTTGCTTAAGTCGTTCCTTCCTCCTTCGACCCGTATCACACCGCGAGCGTCACTGCAGATGCCCTCTCCCTTTTTTGTCCAATCTCTATCTCTATCGAATTGTTCACTTTCTCATCCAAAAAGTTGAAGTATTTTTTAATAACCTTTATAGAATAGACATAATTTAAAAGTAATTATTATACTTATCCATCAAAACTTGGAATGATGTTCACATTTTCACTCAAGAGTTGCCACGTATCAAACTAGTAGTCAAAACTATTGTGGGTATCCACAGAACTACTCCAGAAGTGGTTTTAAGTGTTGGATTGTATCTCGTTTCCGGTGGAGCGCTCAAAAAGGGGGTGACAATGGAGTTGATAATTTAGTCCCACATCGGATAGAAGGTGGGATCATGAGGTGTACATAATTGGAATTGGTTCAGGCCGAGAATTCTCTTTTAAGGCATATGAGCCCAATTCAATATCGTATCTCATGGGCTAACTACGGTTCGGGTCACACCGCATTCCTAGCAAGTGATATAAGAGCTTTGGAGGTTCTGACAACTATGTCTACGAAACAGATGAACACTCTTATGATCATCCTTATAGGGGAAAACTAGGCATTTTGGAAGCCAAAGATGGAGGATCTTCTATGGTGTAGGGACTTGTATGGTCCGTTAGAGGGCGACAACGCAAAGCCAATGGATAAAGCTGCTAAAGACTGGAGACAACTAGATCGAAAGGCTGTTGGATTCATCCGCTAATAGTTAGATGATTCGGTGTTTCACCACGTGTCCATGGAGAGTTCGACAAAAGTATTGTGGGAGAAGCTGTATTCGCTGTAGGAAAGGAAGGCGCCTGGCAACAAGGCATTTCTTATTCACGAACTCATCAACTCGAAGTACACGGAGTGTGCCCCAGTAGCGCAACATCTGAACGAGGTTCAGGATATCATCAATCAACTGTCTGTAATGAAGATAGTGATTGATGATGAGTTTCAAGCCCTACTACTCTTGAGTTCTCTGTTGGAAAGCTGGGATACGTTGATGGTGTCTATGAGCAACTTTGTACATGATGGAGTTGTCACGAGGGAGACAGTTAAAAGTAGCTTGTTAAATGAGAAGGTCTAGCACAAGAAGTAAAATCGTCGCAGGAGTCCGCACTGATAGCTTCCTATAGGAAGGAAGGACCCAAGTCACAGGCAAGGACAAGGGGGAGTTCCCAAAATCTTACGATTGTGGACCGCAAGGAGGGCTGCTATCACTGTGACAAAAGGTGACAAGAGAAATTGCATGAAGCTTAAAGCTGATAAAGCCAAAGGTATGGACGATCAGGAGGATCTCTTGGTGTTTGGAGAAATCTTCATCGCAACGACCGATACCGAGGAACCTTGTAGCATATGTCATGATGGCGACTGGGTCATGGATACGGGGCGTCGTATCACGCCACTCCACATAAAAGGATCTTCACGTCATACCACGACGACATGTTTGGACATGTGAAGATAGACGACAAGGGGACAATTGTAGTTGTAGGCATCGATTATGTGTATTTGACGATGGAGTTTGGTGAGAAGCTCGTCCCCAGTGTTGTACGGCATGTACCGAGTAGGGTGGCTGGTAGATGATGGCTGTCGCAGTCTATTTGGGAACAAAGATTGGATGCTTGCGAAGGGTTCCCAACAACTGGCTTGGGGAGATTTGTGTTGTAGCTTGTACATGCTCAAGCCGTTGACTTGTACATGCAGGCCACAAACACCGGATGAAGGCTCGATGTCACGTTCTGACCCGGGAGATCAAAAACTAGCCACTGGACATGATGTCGTACAAGTCTAGATTGCACTTGTACAAGACAAAACCATTATAGTTTCTAGTATTTCTCAGAAAATAAAAATATCGTAGCAAAATCAAGTAGATAAATTGAAATCACAATAAGATATGAAGAAATATATCATCTTTATTGACAATTGTAAACGATTATAAGGCTTGTAGCTAAATACAGAGTTTACAACAGATTACAAAGACTTTTAAATATCCAACTGAATTACTTACCATTTAGGCTTACAACAGAACATACCGACTCAGCTTACAATAAACTTGTCAATTTGGCTTACAATCTTACTGGTTTATCTGAGTTACATTGTTCCATACATTATATATCGTATAACAGAAGATATTGCCTAGCAAGAAGAGCTTTTGTACACCCATCCGATTCATCGATGCCAAGCATTGATCAAATGATTTTCTCATACACGAGCACCTGAAATATTGCCCACTACCTGGGTGAGTATATCATCTATGTACCGGCGAGTGGTGCTGGCCCAACTTACCTAAAAAGACAATACTAAGTAATCATGTTATAGAATATTATTAAAAGTGATCTTTCTCGTTGCCTAAGAGTCAATTCCAATTCATATCCGACATATGTATAACATGCACGTATTTCATAGCCAGTATAATGTAAAGCAATATAATATCACCCTTTGGTGATTTCTTACCCACAGTCATATAGCCATTCCTGTATATTTATAATATATACTTATTCTGCCTGCATAAGACATTGTTATGAACAATATCATATTATCATAATTGTCACCGTTTAGGTGATTCTTACCAACAGCCGACATCCTTTGCTGTAATTGAGTAATAACTTACTCTGCCTGCATAAGACCTCATTAGCACTGGACCTATCTATATGAAGGTCATTGGTGACATGCCATCTTGGACCGTCTTACCGGTATAACGGCGCCCCTTGCAGTGTGAGTAGCTAGCCCCACTGAAGGTCCCGTATACCGATGTCAGTACGTCGACACCAATCCTTGTTCTTCCTAGGACGAACCGGGTCTGGGGCCACGGAGTACCGTTCGAGGAACTACCTTGTTCACAAGTTGTCCATGACCATGCGAGTATATGCAACCTATATATGAAGAAAACATATAATACATGATAAGAAAAACTATGTAGATATGCCGCTATTTTCATCCGTATTGCCACCATGCCTTGAGCTGAGCTCACAAACACCAACTTTCCAATCCAGGGACTTAGTGAAATCAATATTCTACATTGGCAACATGATAATAGAATGTTGATTACTCAATCTCTTCTTGCATCTTTGATACCATACATTCTCATGGTCATAATTCAAGCATACTCACTGCCCAATTCTTGGGACTTAGTATTCTGTGTTTGTCACTCCCATTTTTTGTTATATGTATTTTTAGTATAAGTGTATGAATTTCTGACATTTGTCAGGCCATATTTTGACTTGTCTTGCTTATACCTTGTCTTGGTTTAATTTTGACTTGGATTAGTTTTGGTTTGGTTCACCTTGGCCTGGCTTGGTTTCGTTTGAGTTGGTTCATCATGAATGAGTTTTGTATAAAAGCCAACTTATCTCTCTCCTTTCATTAATTTCATTTACTTCTCCTTTTTCTTCATTTACTCCTCCTACCTACCAAACCCTAGGCAAGTGCAACTTGTTCCATAAAAGATCTTCATTTTTATTGTTCTTTTTTCTTCCTTGCTTGATTCTAAGTATCTTTAGAACTTAAAATTTTCGGTTTTGATGGATAGATTTTGTAGATATTCTTTAAATTTTCTTGTTTTTCTTGGTTTTGATCTCTAAAAACTTGTCATTTCTAGAAACTAATGGTTTCATATTGTGTGGAATTCAATTCTACCCAATTTTGGCTTTCTAACCGCTTGTTTTAACTTATTTTGAAGAAGTTATGATATTTTTGGGTTCATGGGTTCCCGAACATCTTCGGTGATGCTGGAATGATGAACAGTACCGTGCGCCCGTGCACCGTGGGTAGTTTTGTCTGCACGTGCTGCTCGTTTCGTGTGCCGCGCGTCCATGCAAATCGTTTGTCGTGCGCTTGCGCACCGTGGCCAATTTGGTCCACGTGCGCTACGTGTTTCATGTACCGCACGCCCGCACGATTCGTTCATCGCGTGCCTGCGTGCTGTGCTCTTGCGCTCCGTGCACCGTGGCCATTTGGTCCGCGCCATTTGTTCGTCACACGTCGTGTCCAATTTGGTCCACACGCTGCGCGTTTCGTACGCCGCATTCCCACACATTTTGCTTGCCACGTGCCTACGTGCCGTGCTCTTGCGCTCCGCGCATCGTGGTCAGTTTTGCCTCCGAGCGCCGTGCGCCCGCGCGCGAATACATCTGAATGACTATTTTTGCCTGTTTAAGCTGTTTTGTAGATGAAATCTTGTAAAACTCAAAACATGAAAGTTGTAGATCTTCGTCTTAGATTCAAGAATATTTTTTTTTTCACCTTAACTGGAGTTCATACTTCATATGCGACTGATAGTTTCAATCATTATTCTTGATCTTCTTTGCATATTTTCTGTACTTGGCCTAAATTGCGACGACCCGAATTGATAATCTTGAGCTAGTAACTTGAACTTGAACTTGAACTTGAACTTGAACTTGAACTTGAACTTGAACATGACAACATGATCCCATCTTGATAATCTTGATAGTGGCCCGTCGAGGCGCACTCGTGACAAGTACTCTTAACATGACAAGTAAACCTGACATGACCTGTGAAATCTTGATTGCAGTTGCGATAGCTATTCCTGTGTTGCTAAGTGTAACCCTTGTCTTGACTCCGTGGTTGATTTTTCTTGATTGTGACTGTACAAGCTAACCGTCTCGTCTTGCATCACGTCTAGGACATGGATTTCTGGTTACCATGGTCAGGGATTCATAAAGAATCTGACTAGGTTAACGACTAGATTGATCGAGTAGTTTATATAGAAAGATTTTTCAGTTACAGGCGATCCCGTTATCCCGGCCACACCTGTGGACTTGTAGCCTGCCGTCGAGTAGGCCGCATTTCTAGCACTCTGTCATGTGTTGCACTCCTTGTAAACTAAAAGTACCCTTAAATCTTTGATAAACTCTTGTAACCCCTCCCTGGATAACCTGGATAGTCTGCAGGGCTTGCGACTGCGAGAACATCTCAACTGCATCTTGTAAAGCCCCTAAAATTTAGAGGATTTATTATTATTATTATTTTTAATTAATATATTTTTACAGTATTTTAAGTTATTTAAATAAAGCTTGAATTTAATTAGAAAATTTTGTTTATAATATCGGTAGCAAGGATTGCTATATTAAATTGGTACAAAATTTTGTGCCAATATATTTAATAAAAATGTTTTCAAATATTTTAGTAATATTTTTAGGAATTTTATTTATTATATTGATACTCGAAATATTCTTGAAAAGATTTTGATAGCTTGTGTTTCGCTTATAAATTTTTATAGTAGCGTATAGCCAGTAAATGCAATATTTGGTAATGAAGTATTTATTTAATTTTCTAAAAGATATTTTTATTTTTGAGATTTATTGAAAATTTTATTTAATGGTGTATGTAAGTATATATATTTATTTAGGAATATACATATAAATAGATATATAGATAAAATATATAGTTATATGATATATATAAAAACCCTTGGGCTACTGTTCCCCGAAGGGAACAGTACCCATTCAGACCCGCACCCCTCCCCTATTCCTAATCGACCCATGGAAAGCTGTGTGTATATATATACACAGAGGAACACCAAAGCAAACCCTATTCTATAACCCAAGCCCTCGACCAACCGCTGCCACCCTCTGGCGCGCCCCTCCCCCGCATCGCCGGTCGCTGGTCGTCGCCCCTGGCCGAGCGCAGCTGCGCGCCGCAACTACAGCGCCGCAACAAAGAGGTCGAGCAACAACAGGAATAGCAATGCAACTTCTCGATGAGTTTTTCGCCTCCACGTTCCACCGTATTTCGAACCATCTTTACAGGTATAAAGATAACTTGAACGACTCCACAACCCTTCAATTAGTTTATTTTATTAAGTTTTATATGCGACAAGAATCGAGTTCCAAAATCGAAAAAAAATCGATTTTCTGGATTATAGAAACTGTCCCGACCACCCATGTTTGCGGTCGATTTACGACCAGCCTATCGTGAATCTTAGAAATCTAATTGAACAAAGTTTTAGAAAACCTGATCGAGATCAAAACCCATTAATTACTTTATTTCATTTCTTATTATATTCAGTTTAAAATTTGGTTGAAGTTGACGAAAAATCTGTTTTGAAAACATTGAAAAACCCCGATACGGAGTCCATCCCGACAATCCGAGCGACTTGGTCAAGAATCAGTCACATCAAAAGGTGCATATGGACTTCGTGCACATGTGGGATTTGACGAAACTCGAATTGGTTGCGTGTGCGCGACGAATTTGATGTGTATCTGTCAAATTTTTCCGTATCGGTGATTTTGCAAACTTTGAAATTACTTTGTGCACGTTTGTCGTATCGAGCCGAAACTTATGCTAGCAGGATCGTCATATTTTTCTGGTCCTGTATACCAGGTTTGGTCCGATTCTGAGAAGGTCGACCGGAATGCCTATTTGGCGGGCCCGTGACCCTCTGCAACGGACGAAATTGTGCACGGTCCGCCGGAATCTAACTTTGGACATACGGTTGGGTTCGTCTCCTCAAACCAGACTTGTAGACATGTAGTTTGACGAATTTAGAGACCGTAGGTTCTGGCACGCGTTTTGGTGCAAAATGGGTGTCACGTCCCAGAACCAGAATACTGGAGAAGGGAGGACAGACACAGCCAGCTACGTACATTGAAGTGAATCCCACCTTGCAATACGGTCACAGATGTCTAGATACATGAGGGTTTACTACAAGCCATTAGTCTCTTAGGGTCAAGAACAAGCCAAGTGTCTCAATCTCAAGCAAGTAAATACATGTTACAAGATGGTAGATCATCAGACATACAAAGTAAGGCGTCCCAAACATTACATATTCAGATGATCATGAAGCTAGTCATACAAAATACGAAGACTAGCAAGTGCTTCAGTCATACATGATCAACCCTAGGATTTGTCATTCATGTTATAGTTCTTAGGCAGACAGGAATGTAAATTCAACACAAGCTAACACTTGCTCGACGGCTAAACGCCTCAAAAGAATAATTTACAATAGAGTGGGAGAGCAAAATAAAACTCACTCGTTGCTAGGGTTGCGTCTAGTATTCACCATCTGGCTGGAAGGCTGGGAGATCCTCGGGAGCTACTCTGAAATCTGGCCATACAAAACCAGCTGGGTCAGACCCCAGAAAGTGCAAGTGCTACAATGGAGGCTTCACTTAAGAACTAAAACCAGCATATTAGCACATGATACATAAAGGATAACAAAAAACATGAGTTAGAGAAAACATGGTGATAAACGATAAGATAACTAAAGGACTATTCCAGTAACCAAGTCACAACCCGTAAACCAAACAAGGACCGGGGTTGTAACCCTTATCTGAACAGAACTTAGTCTCTAACCAATTATCGAATAAGTAAAGCATAACAGTAACGGGCTAAAGAAACCATGTACTGGCCTTGTCTATGCAAGACTAGACTAGACTCCATCCATCAATCATGGCCAAGCAATGAGTACGGCTTGATACTTTAACTAACTAGGGTTATCACAAGCCTAGTTACTAACAAGATGCATTGAGATGTTCCAACATCCACAAGCCCTGCAGACTTAATCCAGGTTATCCAGTTGCAAGTTGAGAGAGTTGGATTAGGTGACTTGGGGTGCAACACATGACAGTGTGCTGGAAATGTATCCTACTCGACGGTAGGCTACAAGTCCAATTATAGCGCCCAGATAACGGGACTGCCTGTAGCTGGAAAATCTCTTCATGAACTACTTGATCAATCTAGTCATTATCCTAGTCAGGTTAGTATGAATCCCTGGCCGTGGTAACCAGGAATCCATGTCCTAGACATGATGCAAGACGAGACATGTAGCTTATACAAGCACAAACACCTACGGTGTCAACGCAAGAGTTACTTAGCAAGTCAAGATGGCCATCACAACAGCATATCAAGATTATCATGTTAGGTTTACTTGTCAAGAGTGCGCTACGACGGGCCACTATCATGTATTATCATGTCAAGGTTTCTTATTAAGAGTGCGCCACAACGGGCCACTATCATGTCATGTTACTTGTTACTTGTTCTATCCTTACATTATCATGAATGAGATAAATTTGCATAAAATAGATAGTAACATATTCTTGAAGCCAAGGAAAAGTTCTACAACTTTCATGTTGGGAGAAATTCTGGCAATAAATTAGCCAAATAGGGCATAAAACAGCCAAAAATAGTCAAAATAGGCACTATACGGCACTATGTATCTATACGGACTGGCACTATGCGGCCATGCACTATGCAGCTATGCGGACTGGTACTATGCGGCCAGGCACTATGCATCTATACAGGACTGGTACTATGCAGCTATACGGCCAGCACTATGCATCTATGTGGACTGATACTACACAGCTATGCGGCCAACACTATACAGCTATGCAGCCAGCACTATACGGCCAGCACTATGCAGCTATGCGGCCAACACTATATATCTATGCAGACTGGCACTATGTAGCTATACGGCCAGCACTATGCGGCCATCACTATACAGCTATGCGTCCAGCACTATGCATCTATGCGGATTGGTACTATGAAGCTATGCGGCCAGCACTATGCATCTATGCGGACTGGCACTATGCAGCTATGCAGCCAGTACTATGCATCGTCCCTGCCAGAACCAGGACAGATGAACACAGAAGATGTCCAAATCTTATTTGGCCATAACTTTCCTCAAAATAAGTCGAAAATCTAACTTTTTAAAGGTCAAAATTGGGTAAAATCAAATTCTCTACAACATAGAACAATCGAAACTTAAAAATAATAAAGTTTGGTAGTTCAAAACCCCAAAAATGAAAAAGCTACAAACTTAGATCTACAAAAGTCCATCCGTCCAAACCGAAAACTCCAAGTTCTAAAGATGCTTAAAATTATGTAGAGAAGAAGATAGAATAATAAAGTGGAAGATCCATCATGAAGCAAGTTGCACTTGCCTAAGCTCTCTAGGTTGGTGGAAGAATAATGGAGGAAGAAGAAGAAGTAATGAATGAAGAGAGAGAAATAAGGGGTGGTTGGGCTTTAAAGGGGGGAGGGTTTCTCATAATGAACCAAGCCCAATCAAACTAAGCCAAACCAAAATAAACCAAGCCAAGTCATGACCAACAAAGACTAGGCTAGCAAGTCAAGTCCAACTACGGGTCACCTGACAAACGTCAGAGATCTCGTATACGCATACGGAAATACGTATAACAGGAAACGGGAGTGACAACTCTGCCCACCTTAAAAGAATTTCGTCCTCGGAATTTAATCAAGAGGCTAGAGATGTTTGGGCAGGCTATATTAATCATAAGCAAGCTACAACTAGCAGTCAATCAAGCAATCATTCATGCATGCAAGGAATTGAAAGCATAAGGCATAAGGAAGACATTATACCTTATGAGTCAAACATGTGTAGGATATCGTGAGCGGATATCATCCTCATGCTCCCACGTTGACTCACCTAAAGAGTGGTGACCCCAAGCAACACGGACTAAACTAATAGTCTTGTTCTTGAGTACCTTCTCTCTTTGGTCCAAGATGGATACAGGCCTTTCCTCATACAAAAGGTTGGTACCAATAACCAATTCTGAATGATCAAGGATATGGCTCGGATCTGGGATATACCAGTCGCAATTAGGATATATAGAACACGTCATGTACCTCACGTAACGACGACGGAAGAGCAAGATGATAGGATATATCACCTACTCGCTCGAGAATGTCAAACGGCCCTATATACCTAGGACTAAGCTTTTTTCGTATGCCGAATCAAATGACGTCACGGGTAGGCGGGATCCTAAGGAACACGTGGTCGCCGACTGAAAACTCAAGGGGACGTCGATGAGAATCGGCCCAATGGCGCTGGCGATCTTGGGCAACTCGAAGATGATCTCTGACTTGTCTGACCACCTCGATTGTCTGCGTAACCATCTCTGGACCAAGCATCTGCCTCTCACCTATATCATTCCAGGCTAACGGGGATCTGCACTTCCTGCCATACAGTGCTTCAAAGGGTACCATCTGGATACTGGCCTGGAAACTATTGTTATAGGAGAACTCCACTAGGTGCAGGTGATCTTCCCACGAACTACCGAAGTCCAGCGTAAAAGATCGTAACATATCTTCAAGAGTCTGAATCGTACATTCTGACTGACCATCTGTCTGTGGATGATATGCTGAACTGAACTTGAGATGAGTCTCTAAACTCTCTTGATGACTCTGCCAAAAGTGCGATATGAATCTTGAATCTCTGTCTGATGTGACACTAACTGGCACTCCATGCAATCTAACAATCTGTCTGAGGTACATCTCTACTAGCTGATCCGTCGACTGACCAATTCTGAAGGGGAAAAAAATGAGCTACCTTCGTGAGACGATCGACGATAACCCATATAATATATCTTCCAGCTGGAGATCTAGGTAACCCAGTTACAAAATCCATGGTGATATGCTCCCACTTTCACTCCGGAATCGGTAAAGGTTGAATAAGTCCGGCTGGTCTCTGATGTTCAGTCTTAACTTGTTGGCAAACTAAACAACGAGAGACAAACCGAGCTATCTCCTTCTTTATGCCATTCTACCAGAAATGCTGACGGATGTCTCGGTATATCTTTGTGCCACCGGAATGAATTGAATACTGAGAACTGTGAGCCTCTGCCATAATCTCCTGTCTGATATCACCACTGAGTACACAAAGACGCCTTCCATGACGGAGTGTACCATCTTCATGAATGCATAACTCTTCTCTCCGTCCTGCTACACATTCTGCTCTAAGCCGCTGAAGCTTAGAACCCGCTGATTGTGCCATCTTGATCCTTTAACTATACTGGGCTGAACTTGCATGCTGGCCATCAATGTCACATTGGTAGGGAGAACTATTTCTATCCCCATCTTCTGAAGGTCTGCTAATAACTCTGGTTGTGCTATTAGGAAATAAACTCCAGCTCTTCTGCTCAATGCATCCGCTACTACGTTGGCCTTCCCAGGATAATACTGCAGGTTGATGTCATAATCCACAAGTTGCTCTAGCCATCTCCTCTGACGCATGTTAAGATCCTTCTGAATAAACACATACTTAAGACTCTTGTGGTCGATGAAAATCTCCATCCGATCTTCATACAAATAGTGTCTCCATAATTAAGTACAAAAACCACCGCTGCTAATTTCAAGTCATGGGTTAGGTAATTCCTCTCATGATCACGAAGCTGACGTGACGCATAAGCTACTACCTTACCATGTTGCATCAATACGCATCCCAATCCTCTGCCTGAAGCATCATAATAAACTGAAAATCCTCCAGTCCCATCTGGAAGTGTAAGAATGGGGGCCGTCATTAATCCTTGCTTTAGTTTCTCAAATGAACTCTGACACTCTGCTGTCCAAGCAAATTGCACATCTTTACGGGTCAACCGCGTCATGGGTGCTGAAATTCGAGCAAAATCTGATACGAACCGCCGGTAATAGCCGGCCAATCCTAGGAAACTTTGAACTTCTATGACGGTGCTAGGAACTGGCCATGTCTCTATAGCCACTATCTTCTGGGAGTCCACTTCCATTCCACCTATAGTGATGATGTGACCCAAGTACGATAAGCGGTCAAGCCAAAACTCGTACTTACTGAACTTCGTGTACAAATGGTGTTCTCTGAGAATCTGAAGGACTACTCTGAGATGGTGCTCATGCTCCGCTTCACTCTCGCTATAGACCAAGATATCGTCCTATAAATACTATCACAAACTGATCCAAATAAGGCATGAAGATATAATTCATGAGGTCCATGAATACGACTGGTGCATTGGTCGCTCCAAATGGTATAACAAGGAACTCCCAATGCCCATATCTTGATCTGATTGCTGTCTTCTGGATGTCTTGCTCTCTAACTCTGATCTGATGGTACCCCGACCGTAAGTCAATCTTCGAGAATACTGCCACTCCACTGAGTTGATCGAATAAATTCATCTATCCTTGGTAGAGGATATCTGTTCTTGATTGTTACAGAGTTCAAGGTACGATAATCAACACATAATCTTGATGTACCATCTTTTTTCACAAGAAGCATCGGGGCTCCCCAAGGCGATCCGCTAGCACGAATGAATTCCTTGGTTCTGAGTTCTTCAATCATCTTGTACAAAATCTCCAACTCTGAAGGTGCCATCCTGTAGAATCTCTCTGATGCCGGTGCCGTCCCTGGAAGCAAATCAATGGTGAACTCTCTCTCTCTCTCTCTGGGGGCATGCCTGGAAGTTCTTCGGAAATACGTCAGGAAACTCTTCTACTATTCTGGGAAACTGAACTGCTGCTTCTACTGCCATCCGCAAGACTGGGGGAGAAGGTTCTACCTCGCCTCTAGAGAATAAAAACTCTACTTCACCTGGAATACCAAAAATAATTATGCCAATATGGCAGTCTATTTTTGCGTATTGATCCTTCAACCAATCTATTCCTAGGACCACATCATAATCGGCCATCGAGAATTCTATCAACCTAGCGGGAAACTCTCTACCACTAACTACTGATTCGACTACGAAGGAAAACACTCTATCTACTCCCACAAGACCGTTACCAGTAAGTATATTGAGCCTTACAGATAATGACTTCGAGCTCCAGTCCTATCCGTGTAGCGAATCGTGCAGACATAAATGAATATGATGTACCCGAATCAAATAATACTGATGCTGGAAAAAAGTTGACGAGAATGGTACCTGCCACCACCTCACCTGATGCCAATTCTTCTGCTACCGACAGAGCCATAACCTGACCTTGTCCTCTTGGTGATGGTCCCCTCTGCTGGAAACCTCTATGTCGGTTCTGAATCTGAGCTTGGGCATACTGTTGAGCCTGAGGCGGCAATGGCCTTGCAGGCTGGTACTGTTGTTGCATTGGTGCTGGACCCCTAACCGATGGACTGGTTAGGTTTGATGACGATGAACTGGCTCTACTCGGACATGACCCTATCTTGTGGTCGGGTGCCCCACACGCCAAGCATAATCCCTGTGCTCTATGACACTCTGAAATTACGTGTTCCTGGCTTCCCACAATGAGTGCAGCCCATTGCGGAAGGCTGCTTCTGCTTCTGCTGCTGAGGATACGTCGGTGCCAAGTGCTGAACCGACGAAACTGGGGTCGCCCTCCTAGGAGCTCCAATAGTCAAAGCCCTAGCTGTCGAGACTGGTGCTGATGACTGGAATATCTGTCCATGAGATCTCTTCCTCCCTCCTGGCTCGATCTACTATTCATCTGAGAAGTATACTCATGCCTCTTCGCTGCTCGCAAGACGGCATCAAACGTCTGGTGCTCAAACTTCTCCTATGATATAATGATCTCTAGGTGGAGCCTATGCTGGAATCGCTGGGCTCGATCCAATTCGGTCGCCACCAAGGTAGGAACAAACCGACTAAGTCTAGTAAACTCGGCCGTATATCCATCGGCCGTCCTTTCCATCTGCTTGAGATTAGGTGAATCTCGTCTGCAGATCATACCGAGCTACTGCATCCGAAATACTTCGTCTGAAACTTGTCGCTGAATACCGCCCATAAAACAGGCATCGCTAAATCTACTGCTAGCATCGCCCACCAGGTGCAGGCTAAGTCCAATAATTGCAGGCGCATAATGGCCACCTTCTCATCCTCGGGAATCCTAGCTGCTTCCAGGATAACCTATGTGTCCTGAAGCCATGCATCAGCAGCAATAGCATCTTCAGTTCCGTTAAAGAAAGGAGGTTTCAGGCGCTTGAAGTTGTTGGCTGTATTGTTCCCTTGGTAACCAACTCTGCCCATGGAATCTTGTACTGTCTGGTGCAGGGCATCGCCCAGATGATCTTGTGATGCAAGCAATTCCCGGATGAGTCCCACCAGGATTCCATTTTCAGGTTCTGCAGGCTGGACTGGCTGAACCGGTGGCTCTTGACCCCCGAAGGCATGACTCTGGAGGTTACCCCTGAGAGCTGGGCTTGGTCCCCAAGTTTTTGCTGGTTCACTGGAGGTGCTTCGCCGGGCTGATCGGCAGGACCAGGAACAATGCTACTGAAGAAATGACATGGAAAACAATATGGAAGGACCAAGATAGATCGAGGATATAAGCATGTGATCAGGTCAAAATTTTAGTTAGATTATGAGACACGAGTAGAGATCCAAGGCAAGTGCTGATTGAGACATCTATTCGGTAAAACCCTAACAGATCTTGATTTAAAAGACCTGTATGGGCCTACCACATAAACTGTGTCACACCCCAGAACCAGAATACTGGAGAGCGGGGGACAGACACAGCCAGCTACGTACATTGAAGTGAATCCCACCTCGCAATACGGTCACTGCTGTCTAGATGCATGAGGGTTTACTACAAGACATTAGTCTCTTAGGGGCAAGAACAAGCCTAGTGTCTCAATCTCAAGCAAGTAAATACATGTTACTAAGATGGTAGATCATCAGACATACAAAGTAAGGCGTCCCAAATATTACATATTCAGATGATCATGAAGCTAGTCATACAAAATACGAAGACTAGCAAGAGTTTCAGTCATATATGATCAACCCTAGGATTTGTTAATCATGTTATAGCCCTTAGACAGATAGGAACGTAAATTCAACACAAGCTAACACTTGCTCGGCGGCTAAATACCTCAAAAGAATAATTTACAATAGAGTGGGAGAGCAAAATAAAACTCACTCGTTGCCAGGGTTGCGTCTAGTGTTCACCATCTGGCTGGAAGGTTGGGAGATCCTCGGGAGCTACTCCAAAATCTGGCCATACAAACCAGCTGGGTCAGACCCCAGAAAGAGCAAGTGCCACAAGGGAGGCTTCACTTAAGAACTAAAACCAGCATATTAGCACATGATACATAAAGGATAACGAAAAACATGAGTTAGAGAAAACAGGGTGATAAACGATAAGATAACTAAAGGACTATTCCAGTAACCAAGTTACATCCCGTAAACCAAACTAAGGATCGGGGTTGTAACCTTTCATCTGAACAGAACTTAGTCTCTAACCAATTATCGAATAAGTAAAGCATAACAGTAACGGACTGAAGAAACCATGTACTGGCCTTGTCTAGGCAAGACTAGACTAGACTCCATCCATCAATCACGACCAAGCAATGAGTACGGCTTGATACTTTAACTAACTAGGGTTATCACAAGCCTAGTTACTAACAAGATGCATTGAGATGTTTCAACAGCCATAAGCCCTGCAGACTTAATCCAGTTTATCCAGTTGTAAGTTGAGAGAGTTGGATTAGGTGACTTGGGGGTGCAACACATGAAAGTGTCCTGGAAATGTGCCCTACTCGACGGCAGGCTACAAGTCCAATTAAAGCGCCCAGATAACGGGACTGCCTGTAGCTGGAAAATCTCTTCATGGACTACTTGATCAATCTAGTCATTATCCTAGTCAGGTTCAGTATGAATCCCTGACCGTGGTAATCAGAAATTCCATGTCCTAGATATGATCCAAGACGAGATCCCTGACCGTGGTAACCAGAAATCCATGTCCTAGCTATGCAGCCAGCACTATGCAGCTATGCGGCAGCACTATGCATCTATGCGGACTGGCACTATGTAGCTATACGGCTAGCACTATGCAGCTATGCAGCCAGCACTATACATCTATGCGGACTGGTACTATGCAGCTATGCGGCCAGTACTATGCATCGTCCCTGCCAGAACTAGGACAGATGAACATAGAAGATGTCCAAATCTTATTTGGCCATAACTTCCTCAAAATAAGTCAAAATCTAACTTTTCAAAGGTCAAAATTGGGATAAAATCGAATTCTCTACAACATAGAACAATCAAAACTTGAAAATAATGAAGTTTGGTAGATCAAAACCCTAAGAAAACTGAAAAGGCTACAAACTTATATCTACAAAAATCTGTCCGTCCAAACCGAAAACTCCAAGTTCTAAAGATGCTTAGAATCATGTAGAGAAGAAGATAGAACAATAAAATGGAAGATCCATCATGAAGCAAGTTGCACTTGTCTAAGCTCTCTAGGTTGGTGGGAGAGTAATGGAGGAGGAAAAAGAAGTAATGAATGAAGAGAGAGAAATAAGGGGTGGCTGGGCTTTAAAGGGTGGAAGGGTTTCTCATAATGAACCAAGCCCATTCAAACCAAGCTAAACCAAAATAAACCAAGCCAAGTCATGACCAACCAAGACTAGGTTAGCAAGTCAAGTCCAACTACGGGTCACCTGACAAACGTCAGAGATCTCGTATACGCATACGAAAATACGTCTAACGGGAAACGTGAGTGACAATGGGTCCAACGGTGGACATCGTTTTGACCCAAAATTATGATTTTGCCCCTGTTCTAGAATTGGACTTTTGGACAGATATTTTCTAGACATAACTTTTATTCCAAACATGTTCGTAGTATTTATTTCAGCATCCGAGAACGTATGCGGGATTTGGCTTTCATCGCTTCACTATTCTGACGGTTCGAGCTATTGGACGTCGCCCTTTTTGCACACAACCTCGGGCAAGATACCTTGTCATATTTACTGCTTATATTTAGTTGCATTTTCTTTAGTTATTGCATATTTCTGTCTGTTTATTCTAGTTCCTTCAGTTGATTTAATTGCTTGCTTTTCGTGATACATGATGAAAGCACTTGTCTTATTTTCTTTTTGTCTTTAAATTCTGCATATGGACCTAGAGTTGTAGTGTATTGTATAAACCTTGACATAGCTTTACCATGAGATGTGTGTGAGATGAGTAGCATTTAGAGGTACTTGCGTGTTGGCTGATCACCCGTGCGCATGCGTTAGGTCTAACTGCTAATAGAGACATGTTAGAAGACTTAGTAGTTACTAGAGGTACATGATCGCGGATGCAACTTAGATAGGTGCATCGGGTGGGGAGAATAATTTCTTGTCGTATGGGCTTCTATTACACATTCCTTTGTAACCCGAAAGTTCCACTGGAGATACGGGTATGCTTACCCCTTCAGGTTGGCCATTGTCGTTTTTGAACGTCGTACGCTTAGGTCACTGATGCCCAAGTGGGAACTATACCAGATCCTATTACAGCTAGGGCTCATGCGACGAAAGGTTTGTTCTTAACTGCATAAACACATTATAATGGCTAGATAACCCTAGTCAATATCATGTCACCCCCGTCCCATTAGTAGCTTGGAACAATGTCGTATCGCAGAATAGTGTGCTATCCCTTGTCCTTATTTGGTTGTAGGGATAGTCCACTGTTTCGATGATGAGATATTGGATCTTTTTACGATTGGGACTATTTTACTTTACTTGTGGCTTATGACAAATTATATATTCAGTTTATTATGGTATGTTCTTTCTGTATCTTGTTACGTCCCTCTGAGGACCTGGTGATCTCTCTAGGTGTGTACTTCTATGATACTTGCAGGTGTTCTAGCCAAGGTTGTGATCTTTTCTATTGCTTCACGGAGGATTGCCCTTCGGTCGACTTGCTACCTTTCCTTCGTAATTTCTCCCGTGTATTATCCTTCTCATTTAAATGGTTGGTAGTAGATTTGTCTTCGTCCAACTACATATATAAATGATAAATTTCATAGTTGATTTATATTATTATTCTCTTATTTGGTGGATGAGATTTAGTTATCATGGTTTACTGCATTTTATAACTTATGTATACATACGAGGTATCCATATATTGGAGTATATTTCGTATGTGTGCAGCTGGCATGGCTACGTACTTAGTCCTAAGTATTTTGGAACTGGGCATTACACATCTTGTTAGTAACTAGGCCTGTGATAACCCTAGTTAGCTAATGATAGCAAGCCATAGGACTTGATTGGTCGTGCCTGAATGATTGTCTTATGATTAACATGGAAATTATATTCCACCTCTTGTTTTCCAAATGCAAATTAGTGTGTTCTTTTAACTCTGTCTTTTATATTGTTTAATTATGTTCTTTTATCGGTTCTTCTTTTCATTTTTATGCTGGCTTTAGTTCATAAATGGAGCCTCCCTTGTGATACTTGCTCTTCTGGGTTCTGATCCAGCTGATTTTATGTGGCCAAATTTTAGAGTAGCATCCGAGGATTTACCTATCTTCCAGCCAGATGGTGAACACTAGAAGTAATCGTGGCAATAAGTAGATTTTCCTATTTTGCTCTTCCACTTTATTATAAATTATTCTTTTGAGACGTTTAGCCGTCGAACAAGTGTTAGCGCGTGTTGAAACTTAATTTCTGTTTGCCTAAGGGTTGTTACATGATTGGCAAATGCTAGTATTGATCATGTATGACTTAACTCTTGCCAGTCTTTGCATTTTGTACGACTAGCTTCATGATCATCTGAATATGTAATGTTTGGGATATCTTACTTTGTATGTCTGATGATCTAACATCTTGTAATATTTATTTTCTTGCTTGAGATTGAGACAGTAGGTTGTTCTTGACCATAAGAGACTGATGGATTGTAGTTTAACCCTTATGCATCTAGACAGCCGTGACCGTATTGCAAATTGTGTTGCACTCCAATGTACGTAACTGGATGTGTCTGTTCTCCGCTCTCCAGTATTCTAGTTCTGGGGCATGATAGTGCTACCATACGTTCATCGAGCTAAGGCTCGATATACTCACAGCCCAATTATCTGGGACTATTGCTTCACCTGTCATGTATTTTATTACAACGACATGCAAGCATACAAATTCATAAAAATATTTGCAACAGCTTTCGAATCATGTGATTAATTATCTTTCATTATCTTTTTGGGTTCTATGCAAGGTATCATTTAGCAATTTAACATGAAATCATAGCATACAACCCTTTTATTAAGCGTGAAGCTAAAAGATCTTCGAAGGGTTCAACACTACTCACTTTTATAAGATGGTTTCCACCACGATCGTATAGCCTTCCGAACGATCCTTCGTATATTTACAAGTCTAACAAGCCTTCATCGAACCAACCAGCCATCATAAGGCACTGTACAGGTCGGGACACTACAATATATACCACTCAGAAATAGTTTCGTCCTCGGAACTTAAATAAAACTCATCCCCCATAACTTCAACCGAATTTATGAAACTTTTCAATGATCAACTTGTACTATTTAACATTTCTTCACAATATTTCGATCGATTTCAATTAGTGTACCATCTCGTCGCAGCATTCCAATTTGATTCAAAATAGTCTACCATCCTTGTTCTTTCCTCCAACACTCGTCCAATTTCTTAGCACCTGATATTCCTTTCTCGTGGCTTCGTTTGAATTCAACATACCACTTAGTTGTTATCATATGCATATTTTAGGCGTCCCAGAAATATATGCATTTCAACCAAGTTCACTGATAGAGAAAACGAACAAGTTACAGATATAACTTCATTTCTGAACATCAGTAATTCCTCTGAGCATCTCGTATATTTCTAACTTATTTATTCAATCTTCTAACCCACTAATGGCACAATGAATGTTACCAATTATAACTCGAGTAATTTCCCGTAATCGATCAAAATTTCCCAAAGTATTCCAACATAGATATATCAAGTTTTCCAACGAATGCAGAGTTCCCTTTCAAGCCCACTTATCATTCATGCCACAAAAATCGATAAATCCAATTGCCACGTTTCATTTCGACGCCACGGTTCTCATCGATCAACTCATGTACCCTTTATCGTTCATATCCATACAATTTATTACAACTCATAATTTTTTTTGATTATGATCCATCTTCCAAGTCGTACCATCATTCGACTCTAGCAAAGTTTTATGTACTCAAAATTTTCTCGCATGTGAAATTCTCATTTCCAGCAGCATTAATTCCAAGGGTCATTCCAAAATTGCATTCGCTTTCTTCGATCTCAACTACATGCACTAACTCATTCCGTCGTACACTTATTCTCAATTCCGATCCAATTATCCATCAATGAAGTTATTTGACTGTCTCAAGGCGGCTACCATCAATTTAAACAGCTCAATATGATTCAACCAACCAATTAATCCAACCAACACTAACAATTTTCGATATTCCATATAAGGCAACCAAGTTTCGAAACCAGTATGATTCATCATTCCATCCAACGTTGTAATATCGAATTCCCAATTCTCTATTCCATTCCGAAGTTTACTTCTCGACATATCTCACTCATTTTGACTATACCTACGCAATATCAATAAGGACATCCTAAGGGTCTCCAACTGTCAACTTAGCCTTCGGTCAAGTTTCTATGGTCAGTTATTCTAAGCTAAACCAGACATTCAGCTAACTCATCTGCGATGGATAGCTAATAGGGACATTTATCTCTTATCATAGAGACAACCAATTTTTATCATAGGGACTCTATCTTATCTCAGGGACAATCTATGATCCGACCAATCTATGGGACATAGGACGCTACCCCAACCTCATGAATTTATTTCCAACCGAACAACAGAAATATCATAGCCAACAATTTAGAACTTAAGCAACCAACCAATAATCTAGGGTCAAGTCTAACTACCTGTACTCATCCTCGGGTTATACGCAATGAAGTTACCGACAAAACCATCCAACCATTCTTATGGGTCAATACCGAAGCCATTATATAAGACTTTATCAATCGAACATCCAAATTTATAACTTGCATAAATGTAGCATCACCTGCTCAATCCGACTTGCATTCTCATATCGTACTCAAATTATGTTTATTAAATTAGGCCAACTATTCTGAGTCATATTCTAACATTGCTACCTCATTGGTCTATCATTTACGATCTCTTTTCTACGTTCTCTTCACGACATATGCAATTCCTATATTTCTTAGATCATCTGTACGGTATGTACTCTTTAACCAATAGATAAGGCAACTATATAATCATATTTCTTTCGAAAGCATCCTTTATAAATTTCTGCTAGCACCGAATACGGTTATCTCCTAGCAATTCATGTTAACCATCAATATTCATTTGCATCATCTCCTTGTGATCTCATAAGAAGATTTACTATTCATGCACCGATCCAATCTCTATGACACAAATCATCTAGCATTCTTATCTCGATCGTCTAGTGGATATGACATAACTCATTAGCTAAGTCATAGTCCAATAATTCTATATTCTACCTAAACTTGTTATTCATGCGACAACATTATCCACCGACATGGTCTATTATATATCGCTGTATCTCGATACTTATTTGTATTCCAACCATCAGAGTCTCATAAGGAACATCTACTCTTTTAGACTATTATTTACAAAAAGACGATGATCCTTCACAAGGTAGTACTCCTGAATTATTTTTGTATAGAGAGTTTTCTTCCTTTTATGAATTAAGAAATTTTGTTCGAGATCTTGCAATTCGTCATAATTTTAGTGTTGGAAGTAACCATAACAATTCGACAAGAATTGTATACAAATGTAAATCTCCAGATTGTTCTTGGAGAGTATACGCTAAAGCAGTTGATCAAAGCGACACTTTTTTGATTAAGACATTTGTATCCCAATATTCTTGTACATGTATGTTATCGCAAGGACATCATCGACAAGCTACTACTGCATGGATTTGTGAAAAAATAATAGGTAAAATTAGAGACAATAATTCTTACAGCGTTTGTAATATTGTAAAAGATATTCTTAGAGAAATTCGAGTTTGCGTTACGTATTCAAAAGCATGGAGAGCAAAAGAACTTGCATTATTCAAAATTAATGGTAGTTATATTGATGCATACGGTAGTCTTAATAAATACGGTTTTACAATTATGGAGACAAATTCTGGAACGAAGTATTTTTTAAAAGCCGTAGGAAATAATATTTTTCAAAGAATATTTATTTGTTGGAAGGCATGCATTTGGCTGCGAAGGATATTCCCACGCCCCCTCTTTTGCTCTCGATCAAGCTGTGACCAAGTCACTGCCTCCTACGACTCAAGGCCTCCCATCAAATCCACCGGTGGTTGTGTTGCACTAATGCCAACAACGAGTATACGAGATTCCATGGTGACCAGGTCTGCTCCGGCTGACATGGCTGCGACGATCCCTCCCCGGCATATCGCTGCGACATGCCCTCCCCCTCCTCACGACGACGTGGCTTGTAGGGGCATGGGAGTCTCTATTGGACATGACCAATAGGCTGATCCTCAGGGATCTCCAATGGTAGCAACAGGGAGCACATGTGGCCGACCGACAAAAAAATGTTCATATGACCATAGCTGCAGATAAAAAATGTTTGCGGTAAAAAAATGTATAACAGACATAAAATCACAAAATTCACTCGGTTTATCAATTGTACCTGTATGAGAGACACACAGCCGGAGATACCCCGGTGCAGACTTGTCCCCTCTCTAACAGAAACAAAAGTAGTCATCGAACTGTAGAGATTGGCCAAGACTGCTGCACCCCATGAATATTGTGTACTGCGGCCCAAGTTTTAAAAAAGGGTAGTAAGTAAGCGAAAACCTTGTTTGCCGACCCATCAGAAAATAAAAAAGCCCCATATAGGCTTAATAAGTAGGCTCTGGTACAACATATGACCTAAAAACAAGAACAATTGTTGGTATTATATTTAAATATTACAATTTAAGTGTACAAAATATGTATAACGTACCCGTCATCTGGAGTAACATACTCAGAGCCGATGTGGTGAATATCCTTGAAATTGGCACGAAGCCAAGTAAGCTTGATACCAGCTTTGTTACGTTGATGTGGTGATGGATCACGTCCTAGATAGGTCCGGATGAGGTCCCCTACACGTGCGCTCTCATCAAAATAGATAGGGGTACCGTTAATCGGTAACCCCAAGATCATCGCCACGTCAGCCAAGGTGATAGTCATCTCACCTACGGAAAGCTGGAATGTGTTCCGTACCAGCCACCACCGCTCGACCAGACTCAAAATGAGATCCCTATCGTGACGTCTGAGACGAACTACATCGACGTAGGAAAATTCAAATGACTCCACCAGTTCTTTCTGGCGAACTGATAGCTCCCAATCGTGGCGCCATTCGCCATGCTCACGTAACTTAATGTCTGGATAGTCATATAACTGTAAAATCTTTTTTGTTAATTCCTGTGTATTTTTATTCTAAGAGACATAATTTATTCAGCAGAAAAATTACCAATCCTAAGAATACGCGGTCAAAAATGTGTGATTGTCGCTCTTGAACGATAGTCGGTGTGGTAGGTCCACCAGGAATACGTATATCGTTTTGTGTTCTCATCTGAAATATGTCATAGTTATATAACTATATTTAACTAAGTTTAACCATAAATATTTTCTACAAATATATGTCACGAATAAATTTTGCATAATTCAACCACAAATAAATTTAACTAAATTTAACCACAAATATTTTCTAATTATATTTCTACTTATTTGTACAATATTTCTAATTATATTTGTACAAAAATTTAAATTAATTTCTACAATATTTTCTTACACTATTTTCTACAAATTTTTTACAATATATTTAATTATTTATAATTATATTTCTAATATTTCTAATTATTTCTAGAATATATTTAACAAAATTTTGAATTATTTTAATTATTTTTTCAATATTTTTATTTATTTATATTTATTGGTTTACAATATTTCTAATAACTTCTAATTATATTTATAACTACAATAATTTCTAATTTTTCTTCAGTATTCCTATTTAGTTCTATTTTTTTAAAAAATATTTCTAATTATTTGTAATTATATTTCTAATATTTCTAATTATTTGTACAATATTTTTAATTATATTTCTAATGTATTTTCTACAATATTTTTTTACACTATTTCCTATAAAATTTTTAATTAAAATAATATCATAATTTGTAGATTATTTCTACATTATTTCTAAAAATCATTTTCACATTCTTCTTAGAAATATTTTCTAAAAATATGTCTATAAATAATTTCTACATTATTTTACAAAAATATTTGTACAAATTAATTTCTACAAATATTGTCTACATTAATATTGTCTACACTATTTCTACAAATATTTGTACAAATTAATTTCTACATTATTTCTACAAATATTTTTACAAATTAATTTCTACATTATTTCCACAAAGATTTCTACATTAATTTCTACAAATATTTCTACATTAATTTCTACAAATATTTCTACATTAATTTCTACATTAATTTCTACAAAGATTTTTACATTAATTTCTACAAAGATTTTTACATTAATTTCTACATTATTTCTACAAATATTTCCTACAAATATTTCTACTATGTTACAACAAATTTTTTTTTTACATATTTTTTTACATATTTTTTTCCACATTTTTAGGTTTATTTCCATATTATAAGAGATTAATTCTACAAATTATTTCAACAAAATAGTATTAGAAAAAATAAGAAATTTTTTTACATGGATCCTTCTTCTCCCTCTCTTCCTTCCGGTGGTCCTCCTTCTCCCTCTCTGATTTCACCTCCCTTAATTTCACCTCTGTTAATAATTTTTACTCCCTCCCCACATAACCTATATACATCCAGCTGCCATAAATACACAACCATCCCCACCCACCAAATAAATGAAGCAAACGGCCACCAATTAAATGAAGCAAGCGGACTTTAAAAGTCCGGCTCCTCCATTGGCTGACGTCAGCAGCCGAACTTTTAAAGTCCGACTTCTCCTTTTTTTTGACTTCGCGTTAATGACGGGATCAGCGGAGATTAGCAACAGTCGGACTTTTAAAGTCCGGTTGAGTGCTCATTTTGTAATTTCTTAAAATATAATGTTATTCTTGCAATTTAATGAAACTATGATGCTCTGCACGCAATTTTCTGATTAATAAATCGTAAGGCCCAAACTAGAAAGGGGTATTTAACCATCCGACCCGGCCAAGTAAGAATAATCGATAGGACAACAATCATGACGAAAGCAATGGCGTTCCTAAGCAGATGAAGCAGACACGCCAACTAACAAGAATAGGCGACCAATTAAAGCGGGGTAAGGACCGATTCAGAGCCTTATCAGAAATTTTTGTATAGAGTAAAGAATTTTATGGAAATTGTAAATAAAGTAAGAAGTTTAGGTGAATTACAGTAAGGGTAATGGAACGACAATTGCCATGGCGCGCTGGAGCATCTGATGGAACTAAGACCGTGGTGCGCCATCTTTGATGGCGCACGCCAAGGGGAGCGCCAGGCCCCATGGCGCGCCACAGCGCGCGTGAGATAGCTGCACGAAGGAGCCACCTGCGCACGAAGGACCCACCAAAGGTGGTACGTGAACCGAGGGAGCGCAAGGCTCCATGGCGTGCACGAGAGCGCGTGAAACGTGGTGCGCCATCTTTGATCGCGTGCTCTGAAGGTGGCGCCAGTCCCCATGGCGCGCCGGCCTAGTATTTTTTCTTTTTGTGTGTGTGAATGTAGTTGTTGTTGACATGGTTTTTTTAGCGTCATTTCTGATGGCGCGTTGACACCCAAGGTCTACATTCCAACGGCTACATTTCAACCTATCTTTTCTTTTCCTCCAATGGCTACATTTCAACTTCTCTTTTCTCTTCCTATTTATTGCAATGCTTAACTCTCTCTCTCTACACAAACACATTACTTTCTCCTCTCTCACAGACTTCGCTGAAGCTTGGAAGCTCCAACTCCTCACGGAAGCTAGTGTCTCCCTCTTATAGGCTCTCGCTCCTTGCAACACAACTCTTTATTAGCTAAACATTCTCAAACCACTTCTTCTTTCTCATGGATCAGAATATTAAAATAGTATGCTCACATGGTGGTAGAGTAAATGGATTAACTTACGAAGGAGGTGACACCCAATTTTTTACAACTTATCGCCATATTACCTTAAAAAATTTACGCAATTTAATTTCAGCACGTTTTCCTATTAATTATCAATTTATTTTAAAGTCTGTATTTGGTTTCACATGTTTATTGATAGATGGTGAAGAAGCATGGAATTTTATTCTTGAGATTTAGTCGCAATCACCGTATATTAGTTTATATGTTACTGAAGTATCATCATTTGCTAATAGAACTAATGATGAATTTGTTTCTAATTATTAACATGTTAACACGGGTGCTAGTTCTTCTCATCAGACAATTGCTCCCTTACTAGATGATGATGATGATGATGAGGATGATGAACATAGTGACGACTTAATTGAAAATACCGGTTACGAGATAGAAGATGATGATATTGAAAATTCTAACACTCTTGAGTTATTTATAGGACAAACATTCGACAGCCGTTCAAAATTTAGAAGTTTTGTAAGTAGTTTAGCAATTCAGCATAATTTTAGTTGTTCAGCTAGTGCTATGAATAATTCTCATGGAATTATATATAGTTGTGATCAATAGAATTGTAATTGGAGAGTATATGCCAAATCCATAGAAAAAGGACAAATAGTTAAAGTTAGTACACTAGAAAATCGTCATTCTTGTATGTGTGAACTTACGTCAGGACGTCATCGACTAGCTACCGCTGCATGGGTTAAAACAAGAATAGTTAATTTAATTAGAGATAATCAGTCCTACAGTGCGTCACAAATTGTGAAAGATATATTCAGGGAACATCGTATACTTATTACATACACTAAAGCATGGAGAGCCCGGAAGATGGAATTACGTGAAATAAATGGTAGTTATGTTGAGGCGTATGCTGGCCTTGAGGAATATGGTTTTCGAATTATGGAGTCGAATCCAAGTAGTCGGTGTTTTCTTAAGACTTTCGAAAGCAACAAGTTTGATAGAATATTTATTTGCTTCAAGGCGTGCATTGATGGATTTTTAAGGGATTGTTTACATGTTATTAGCACTGATGCCACTTTTCTTTCATCCAAATATCAAGGTATTTTATTTGTTGCTTGTGCTCATGATCCTAATTATCAATTGTATCCTATTGCTTATGTTGTTGTTGAAGGTGAGAATACTGATTCTTGGTCTTGGTTTTTAAATGCTCTTAGACTGTCATTTGAAAGTTATTTTAATGATTGGAGTAGAATTTTATTTATATCTGACAAGCAAAAAGGATTAATACATGCTATACGAGATATTTTTCCAGAATTGCCTCATTTTTTTTTGCATTCAACATTTTAAGCAGAATATGAAGTTTATTGTGAAAGAATTTTTTTTTTTATCGATTGTTAGACTCGCTTGCTAGATCGTATAATCAAACAGATGCACAGTACTTGTTCAAAATAATTAAAACGAGAACATGACGATGTACAATTGGCTTATTGGTACAAATGATGAAAATCGTTATTTTGCATATTGGATTACAACATATGCTCCTTGTCTTAGATTAGATATTAACACTTCTAACCTTGTTGAATGTTTTAACAATTGGATTAAGAGTTTACGTGATAAACCAATAACGATACTTCTCGATGGTATTAGAGCCAAGTTTATAACACTTCATGACAAAAACAGGAATCATGCTAAAAATTTAGACACGAGTTATTGTCCAAAGATGTTAAAGACTATGGCATCTATTACCAACGAGAGACATCAACTTCAAATATTATAAATTGATTGTTATTTGTTTGAAATATTAAACCGTGCATCGAGTAGAACATATGTTGTACGGTTAGATGAAAGATCTTGTTCATGTTTAAGGTGGTATCATACTTACATGCTGTAGTGCCCCGTCCCTACATCGTGCCCCGTTCTCCGTCTACGGGGTACGCGAAAAAGGAACACTGTCGCTATCGATTCGGTCGGGATCGATAGGTCGGGATCGATAGGTCGGGATCAATCGAATCGATCGAACGGGAACGGTTGAATTAAGATCCATTCCCCATTATGGAGTGGCTTCTTCGGAACCAAGTCCCATATTCAGCGGGTAGCGCCTCAAGGATTGACTCTGCGGCTGAGTCGGGAGAGACCTCCCGTTGCTCTATTTTTCACGCCGCTTGCGTTGGTTTTGGCTTGGTTTTCTGAATGCATTTTCGTGAATGTTTTCGATGGTTTTCATGGCTTGCATTTCGAACTCGCATTTCCTATCGAACTTCTTGAATAATACAGTGTTCTAATCAGTTGCTTGTACGATTTCAGGTAATCGCGTAGACGACGTCTAGTACGACCAACAAGTTCTCTCGCCTGAAGTAAATTCAAGGTGAGTGGCTGACATTCCTCTTCTCGACCCCTTCTTAGGTAAAGCGACAGTGTTGTTGCGAATAAAAGAATAAATACAAGGGCACGGACAAGATGAAATGAGCAAGCTTTCAAAGAGAATGTAGGCTATACTTTAATAACAAAAATTATCTTTGTACGGTCATTGGACAACTATTGCACGAAGAACGGCTTCCTCGAGCGATACCCCGAGACACGGGATCGTTTCGGCCTAGGAGGAAGCAAAAGATAGCTGCACTCGACGAAAGCAAAAATATGGTTAGTCGGAAGAACTTGCAGCGGGGCTCGCTGTCCACGCTGAAAGGGTCGCCGTCTAACCCAGCTATAGTCCAAAATGGCTTGGGGTGCCAGTGACCTTCACGTATACAAATTGCATATAAAAATGATAACAATTGACAGGGAAGAACATGGTATGTCTTATAAGGTACGGCATGGTCCGCTGTGGGTAAGTTCAAACGTATTTTATATTATGCCTGTCATATGCTTGTTTGAAATTCATTAGGATGGTTAGAAACATGCATACATTAAGTCATATAAACTCTTCAACCAAATGAGAGCTTGGAACTTAAATAGCCACGCACCAGTACAAAGTGTAATGTACTGATCCTCGCTCTCCACACGGGTACCTCGAACCATGAAGGGCATGCCGCTTAAAGCTCAAGGCGACGCGAACACTTTTGAAGCCTCGTCCGTGTGTTGAAGGCTTGTTTCTAAATCCTTTTGAAGACTCCGCAATCAGTACAAAAGAAAGAAATGATGACTCGGCTTCCCTCAATAGCATGTGGAAAGTGTTATGTTTTGCTTGTAAAAATGAATGTAATGTATGGAACGACTATCTCATCAGCGTTCGTTTTGTAATCGAGTCATATTGTAGCCCGCACGACAATGATTGTAATGGAGTCAATGTAAATGAAGCTTTATTATCAATGAAAAGTTTACTTTTATTTCAAATGTGTCAATCAATTTTCTCTGCATACTCTAACTTGATGTTGTGTTTCGGATAACCTTATGACTATGCCTTGTGCGATCGCAACTTAGGTTCGCACGGCATCACGCCCGGGGGACGACTATCGATTCTACGGAATCGGGACATGACATAATGGTATCAGAGTACGGCTTTACATCCTTTGGCCTCGCGTCTAGAGTTTCAAACCTTTGACCTCGTATCGATGGGATAAGTTTTTCCATATAATGAGTCCGTAATAATTTAAAACTGATGTGTTTGCCTTCGTATTACAGAAGTGCCGGAATCCACGGCCGAACAAGAGCAGAGCGCTTCTAGCGGCTCTAGTAGTTCGTGGGCCGGACCTTCTAACAATACCATCGAAAGGATGCTGCGCATGATGGAGGCACAGTAGAATCAGTCCGAGAACCGACATCAACAGACAGAGGCACGACAGGCCAGTTCGAAGCTCGCTTCGACGCACAAGCTAAGCTGCAACAAAAGCAACTAGATGCTCTGCAGCAGATCGTCCAGACAATCGTGGCCAACAAAAATTTTGCGACTACGCCTACTGTCACCGTGTCGGTGGTCCAACCCATTGAAATCGACATGGAGGAGCCCGAGCGGCAACCGGCGGCACCAAAAAAGTACAACTTTGAAGTGTCAGAATTCAAAAAAGCGTGCTGTACTTCCTTCAGCGGTACCGAAGGCCCTTTTATGGCAATCGATTGGTTGAAAGAGCTGGAAGATCACTTCGAGCTCCTCGGCATTGAAGAATCAAAGCAAGTCCCCTGCGCGCAACTTCAACTACGGTTGAACGCGCATAACCACAGCGTCGACATTCTTGTCTTGCGCGAGCGCAACTCCAGCCTCGCACATGCGTTACGACGGATTTGGGGCAATTATTCCGCATGAGCGCTGACATGGTGATTCATGTCGCGGGAATGATCGAACTCGAAAAATCAGGATACGACAACTTTGATTGTCTTGACTTGTCGGTTTGATGTGAAGGAAAATTTAAGGATGTTAGGACTTGCGATTGATGAATGAACTAAACTTGAGGATTGAGTAGGTCCAATTCGTGCATCGAGAATGAATTAGTTTAGACTCGAACAAGAATAACATCCCGATGAGGATGATTATCCCACGGGAGCGTGCATGGTGATTTGTGCCCACCGTGGATAATCTGAATCGCGTGAGATCGAGGCACAATATATTGTTAAGCTAGACGACCTCATGATCGAATACGTGAATTGGAATAAATGACTTAGGCAGTATGAAATGAGAATTATGGTTTAGCGATGAATCGTATCATAGCATGCTTGACTTGGAAGGATTGATAGGCAGATTATGTCGAACGTGTTCGAAGAAATAGACTATGCAAAATGGCTTGACGAACGAGTGATATTGATATGTCAAGGAATTGGTTGAAATGTGAGTTATCGTAGGATGGCTTTGCTGAATAACTCGGACCCCGTGCGACAAATGTTGGGGTGTGTGTAGGAAATATACGCTCGATATTTAAAAATCGGAGTGATACGAGTTTGGGTAGAAAACCCCGTACTATCAATTTGGTTTGACCTTAGGATGGGGTCAGTGTTGATATTATTGTTTGGGAACTATGATTCCAATACTGACGGAAAGACATAGCCTAGCGGTTAGGCAGACGTCCGAGTGCGAAGTGGTAGAATTTATGGAGGCACCACTCGCGAGTATCGGTTGACATGCACGTATGTCAGGAGCGCCCGAATATGTGCACGATCCGACTCGAGTGGTGATGGTAGATTCTCTATATATCACGAGCCTTGGCTGAAATGCACGTATTTTAGGGACGCCTGGATGTGTGCATGATCAAACTAAGTGATACGTTGAATCAAATGAGACTTGAGGAACGAGAAAGTGTCGAGGATTTTGAGATCGTGAGTTTAAAAGAAAAGATTATGGGTAGCACGAGCGTGGCTCGAATTGAGAAAATGCATAGGCGTAGTGTGTGCGAGAGTTCTTGAATGTTGAGTAAAGTGATAAGTCAATAAGTAAATACTCAGTTAGTTTCGAGGACGAAACTTTTTCTGAGTGGTGTATGATGTAGTGCCCCGTCCCGCTCAGTCAATCGGAGGAATCGGAACGCCGACGACGTTCGGACTTAACCTTGCAATGACTGCTCGAAGACATCGCTCGGTCGAGGCGACAGCTCGCTCAGGTGGGGCAGTTTCGGTGAACTTGCCTCATCTTAGCCTTCACATAATAAATTGCATGTTTTTAACTTGCACAAGTAGGCTTGATAATAAAAGAGACGAATTCACATAGCTATAGGGAATAATCCCGACGGGTCGAATTGAGTTAGAATATGGAAAGGTCCAACGGTCGGCTTAGAGTTGGTGCACGGCGTGCTTTGAAAATGACACTCGGTCCTTCGTTCCGTGGCTTGGGAGAAGAAAAGTTGGTTGAGTAGGCGAAGTTATGATCGTAGCCTAAGTCATAGGCGTCGCCCGCATGAATGCTTCATAAAGCATGCACGGTCCCATCGTCCAAGGCTTGGCATAGCCTTGGCTTGCCCATGAGTTAAGTTGCATTGAGCGGCCTGTGACCTAAGTCTATGCACCCGAGTGACTTGGTCGTTCAAGTCGAATGCGTGCACGGCATGATCCATTAAGGCAAAGCTTGACGCAGCCTTTGCTCGTTAAGTTGTTACAAAGTTAAGTTAGGCAAAGTTATGTCGGTCGACCTAAGATGTTACAAGTACTGTCCCGCTCTTTCACGGTTTGTCAAAGTTAAGTAGCCCCACGATCTCATGGCCCGTCGACTTGGGCAGAAATGTTGCGTAGAGCACGATTGGCTTAAGGCACGGTGCACGGACTTAGTGTTTAAGGCAAGGACCACAATTGACTCAAAGTGAGTTTTGAGAAAGGACTATCAAATAGGCATTCATGAGTTAAACAAACAGGATAACAAGGAACGAATGCTCGCGACCGTGGGTCGTCGAGGGGTCTCAAGGATAGAAGTCTTGAACTTGGTTTTGAAAGAGATGGTAACACTGAAAGAAGGATGACTGTGTGAGACGTCAGTTTGAGTCGAGTCTTGCATGGCCATGGACAACTTGTACAAGGTAAAAAGGAAAGGTTTCCTCGGATCGACAACCTGGGGCCACAGGACCGATCCGGCCTAGGAGGAAACAGGTATAGCTGTGCCAGGTAGAGACAACAGGTATTCGGTGGACGGTCATTGGGGCTCGCTACTTGCTTTGACCGGACCATCCTATACGCCAGCTATGAGTCCAGGATGGCTTATTCTGCCAGTGACCCGTGTTCATATAGATGTCGGCAAAATGGCGGCTATCCGCACGTATGCCTTTGGAATTGAGTCGAGTCGAAGGTGTATACAAGTTAGAACATGATGCTTGAGGCCTAAGATGTGGCTTCAACATAGGCGACATGCTTGGCACATGGGTGTGGCGTCGAGTCATAAGTCTTGACATATAAGTTGCATGTGTTGGATCTGAGTTGTCTGGAGTTTAAGTCAGGAACCGCCGCAAGGCAAAGTCGGTCAACACAAGTTCAGAAGTCTTGATTGGGTCAGTTGGTGATAAAAATAGCAAGGGCCGCGAGGCGGCGACATGGTTAAGTCAGATTGAGTGGCGAGGTACGGCCTCAACAAGGACTTATAGCACGGTCACACGAGAATGGAGTCTTATTGTGTATTTGTATCTCTGATTTGGGCCATAAGGAAAATACGACTTGATAGGTTAACGTTGTTGGCACGAGAAGGGTCTAAAGGTGAATTATGAGTTAACGTTGTTGTTGCAAGCACGGGATGGTCTAGAGACACGAAATAGGCCAAGGCGTCGGTCCTAAAATATGTTGGCACATTTTATTTTGATAATATTAACAGCATCTTCGTAGTTCAATTTTCTCTGTTTATCAGATTGGCATCATTTCAGAAGCTCTACTACAAAAAGTCTGTCCATTCAAGATTACCAACCATTACCTTGAAGACTGAAGCAAAGACCGGCGTTCCTTGAAAAGACGGCTCTCTACACTTCAAGATTTTGAGTCTGTACAAAGTCTAGGTCTTTCTGTAAACACTTAAGGTTGGATGACAAAACTAAAAGCTTTTAAATTCCTCAATAAAAATTTAATATCTTATAGAACGGCATACCGGCGGTATGCTCCAGCATACCGGCGGTATACCGTTTTATTGACCACAAAACTTTCTGTGAGAAATATCGGCATACCGGCGGTATACCGTTTTGTGGACCATAAAACGTTCTGTGACAAACATCGGCATACCAACGGTATGTTCCGGCATACCGACGGTATACCGTTTTGTTTGCCTCAAAAACGTTCTGTGATAATTATCGGCATACCGACCGTATACTCCGGCAAACCGACGGTATACCGTTTTGTGAGCCATAAAACATTCTGTGACAAACATCGGCATACCGACGGTATGGTCCGACATACCGACGGTATACCATTTTGTTTCTCACAAAATGTTCTGTGATAAACATCAGTCGGCATACCGCGGTATACCGACGGTATACCGGGTTACGAAATTTGATTTTTGAATGGCAAACACTAGCATTAATGGCCAGCATTAAATGCTCCCAACGGATATAATTATGACCGTTACTGTTCGACCGGCATACCGACGGCATGCCGGTCCATACCGACGGTATACCGGTCAGCCTGTATCCAGGAGCATTGAATGCTACATACTCTTGGTTTCTTTATAAATGCAAGCCTTCTTTCTTCTTGAAGGCTCATCCACTCTTGCCATAAATTTTCCAAACAACCAAGAGCTCCACCATTGATACTCTACCAAGCTTTTAATTGTCATCCTCTCCCAAAGTGCTAGAGTATTTAAGAGTTGTAAATTTCGATCTTCAAGTGTTAGAAGATCAACAAGTTTTCTTCTCATTTCTTTGAAGTTGGCGAGCCTTCGTAAGAAAACTCATGTGTTGAAGTTGGCGAGTTCTTCGGATCTAAACTCGTGTGTACTATTTTATTAAATAGTGGATTTAAGCCGGAGAGAGTTCCGGGACTGGATTGCCTCTAGCGAGGATACCAGGATACATCTTGTGTTTAATCTTCTTACTCTCTCTTTTTATTTGACGTATATTGCTTCTTGTGCTTAAGTTATTTTTTATTTCCCTATTTATCTCCCCTCTAGGGTTCTACAATTGGTATCAGAGCTTTGTTCTCTTGATTTGGATTTACACCCTTTGAGTGATCCATGGCCACTAATCTTAGTATCAACACCTTCCACAATGAGGGATACTCCACAAATAGGCCTCCCCTATTTGATGGAACCAACTATAACTACTGGAAGATTAGGATGAGTATTTATCTGAAGTCCATAGATTTCGATTTATGGGATTGTATGATAAATGGTCTCCCTACTCCTTCCAGAGTTATTGAGGATTTTGCATCTGACACCCTTAGGTACTTACTCACTAAAAATACCAAGAAGCTTGCTAGTCGAGATGCTAAGGCTATGAACGCTCTTTACTGTGCTCTCGATAGTAGTGAATTCAATAGAATCTCTACTTGCAAGACTTCCAATGAGATTTGGAAGTTGTTTGAAGTCACATACGAGGGAACATCACAAGTAAAGGAATCCAAGATTAGTAGACTTACGCAAGAATATGAGTCCTTTAAGATGAAACATGATGAGTCTATTACTTGCATGTTTACTCATTTTGGTAATATTATTAATCCTCTTTCTTCTCTTGGTAAGGAATATCCTGCTCATAAAAAGATCAGAAAAATCCTTAGGATTGACAAAAGGATGGAGTCCTAAAGCTACCGCAATCATTGAGGGGAACGACCTAACAGTCATGAACCTTGAGACCCTCATGGGGAAGCTTATGACTCATGAACTCGATATGAAAGATCAAGAGGAATCTTCCATACAAGAGAAGGAGAATGAGAAGGCCAAAGAGAAGGATAAGTCTCTTACTCTCAAAGTTACAAAGTCCTACTCCAAGGATAGCTCCGACGACAACGAGTCGGACGATGATGAAGAAATAGCTCTCACAGCTAAGCACTTCCGAAAGTTCCTCAAATTCAACAAAGCCAACCGCTTCAGACGGGACAATGATGAAGATCCGGCGTGCTATCAATGTAGAAGAATCGGACACAACAAGAGGGACTGTCCTATGATAAGAAAAGACTCAAGCAAGTACGAGAAGCCTAGCAAAGGAAGCTTGTCCTCCAGAAAATTTGCCAACACAAGCATTTGGTGTGAGAGTGACGCAAGCGACTCCGACAACGACAAAGAGTGCAAATACAATGCAAACATTTGTCTCATGGCAACCGATGAGGTACTTGATGATCTCTCCTTAAATACTCTTACTTATGATGACTTGGAGAAAGCTATCTTTGAACTACATGAAGAGCACAAAGGTGTTAGGAATAAATACAAAAAATCTCTAAAAGAGGTTGATGCTCTTCAACTTGAAGTAGAGAGACTCTCTAGCATCATTATTGATGTAAAAGGGAAATCTCCCGCTTCTGACACGGATGAGATAGAGTCTTTGCGACTCAAGTTTCAAGAATCCCTTATCACCATCAAGAAAAAGGATGATGAGATTCAATCCCTCAGAAGGGCTTATGAATTTGCTATGTATAAAGTTCAAGATGCTAATAGAAGAGAATATGATACTTCTATTAAGTATAATAATCTTCTTGTACAGAGTAAGAAACTAGGTAATAAGAACACTACTCACACACATACTCCAAGACACCTCCACACTCATCATAATGCTAGTCATACTTCTTGCATGAACACTACACACAAGTCCTATTCTAACACAAGGAAAGGACCATTTGTTAAGAAAAATACTTCGCATCATGCTTTTTATTATCATCATCATAATACTAATGATAGAACTCCTCGCACTAGAGATTCACATATTCATGATACTCACACGTCTTCTTCTAAATCCTCTATAATTTGCAACTACTGTGGCTTGCTTGGACATACGACCAATTATTGTCATACAAGGAAACTAGTTGATAAGAAAGTTTATAAATGGGTTCCTAAGACTAACACTCAAGGACCCATACGATCATGGGTACCAAAATGTTCATCTTCAACTTATGTTGTAGGTGAAGTGTCCTTCTCATGCTAGAAGCAAGTATATTCTCGATAGCGGTTGTTCACGGCACATGACCGGGGATGCTTCATTATTTACAACGCTATCGATGAAGAAGGAAGAACATGTCTCCTTTGGTAACAATCTTAAAGGTCATATTATAGGAAATGGTAATATCGATTTTCTTCCTTAACCTTGTATTAAGAATGTGTGTCTTGTTACTAATCTTAAACACAATCTTCTTAGTATTAGTTATCTTCCCGATAATGGTTATGATATCAAGTTTGTTAAGCTTAAATACTTCATTGCCGATAGTTCAAATGGATCTATTGTTTATGAAGGCATTAGAGAAAACAATATCTATGTTTTATATCTTGTCGAAGACACTAACAATGACAGGTGCTTAGTTGCTAAGAACGATGAAAGTTGGCTTTGGCACATGAGGCTCGGACACGCCAACATGGATACCATTTTTCGTCTTGCCACCAAGAAGCTTGTATGTGGACTCCCAAGTATCCCTTTCAAAAAGGATATGGTGTGTGAAGAATACGAGAAAAGTAAGTTGACCAAGTCATCCTTCAAATCCATCAACTCTGTGAGTACCACTAGACCACTTTAACTTATTCATATGGATCTTTTTGGTCCTAGTAGAGTAGCTAGTCTTGGAGGCAAGCTTTATGCTTTTGTTTTGATTGATGATTTTTTGAGATTTACTTGGGTTATTTTTCTTGCTTGTAAAAGTGATACTTTTCATGAATTTGTTGCTTTTTGTAAATGTGTTCAAAATGAGAAAGGTTTTTCTATTAACAAGATTAGAAGTGATCTGGAGGAGAATTTGACAATGTCGATTTTAAAAGATTTTGTGAAAAAAATGGTTTTGGACATGATTTTGCTTGTCCACGAACTCCTCAACAAAATGGTGTTGTGGAGAGAAAGAATAGAACCCTTGGCGATATGGCCCGGGTTATGTTAAACCAATATAAGCTCTCCTAATATTTTTGGGCGGAAGCCGTTAACACGGCATGTCATGTTATAAATAGGGTCTTGATTAGACCTATTTCTAAAAAGACTCCTTATGAGCTTTGGTTTGAAAAAATTCCCTCCATTGAATATTTTAAAGTTTTTGGATGTAACTGTTTTATTTTGAATACCAAGGATAACCTAGGCAAGTTTGAAGAAAAAGCCTATGAAGGAATATTCCTTGGATACTCTACTCATAGTAAAGGTTTTCGTGTTTTTAATAAAAGAAGTCTTATTGTCGAAGAGTCAATCAATGTCTCTTTTAATGAACTTAACTCTTCTATATTCTCCTCTTCCGATGATATTGATGACATCTCGTTTGGGTTGGAGAACTCCTCTATTGGAGATCGTCCTTCTTCATCTAACAATGAAGTTGTGACTCCTCCAACAAAAGAGTCCCCACCACTCGAGCCTCCTCAAAAGGATCTCCCAAAAGAATAGAGATTTGTCACCAATCATCCTAAAGAGCTTATCATTGGAGATCCTTCTTCCAGTGTAAGCACTAGATCCTCCACTCGTGATCTTTGTGCAAACGTGGCTTTTATCTCTCAAATAGAGCCTAAAAATATTAATGATGCTTTTCATGATGAATTTTGGATGATAGCGATGCAAGAAGAGCTAAATCAATTTGAGCGAAACAAGGTTTGGGAACTTGTCCCTAAACCTAGCAATCACCCCATTATTGGAACTAAATGGGTGTTTCAAAATAAACTTAATGAAGATGGGTTAGTGACTCGTAACAAAACCCGATTGGTTGCTCAAGGCTATAACCAAGAGGAAGGCATTGACTACGACGAAACCTATGCTCCGGTTGCTCGTCTTGAATCCATTCGTATGCTATGTGCTTTTACTTGCTTTAATGATTTTAAACTCCTTCAAATGGATGTTAAGAGTGCTTTTCTAAATGGTATTATTAAAGAGGAAGTTTATGTAAAACAACCTCCTGGTTTTGAAGATTTTCAATTTCCAAATCACGTGTTCAAACTCCACAAAGCCCTTTATGGCCTCAAACAAGCTCCCCGTGCTTGGTATGAGCGCCTTAGCTCTTTTCTTGTTTCATATAATTTTTCTAAGGGCAAAGTCGACACGAAACTTTTTATCAAATCCCATAACGGTACTCTTTTATTAGTTCAAATTTACGTCGATGACATTATTTTTGGTTCTACTAACAATGTACTTTGTGTAGAATTTGCTAAAGTAATGCAGAAAGAATTTGAAATGAGCATGATGGGTGAACTATCATTCTTTTTGGGCTTACAAATCAAACAAGGGCCCAAAGGAACCTTCATCAATCAAGCAAAATATACAAAGGATCTCCTCAAGCGTTTCGAACACGACTCATCCAAATCAATGAGGACTCCTATGGCAACAACGACAAAGCTTGACAATGATGAAGATGGCACATCGGTCGACATTCGTAAGTATCGAAGTATGATCGGTAGTTTACTTTATATAACTGCTAGCCGTCCTGACATCATGTTTAGTGTATGTCTTTGTGCACGATATCAAGCAAATCCAAAGGAATCACACTTATGTGCTGTCAAGCTATTTTTTAATATCTCAAAGGCACCGTTAATATGGGCCTTTGGTATCCGAAATCTTCATCCTTTGAGCTTCACGGCTTCTCGGATGCAGATTTTGCCGGATGCAAGATTGACCGAAAAAGTACTAGCGGCACATGTCAATTCTTTGGGAAATCATAGTATCGTGGTTTAGTAAGAAACAAAATTCTATTGCTCTTTCAATCATTGAGGCCGAGTATAATGCGGCAGGTTGTTGTTGTGCAAAAATTCTTTGGATGTCATAAACACTTATAGATTATGGCATTTCTCATACTTGCACCCCTATTAAATGTGATAACACTAGCTTGATCAATCTCACGAAAAACCTGATTTGTCACTCACGCACGAAGCACATTGAAATTAGACTCCATTTTCTTCGTGACCATCAACAAAAGGGGGATATCCGCCTTGAATTTATTGACATTACTTATCAGTTAGCTGATATTTTCACCAACCACTCCCGAAGGATCGCTTCATTTTTCTTTGCCAAGAATTGGGCATCTTAAATTTTGACTCATAGTTCTTCTCGACCGGCACACTGACGGTATACTGCGGTATACTAATGACATGCCGATTTTGGTTCAGAATTATGTTCTGTGCCAAAAATTGGTATACCGTCAGCATACGTCGGCATACCGACGGCATACCAGTTCGCGGCGGGCTGCTTTGTCACATCAGCTCCGGGCCCCACCACTCTTCCATTCCCTCTTTATTCCTTCTCCCCTCTTAACTATCCATCACATCCATCATCTCCCCATTAATACCTAACTCTTTCCAATACCCTAACTTCCCATCCTCATTAATATCCATCTCTTCCTCTCTCCTATTAACTCCTCCATTATCTCCATTTCAAAACTACCACTCTTTCCACTTCTTCTCTAGAACCGTTCCCTCCCCTTTTCCTTCCCAACAACTCTTTAAAAACCCACTTTCTTCCTCATCATCTTCTTCATTTCAAAACCCTACTTCCTCCTTCAACCTTCTTCTTTTCTTCCATGGCTACCCATAAGCGCCCCCGTTCCTCCTCCACCACTTTCAATCCCTTCACTCCTGTACCTCTGCCCCATGGCTTTGACCAGAGGATCTTCACCTCTTCCTTGGCTGCCGACTCTTGGTTCCAGCACTTTGTGCACCATAACGTCTTCAAAGGTCGTGCCATTAACTGGAACCTCTTCTTCGGCCACGTTTCTCTCTTCGAGGAGGCCGGTCTCTCTTCCCTTCTTCGGCGTCAGGTGCCTGTCTACCCCGCCGCCGTGCATTTTTTCTACTGCAACATGGTTTCTGACATCGAGAACAGCGCCATTGAGACGATGGTCAACGACCGCTATTTTCGCCTGATGGCTCGTGACATCGCTAGCATTCTCGGCGTTCCGGACAGAGGAGAGACTCTGCCGGGCTTGGCTGCTCTTTATCCTTCGGCGGAGTGCTCTTTTGATGACTTCTGCGCTATCATTTGCAAGGGCCCAAACCCTCCTGCTATCCCGGCCATTTTCGAACAGCTGGAGCCATTCTATTACGAGCTCCATAGGATCGTGTGCCACACCCTCTATCCCAATGGCGGCAACTATGATGCCATCACCGCTGACGCCCTGGTTTGCATGTATTTCCTCTATTCGAAGAAGTCTTGGTCCTTCCCCAAGACTCTTCTCAATGCCTTCTTCGGCGTCCTGCCCGCGGGGAAGCAGAATCTCTACTATGGTTCCTTCATCACTCTCATCTTGGAAGTAAAGCAAGTCGACCTCTCCCTTTGCTACTCGGACGGCGTCCCATCCTTCCTTGCTGTTTCTCGTTCCTTCGGTGGTGCCTCTACATCTCGTGCCTCCTCCTCCCAAGAGCCGCCAGCTTCTACTCCTGCTGCACCCGCCTCTACTCCTCCTGTCTCCGGCCGCTACATGCCGCTGACACAGCAGCATTTTGACATACGTATGGCTCAGGCAGAGGAGCAGATGCGGGCCCACACTCATGGCCTAGGAACACTGATCCAATCCCGCTTCCATGACTAGGCGTATTTCATTCAGCACACCCGTCAGGACCGGGATGCATTTCTGGATCTAAATCTTCAAGATCCGATGTACCAGGCCTTCCGCTTTTCTGATCCCAATGCCTACGGCTTTATGTACCCGGACGGTATTGATCCTTTTTGTCACGCCCCGATTCAGTAGAATCGATAGTTGTCCCCCGGGCGTGATGCCGTGCAAGCCTAAGTTGCGCTTGCACAAGACGGTTCATAAGGTTATCCGAAATAATAGCATATGTAAGAGTACGCAGAGAAATTGAACACATTCATATAGAAAAGGAAACTTGCATTTTCATTGATAATAAGTTTGGTTACAGACTCGATTACAAAAGAGGCCTCTCGGCTTACAACCGACATCGATGAGATAGTCATTCCATACATTTACATCCCTTTTTACAAACAATAAAATGACTCTCTAAGACCTGGGATCGGCGAGAGTTTGCGACTCATGATGCAGTTGGGTTGGAGTCTTCAAAAGTTACAGAGTTAGCCTTCGCGCTAGCAAGGCTTCAAAAGAAAGGAGTATCGCCTTCAGTTCCTTGGCACGCTATCCTGGTTCCGAGTACCTGTTGAGAGCGAGGGTCAGCACATTACACTTTGTGCTGGTGCGTGGCAGTTTAAATCCCGTGCTCTCATTTGTTGAAGAAGTTAAGTGAGCGTGCATGCAATTGAATAGTGAAGTTTCTAGCCATCCTACTCAATTCAAACTTATATTTGTAGGCACAACCGTATAACGACGATAGATCTTACCCCCGGCAGAGCGCGTCGTTGTAGCGTAAACTTACCATGTTCTTCCCTGTCATGTTATAATAATAAGACATAATAGAGTGCATTCGTGAAGGTCACTGGCACGACAAGCCATCCTGGACATATAGCTTGGTAGACAGTGGTCCTTCAGCGCAGGTAGCGAGTCCCGTTGAAAGCTACTGCCTACCGTGGCATGCATCCGGCATAGCTATCCGTGTTTCTTCCTAGGTCAAAACGGTCCCGTGGCCTCGGGATATCGTCCGAAGAAACAATCGCCCTTGTCGACAAGTTATCCATGACCGTGCTAAGTTAATTGTTATTTCAAGGCACATCTTTCTGTATTGTTGCGACATTCATTTAATCGATTCGTCTTTCCCTTAGCACGGTTCTATATGATTCGATAATTGCAAGCACGATAATATTATATGACAAGCATCTGTATAGTTCGTATTCGTGGGACGTCGTGTGACCGTTAATCGGAATATCATTCCTGTCGTTGCATTATATCTAGCATAGCACATGTCTAATATCGATAATGTATTAGAGAAGAGGGTCGAGGGAAGAAGGGTCAGCCACTCACCTTAGTATTTACTTGAGGCGAGAAACTGGTTGGCCGTGCTAGACGTTGCCTACGTGATCACTTGAAATCGCACAAGCAACCGATTAGAACACTGTGTTATTCAAGAAAATTCGATACGAATGCGAAGTTCGAAACGTAAGCCATGAAAACCATCGAAAACATTCACAAAAATGCATTTAGGAAACAAAGCCAAAACCAACGCAAGCGGCATGAAAAGCAGAGCAACGGGAGGTCTTTTCCAACTCAGCCGCAGAATCTATCCTCGAGGCGCAACCCGCTGAATATGGGACTTGGTTCCGAAGAAGCCATTCCATAGCGGGGAATGGATCTTAATTCAACCGTTCCCGTTCGATCGATTCGATCGATCCCGACCTATCGGTCCCGACCGAGTCGATAGCGACAATGTTCCTTTCTCGCGCACCCCGTGGACGAACGACGGGGCACGATGTAGGGACGGGACACTACACCATAACCAACTAAAAAAAGTTTCGTCCACGAAACTTAAGAACAAAACCTACCTCTATGAAAATAATAAAGGAAACTTTTCCTTCATCTTCGACTCGAGTACCCATGTCGACTCTTCCGCCGCATGGTTCCTCCAGAGTACTCGAACAAGCAGGATTGCCCAATTTTGCAGTAGCTTATCCTTGCGTTCTAAGATTTGAACTGGCTCTTCAACGCAGGATAAGTCAGACTTCAGCTCCAGCTAGCCAAAATCTACTACGTGGCTAGGGTCGTGCACGTACTTCCGCAGTTGAGAGACGTGGAAGACATTGTGCACACCTTAAAGCGCCGGTGGTAGGGCAATTTTATAGGCCACTGCGGAGACCCGCTCGAGTATTTCGAACGGCCCAACGAATCTCGGACTCAGCTTTCCCTTCGCGTTGAACCGAGTAACTCCTCGCATGGGCGACACCTTCAGGAACACGTGATCGCCCACTTGGAACTCAAGCGGTCTTCGATAGGTGTCGACGTAGCTCTTTTGCCGACTCTGTACAATCTTCAGACTTTTCCAAATTAGCTTGACCTTTTCCACAGTCTGTTCCACCAGCTCTGGGCCGAGTATCTGCTGTTTCCCGACTTCATCCCAGCAAATGGGCGATCTACACTTTCGGCTGGACAAGGCTTCATACGACGCCATTTGGATGTTGGACTAGTAGCTATTATTATATGCAAATTCTGCCAGCAGTAGATAGACGTCCCAACTTGATTTGAAGTCAATTACGTAGAGCCGTAGCATGTCTTCGAGAATCTGATTAACGCGCTCCGTTTGGCCGTCGGTCTGAGGATGGTAAGCTGAGCTGAACTACAACTTGGTATCCAGCGCCGACTGAAGGCTACTCCAGAATCGCGACATGAACCGTGAATCCCGATCAGAGACGATGGATACTGGAACTCCGTGCAGCCGTACTATCTCGTCAAGATCAATCTGCGCCAGGCGATCAACGCTCCAAGTAACTTTGATGGCAAGAAAGTACGATGATTTGGTTAATCGATCGACGATGACCCAGATGGCGTCGCTTCCCCATGGTGTCTTCGGCAGGCCAACAATAAAGTCCATAGTGACGTGATCCCATTTCCACTCTGGAATAGCGAGGTTCTGCATCTCTCCGCCCGGTCGCTGATGCTCTGCTTTCACCTGCTGACAGGCTATGCATTGTGACATGAAGAGTGCCACATCTCTCTTCATCCCGTGCCACCAGAAGGTCGTGCGGAGGTCCTTATACATCTTGGTATTACCTGGATGCAAGGTATATTTTGCATAATGTGCCTCCGACATTATCTCCTTTCGTAGTTCTGAATCATCCGGAACACATAGTCGGCCATTCAATCTCAGCATGCCGGAACACGTAGTTCTGAAATTCGCTTGTGCATTTTCTTCAGGTACGGATCATCCTTCTGAGCGGTGATGATTTTTTCCTGCAAACTCGACTCTAACTGCAGCTGCGCCAACCTTATGTCCCTAAATCGAACCCGGAGATCGATGCCCATTTCCTCTAGATCTTGTAGTAGTCTGCGGTTGATGGATAGCGAGGCAAGATATTTTCGACTCAGAGCGTCCGCCACCACATTTCCCTTGCCCAGAGTGTAGTCGATCGTCAAGTCATAGTCTTTGATCAGTTCGAGCCAGCGCCTCTGTCGTAGTTCAATTCCTTCTGGGTAAAGAGATACTTGAGGCTCTTGTGGTCGGTATAGATCGCGTACGCCACGCCATATAGATAGTGACGCCACAATTTCAACGCGAACACAATCACCGCTAACTCCAATTCATACGTAGGATAGTTTTTCTCGTACGACTTTAACTGTCTGGAGGCGAAGGATATCACCTTGTTTCGCTGCATGAGCACACATCCCAAGCCCTGGCCTGAAGCATCGCTGAATATCTGAAAACCCTCTGGCCCATCCGTAAGTGCGAGTATAGGGGACGAAATTAGTCGCTGTTTTAGCTCCTGGAAAGAAGCTTCACAGTCATCCGACCACTCATACACGACTCCCTTTTGAGTGAGGCGAGTCAATAGCGATACAATCTTTACGAAGTCTTTCACGAAGCGTCGATAGTATCCCGCCAAACCAAGAAAGCTTAGAATCTCACTAGCAGACGCAGGCCGTTTCCAATCAGCAACAGCTTCCACTTTCTTCGGATCAAATGCAATGCCTTCGGACGAAATGATGTGACCAAGAAAGGATACGCTGCTTAGCCAAAATTCGTACTTACTCTGCTTTGCATACAACTCATTCTTTCGAAGTGTCTGGAGCACGGCCCGTAGATGTTCTGTATGCTGCGCCCTGTCCTTCGAGTAGACTAGAATATCGTCAATAAAGACTACCATAAATTTATCAAGGAAGGGTCGAAATACCCGATTCATCAGATCTATGAAGGCGGCAGGGGCGTTCGTCAAGCCGAATGGCATCACCAGGAACTCGTAGTGGCCGTACCGAGTGCGAAAGGCTGACTTTTGTACGTCATCTGACTTGATCTTGAGTTGATGATAGCCCGAGCGGAGATCAATCTTCGAAAATACCAAGACGCCTTGCAGTTGATCGAATAAGTCGTCTATGCGGGGCAATGGGTACTTGTTCCGGATGGTGGCCTTGTTCAGCTCTCGGTAATCGATACACAGACGCATGGACCCATCCTTCTTCTTCACGAACAACACGGGCTCTCCCCACGGTGAAACACTAGGCCGAATAAACCCTTTATCGAGCAACTCTTGTAACTGGACCTTGAGTTCCTTCAGCTCGGCGGGAGCCATTCTGTACGGGGTCTTGGAAATCGGTCGAGTATCGAAGAATGTATCGATGCTGAACTCGATTTCTCGATCGGGGGGTATGCCGGGTAGCTCGTCTGGGAACACATCGGGGAATTCTGCCACAACGTCGGTCTGACCCGCGTTTGCACCATCCTGTCGTATGTCTCGGACGGATGCCAAATAACCTTCACACCCAGAATGCAGCATCCTCCGAGCAGAAATAGCCGAAATCAGAATGCAGGTCGACGACGCCTCACCACACGAAAAGCAGAATTCAGGCACTCCTGGTATGCGGAAGGTGACCGTCTTTCTGGCGCAGTCTATGGTTGCGTTGCACGGTCCAAGCCAATCCATTCCCAGAATGATGTTAAAGACCTTCATGTCTAGAACTATTACGTCAAGACCGATATTTTGACCGCCGATACAGATAATCCCGTCGACGCAGGCTAAGTTTGTGAGTATTGGTGTGCCCAAAGGTGTACTTACGCTAAGTTCGAGATCTAATGATATTATCGGAAATTTGTGTTCGACGGCAAAGTCTGCCGATATAAAACTATGCGAAGCACCTGAATCAAATAGTACACGAGCAGGCACATTATTGAAATTTAGTATACCTGTCACGACCGTATCTGATACAAGCACTTCATCTCGAGTCATGGCGTAGACGCGGCCCTGGGCATTGGGGCGACGGTCTTGGCTATTTTGCGGTACGGGTTGAGGTGCTCGAGGCACCGGAACTTGATTCCCCGGACGGTGCTGTTGATGCTGAGGCGTGTTCAAGTTGTTTCTTCTACGGTTCAGGCAGTCTCCATAAAAGTGACCCCTTTTTCTGCAGATGAAACACCTGCCATTTTGAACTTCACAGTCGATAGCGAGATGTCCATTTTGGTTGCATTTTGTGCAGTGAGGTCCCTGGTTCCGTGCCTGGTGTCTGCCCTGGTGCCCGTTGTTCGGACGCTTGGTCACATTGTTTCCTCCCGCGTGGCTAGGGCGTTTGTGATTGTAGGTATGCACAGCGCCGGCAGCACCTGGAGGATATTGGCGTTCGAGGCGGAGGACGTGGTTGAGAGACTCCTCCATCGTTTTGTATTGCGGAACAGACACATGGGCGTAGATGGATGGTCGTAAACCTACTTCGAACCGTCGAGCACGACTCGCCAGGGAGGGCAGAAATTCTCCAGCAAACTTGGCTAACTTGTTGAACTCTGCTGCATACTACCGCACCGTCATATTTCCTTGCCTTAGCTGCATAAATTCATTTTCCTTCTCTTATCGAACGGCATCGGGGAGGTACTCGATCTCGAACGCCTCACGGAAGGTGGCCTAAGAAATTGCTGATGTCTCGTCGTCGCGTCTGATTGCTCGCTTTTGTACGGCCCACCAGTCATGCGCGTTCAATCGGAGTAGAAGTTGAGTGCATGCGACTTTCTTGGACTCTTCGACACCCAGAAGCTCGAATTTATCTTCCAGTTCCTCTAACCAGTCGATCGCCACGATGGGATCTTCTATGCCGTTGAAGGAAGTGCGGCAACTCTTTATGAATTTTGACACGTCGAAGTTGGAACTTCTCGGTGCTGCAGGCATAGGCTTGGGTCCCTCCGATTCGAATTTACTTTGTCTGGCCGTAGGCTCGGTTACGGCATGGGTTGTCACAGAGTTGTTGTTGTTGGCCACCACTGTTTGAACGATCTGCTGAAGAGTGTCGAGCTGCTTCTGCTGCAGCTTGAATTGTGCATCGAATCGGGCCTCGAACTGAGTCTGGCGTGCCTCCGTCTGCCGTCGATGTTGCTTATTCTGGCGTTGACTCTCCTCAGCTTGTCGTTGTTGCGCTTCCAGCATGCGCAACATCTGCTTCATGGCATCGTTAGAGGGTCCGGGTCTCGAGCTACTCGAGCCGTTCGAAGCACTTTCTTCGTTCGTCGCCACGTTCACCGACGTGCCTTCTGGGATTTTTAAAGGCAAAATACTGTAAAACCCCTCAAAACATTTTTTTTACTATTTTATTTGTTACTAAATTTTGTTATTTTTTTTTAAAATAAATGTTAGTATACTAATGATTAATTATTTATAAAGTTTGGATATATATGTATATATATATGAAAATGTTTGTGTGTGCATTGTATTAGGAACTCTAATTCATTTAGTTTATTTATTAGATTATATATATATATATATATATATATATATATATATATATATATATATATATATATATACATATACATATATATAAAAAAAAAAAAAAAAAAAAATATATATATATATATATATATACATATACTTATATATATAGTGTTACTTTTCATTTGGTATTATTATTAGATTATATATATATCTATACTTATATAGATATGGTGTTTCAATTCAGAGCAAACCCAAACCCATTTCATGTATCCCAACCCTAACCTTAGCTCAGCCCATGGGCCATCTACCCTCACCCTAACTTAGGTCCAAACCCATTAGGGTTTCCTAACTTGTGGATCTAATATATATATGTATCATCCAACTACTCTCAACCCTAACCCTAACTTCACACAACTCCATCTCTTCCCATCCTCACCGCCACCCCTAGCCGATCTCGGTGACCCTTCCTTCCGCCTCCTCCCCCTCAACCGAGGCCTCGCCGTCGGACGATGAGAGCGCGGCGTTCCCCGCACGCCCGCACGCTGCAGCCGGCCCGCGCCGCGCGCTGATCCCGGCGACCCTCCTCGTCGGCGCAACCCCCTCGTCAGCGAGCCACCCCCCTGTGGCGTGGCCAGGTAACCCCGACCCCCCCCCCCCCCCCCGTGGCGCTGTCACGTGGGAAAAAAACCCCCATGCATGCTTTAAATCTAGTTTTAGGGATTAAAATCTGATTATTCAGTTTATTATAATGATTGTATTTGTGTATAAATTGATGATTAATTAGATCTAATCATAGGAAATCATTGGTAATTAAGTAGAGGTTCTGCCCTAATTTTTGTGAGAATTAATATTAATTATTGGCATTTATTTTTAATTAATTAGGAGTTCTCGATGCTAGTAATTATATAATTGTGTTTATTGTTTTAATCTTTAAGTGATACTTTTATTATAAATTAAATAAAACTTTGTACATGAAAAAGTTTGTAAAATTAATATAGTATTTTAAAATAATTTTTCCAGAATTTATAGAATTTAATTTATAATTATTGTATGTGAAAAACAGTGAATTTAAATTATTTAATTAGTTCTGTTTGATTCATATTATTTAATTAGTAAATAATTAAATAATATAATTTATATGGAAAGTATAGATTTAAATATAAGGTATATTATGGAAATTTCTCCAATATTTTATTGGTTTTTAAAATATTTTATTTATATTTATCTTGTGAGTTTTGTATTAATCAAATCAATTATTAAATACTGTTTTCAATTTATATTATTTATTTGGTTAGAAATTAAATAATATTTATTGAATAGAAAATGTTTGTAAAAATATACTCTTTTGTATAAAAATAATTCCAATATTTAATTATATTTATTTATAATTATTTAGATTTAGTTGGGTAATTTCTAGATTTATTAAATAAGTTATATATATTATATAATTAATTGTTATTAATTATATAAATATTGTAATTTTTTGAAGTGATAAGATTCTGTTAGAAATGTGTAAATATAATATTTAGGAATTTATTTTATGTATTTTATATATATTTACAAAAATTTTAAGATTTAAAAGTAATTTTGAGAATCATGTTTAGGATTATGTATTAAATTGTGTAATAGTTATTTATTAATTTAAATAATTATTAATTATGTGTTACTATTGTGAATTTAGCTTTAATTATCAAATTTAAGGTTGGTGGTGATTTATTTGGATTTATTTAGAATTATTAAGTACTTATTGTTATTATTCAACTAGTTATTTAAATAAATAGATTTAATGGTAATAATTCATTTCTGTAAAAATATATATATAATATATATTTATTATTCTGATATTATTTAGTTTATTAATAAAATAGACTAAAATGATTTTTTAGGATTTTTACTATTTTTGTTAGTATTATTAGGAATTGTGTATACCTGTGTGTATTAAATTGGTTGGTTAATTAATTATAATTAATTAATCAATTAATGATTAAATATTTGGTTGTGTATAAATTTCAGAATATAATTGGTATGATAATAAGTATGGTTTACATACTTATTATTGTATAATTATTATTCATAATTATTGATACTAGTTAGCTAGTAGTAATAGATTAATTTAAATTAAAGATTACTTAGCAATTAAATGAATTGTTTAATTTGTTTAATTAGTAATTAACTAGAGATAAATTTTGTTTAGGATTATTTTCTTCTCGGGACTCGGACTCTACTTTGGACCCGGATACTCAGTTGCTGGACACAGGCAAGTACACCTTGCTTGACATTTACTATGCAGTATTTACATTTGACCAGTTATTACTATTGTGTGCACTCGTCTCCATTGATGACTACCTTGTGTAGAAGCATGGAATTTCACAACCAGAAAGCCCATGCGCCAGACACTACATGCGCTAGAACTCAGACGAAGAATTTCACAGCAAAATCAATAAGTATAGACATTTGAAGAAGGACTTTTTATTTATAATATAAAAGTCTATTACATGTCTAGAAAAGGTTGTACAAAGGAGAAATTCTACAAAGGAAAGATCCTAAGCCTACAGCCAGCGGCCACCGTGCGCCTTCAGATAAGCGCAGCGGCCACCATGCGCCTTCAGATAGGCGCAGCTTCACCATGCGTCTCCATCCAGGCGCATCCCGCCATCTCTTCAGCAGCTCGGTTATGTACATCCGGCCCAGCTATGTGCATCCCTTCAGCCAAATTCTTCCAGCCAGGCTCACCTGGCCGAGCAGAGCCCAGTTATGTGCCGCTCTTCCAACCAGGCTCGCCCGATAAATGCTTCGATACACAAAGCATTTAACCCTCTGGCTGGAACCAAGGAAGAGAAGAGCACCGCAAATGCTGTGGCCAGGGGAGGCTTCGAAAGAGCCTCCAAAGCCGAAGGAAGACCGTGATCGAAACCGCGGCTAAAGGAGCAGCTTTCGACACGATCAAAGTGGGGAAACCCCACTTTGCAGGAAGAGAGAGCCTTGCACCGCCATTCCGATCTACGGCTCTTCCGGAATAACGGAGACGAGGCTCGAGCATCCCTATCTTTGGATGCAACAGGCACCTTCCGCCTGCCTCAGAAGCCCTCGACTCCGTCTTTTGGATGTAACAGTCACCTTCAAGTGCATCAAAGACAACACAGCGTCTCATCTTCACCCTCGGGAGCACTTCGTCAGCAGAATGCACCCGTATGTTCAAGTTCATATTGGAAGTACGTGAGGGAATGAGAAGCAAATCTTCTCTCCATGCCACTACTTATAGGCCGGGCAGATCAAACCTACGCGCCAAGTGGATGGCCCTTCGAATTCCGTGCAATAAATTTACATTAAATGGATGAACCGGATGCCTCGAATTCAGCTAAACGGCTATTTATAGCACTCGAAGAGCGAGACAGCCGCATCATTAAAAGACATGTCCGATGCGCCAGCCAGACAGCGCATCACACGGACGCGCCCTTCGGCATCAGGCGCATCACACAGACGTGCCTTTCAGTACTCGGCGCATTATAGAGGGTGCGCCCTCACACATCTCCATACCGAGTGGAACGCCAACCGACGCGCCTACTCAGCTGTCCATCGAACGTCACCAACATTAAATGCTGAACTGACAGAGTTGGCAGCACGCCTCCCAAAGTCTGAACAGTTGACAGCTTTATTCAGAAAACGAAGCGTCGGCAACGTCAGCATCATCATGACTCTATTCCGACGGTTACTGCCACGTGGCCACCCGCATGCGCCTCTACGGCCATGCGTCCACACCCGCATGCGCCTCTACGGCCATGCGTCCAAACCAGCATGCGCCTCAAAAGCCATGCGCCTCAGACCCTTCACTGATCCCTAAAGACAGAAGAAGAGTCTCCGGTTGAAGTTTTGCATGCGCCTCAAAAGCCATGCGCCCCAGACTGATCTCTGATCCCGAAAGACAGAAGGAAAGTCGCCTGCATGCGCCTCAAAAGCCATGCGCCCCAAAATGGTTTGTAACTCCTAAAGGTTATGAGCCGCAGCCTCCGCCTGCGCCCAATCCAAGGCGCAGTTCACCAGATCACTCCTCTCCACCAAATCCGAGATCTTCGAACCATGAGTCGACGACACGTGTCTTTTGACTCAACTCGTCCAAGATTTCAGCAACGGAAAGATCTTCCCTCTGCTACGTGCCGGCTCACAACAGCAGTATGAAGAGTTCTCCCCCTCGATCAGGGCGCAGCATCCATGCGCCTCCATCAGCAACCTCCACGTGGCGTCCCCGCACCGGCGCATCCTACATGCGCGCATAAGCAGCCAGCCTGCAAAACTATAAATAAAAGGATCATCCCCTTCACACACACACACAGAGACTCAGAACACAAGACTCACAGAGAATCCACAACAGAGAATCACCGGAGAGGCAGTCCTAGACACTCAACGTCTTCCTCCTCTCAGCAAGCTCCAGCACCCAGAGCAATCAACACCTTCAGAGAACCGATAACCGCCGTCAGCCGGTCAACGGAGTCAACGCATTACCACTCGCTCCATTGGCACTAAGGACCCAGCTTAAACAAAAGTGTACTCCTAGGACTACATCTAAGTCCTATATTGTATCACTGTTCTGTTTGTATTAAGATTTCAATCAAAACAATTTTAATGGCAAACAAGCTGGCGACTCTGCTGGGGACTTCTTTCTCCTCTACCGAGAAAGTCGTGTCACAGGCCGACGACGTGAAGGTGGGCTCCTCCCACAAGATGCTGGTAGTGCGCCTCAATCAACAGGCGTACGAGGAGTTCATTTCTGAAGGAAGTGCGAGTCCTTCGAAGCGGTTGTCGAAGCCGAAGAAGACCCGCGCAGTCTGGGTGCGCAAAGTCGACGCCTCGGGCACCACCGTTGAAGGGGATGCGCCCGTCCAGCCTTCCCTTCCTGCTGACGTCCTCAGCAGTCAAGGTGCGCCCGCTGATGCAGCGCATCTCTCGGGGAAGCGTGCGGCTGACCACGTTCCCCAGCCATCTTCCTCTCAGGCGAGGAAGATACGTCGACGGAGCAGGGGCGTAGCCAATGCCCCGCGCATTACTTCTGATGCGCCACAAAGAGCCTCTGTCTTTGACAGACTCACTCGCTGTAACGGTGAGGAGAATTTGGATGCTGAGTACTATGCGCCCCAGCGGGCTGGTACGAAGAAATCCAAGGCGGCACGGGCCATACGCCACAAACGTGCTATGCCAGCAGCCGGCCAGAGGCACGCGCTTACAATCACGCGCGCTGCCGATGGCAAGCTGTACAAGGTTGACTCAAGTGCTCCTGCACCGACGACGAGTCGACCTTCAAAGTCCTCATCTCACTTGGGCGCATTCACTGCGTGCACAACCAAGCCGAGAGAGGCAAACTCTGTGGTCTTGAACTCCCGCGCCTCCTCTGGTTGTGCGTTCGAGGTCCGTTCAAGTCACTTCAAATGCTGTGGTTCTCCCACTACTGATCGTGATGCCTGCTTGGTATTAGATCAGGGGGCGCAGCACTCACCCGACCACCCCGGCGCTTGGCCCTGCCATGCGCCTGAGAGGGGTGTGAGGGTAGCACTCTCCTCCAACGACTTGCGCAACGTGATCACTCACAAGCGCCGGTCAGGAGAGTTGACCAACAAGCACGATGCGCCTCCCACGGGGCACACTTGTGCAGTGGTCACCCTCAACTGCTGTTGCAAGACGGCAGTACCGCCAAAGCAGTCGGTCTTCCAACGGCTACAATCATCGACACCCCTCCGACATCGCCTTGGGACGAAGGTGTCAGCAGAAGAGGAACTAAAGATTGCGTCATGCAACGTGATCTCCAATTCCTCATCTGTCCGGAAGACGACTGCCAATTTCTCGTCTTCATCCAAAAGCCAGCCGAGGAAAACCAAGGCAGCTGTCACGACCTCTGGAGTGTTCGAAGGCACTCGGTCGAGGAAGAAGTCCTTGGAGGAAGCTGGGGGTAGCCAGACCCTTGTCGAGCCTCCTTCCGAAGACAAAGATGTCCAAAGCACAGCTGCGGCGGATCTTTATCAAGGCGAAGATGGCCTCCTTGAAGCCCCTCAAAATGACGATGTCCTCCAGGACACCGCCGGGGGTAGTGCTGAAAACGAAGAGGCCCTTCAAGACAGAGCTGAGGGCAGTCATGCCCTTGCAGATGCGCCTGTCGAAGACGAACTCCAGAATGTGGCTGGGGGTGGCCAAACACCAGGAGAAGTGACTCCCCCACATGAGAGCGAGGCTGAGAGCGAAGCCTCAACTAATCCATCCACTTCCGGCCGTGTCATGACAGTATACATGACCGGGGGTGATCTTGAGACTGATGCGCCGCCACAGGACATTGTCCAGCGCATAGACTCGCTAGAGGGAGGACTCAAAACCCTCTCTGCCTCAATGCAAGCACTGACTCAAGCAGTGTTTGAGATGCGATCGGCCTTGATCAGGACACCTTCAAATGGTCCCGACCCAGGAGCCAATGGAGAGTCGAGTGTGCCCCTCCAGCGGATACCCTCAGACACAGAAGCACCCCGGACATCGGAGCCCTCAAACGCTCCACTCCAGGTAGTACCTCCTTCCCCGACTCCTAGCTCCACGGAGGACGTGGTCGAAATGATCAAAGATCTGCAGGAGCGCTTCGAGTCCAAGAACAGGCAGGAGGAGCGCCAGAAGATGGGCATTCCCCAGCCTTATCCCCTTGAGTGGAACAAGGTGGTTTATCCCCCAAAAGTATAAACCACAAACACTCACGCCGTATGACGGGAAGGACTCTCCACGACGGTACCTGACGTACTTCCAGTCGCAGACAGGGCATCTTCCAAAGGAGGACGCGCTCCTCACCAGCATCTTTGTTGGGGCCCTGAAAGGGGTGGCGTATGATTGGTACTGCAGCCTCCCCGATAATTCCATATCGTACTTCGACGACCTGACACGCCTCTTCCTCGACCGCTTCTACGACGGTGGGAAGGACATGACGATGGCGTCTCTCATTGAGATACGCCAGAAGGATAAGGAAACGGTTCGGGCATTCATCGAACGCTTCCGTCAGGCCTGTTTCAGGCTACCTCCAGGCATGCCAGAACATGCGCTTCTCTCCGCTTGCAGTATGAACATGCTGCCTGCAGTAAAGCTCTGGCTTAACTCTACTCCCCCTCCCGACTGGAGCTCCCTAATCATCGAAGCTGAAGCTGCAGAGAAGAAGGCGGCCAATGCACGTCTTCTGGGTGTTAGCTTCCCTGCCTTTGACGATAAGGAGAAAAAGTCCGCAACCAACAACTCCGGACAAGAAACAAAAGGGAAACAGGCATTGACTGTTAATGCCTCGAAGGGCGCATCTGCGCCTACTCAAAAGCCTCCACTGGCACCTAGACCCAAGGAGGTTTATTCATTCAATGATGACGACACCCTGCAACTCTTTGTGATACTAAAGCAGGGTGACAAGATCAAGCTTCCGGACCCGAAGCGGCCCGATGAAGTCGAGAAAGTGGACAACCCGAGGTACTGTCACTACCATCGGTTTGTCGGACACCCGACTAAGGACTGCTACGTCCTCAAAAATTATATCCAGCGCATGATCAATGCGGATGTAATCTCCGTCGACTACGAAGAGAAGACGGTGTCAGCTAATGTGGTGTCACTTCAGTTCGGCACCTTGCCGCCGACTACCACACAAGATGGCGTCGTCCCCATCCCTAAGGCGACAATGGAGGTGGTGAACTTGCCACCCACCCGTGACAATGTGAGTGGACTTGTCCCACTCACCACATCTCGAGGAGAGGTCCTCTGGGTTCACCCCGACCTCGTCTCCGAGGTAACTCAACCGGAGGTACGCCCTACCTCCAAAGCAAAAGGTAGGAAGATCAAGTCTTGCCGCACGGTCTCTTCTTCAACGGAAGAGGCGCTTCCTGTGCAGACGCGTGCACAACAGAACACCCAGCCCGGTGAAGCTGCCGCCGAAGTGGTGCCTCCTGGCACCATCCCTGAGGAGGGTCCATCCAAGCCCTCAGCAGCCAATAAACAAAAGCAAGTGGAGGCCCGTTTTGATAGACCTCTGCGGAAAGAAAATGCTTCGGGGCTAGCCAAGCCCCACAATTTTGACATTCTGGCACAACTGGCCAGTACTCCTGCACGCTTGTCTTTGTTCGAGCTCCTGCGTCTCTCCAAGGACTCCCGAGAAGCTCTCTGCGAAGCTCTGAAGGATGCCGAATCCTTTCTCAGTCAGGTCAAGCAGCCTGAAGACCTCCCAGCTACTTGTGCACACTGTCATTGTGCGGATGAAGTTATCCCAAACATAACCTTCACCCAACAAGACATGCTGCTCAAGCATCACCGACATAACCGACCGTTGTATTACACAGGGTACATCGGTTCGGTAAAGGTGAGCAGGATTCAGATCGATCCGGGGTCTTCCCTAAGCATCATTCCAAAGGCGCTGCTATCAAAGTTGGGGATCCCAATGTACCGGCTGGCGCCCTCCAATACGACCATCAGCGGTTTCAACGCCAGCAAGAGCGAGCCACTGGGCAAGATCCGGCTGAAGTGTCACATCGGCAGCCTCAAAACTGAGGTGACTTGTTATGTGGTGGATGCCGAGGTCAACTACAACATCTTACTCGGACGACCATGGTTACATGAGTACATGGTGGTGCCCTCCACGCTCCACCAATGCATGAAATATGTATCCACCAACGGCGTCATCCGGACGGAGTTTGCAGATATCGATCCCTTCAAAGGGATTGAGGCCTACTTCACCGATTCCGACTTGTACAAGCCACTTGACGAGGAGGAAGCCAACGACGCCGATGATGAAGCAGAGACGGCAACAGAGCCAGACTTGGAGCCCGAAGTGACTCCTGACGCCCCCTTGAAAATCCGTCTGAAGGGGAGACCACCCCAGAAGGCGCCTCCAATGAGCATCAAGCTATCAGGAAAAGCGCCAGCTCGCGAAGCTCCCCTGAAGATACGCCTCAAGGGGAAGCCACCACAAACAGCGGCTCCCCTGGTGGTAAAATTACAAGGGAAGGCGCCACTCATCGAAGGCGCAACCGAGGCACCCCTCAAGGTGCGTCTTAAAGGCATGCCGCCGCAGTCATCCAAGATGCCGGAGAGGGCTCACATAACCCTCTCAGACCCCAAAGTCAGAGCGGTGGAGGACTCTCCTGATCCGGCCCCAGTGCTTACAGACGAGGAGCTTGGCGAATATATCTCTGCTGATGTAGACGCACCCTCCTTCGACAATGTAATCCCACGGGATAAAATCTCGTACTTTATCAATAATAGAGTGTCTTTCAATTATTCTTGTCTTCCACACTGGAATGCCATGTATACATTAGACAACGCTCTACGGTCATTGCAAACACAAGTAACGACCGTCTACCACAATCAAATAGTCCCGTCTTAAGGAGTCTTCATAGTCCCTCCACGAAGCCGAGACGAAGGCACCATCATCTCGGGCAAAATCGAGCGTCGTCGGGACCTCCCGTCAATCGAGCCCGAACCAGATACCGGCAGAGTACAAGCCTATCGGTACACGGATGCGGCTAAGCACATCATCCAAAAGATGGGCTACGACTTGAAAAGCAATAAAGGCCTAAACTACGGCAAGGGTCGTCATCTCCCTGTCCGGCTTTCGATGCCCAATGGAAAGCCACATGATTACTATAATCGGACTCGACGGGGGTTAGGCTATGTCACGCCGCCATCAACTCCAGAGAGTTCAGACGCAGAAGACATAGAACATTCCCACTCGTCTGAAGCATCGACGTGGGATTCCGATACCAGTATCGGATCAGTCTTCAGGAAAGTGCTGTCAGCTAACATGACATCGGTGCAACCTCAGAAGGATGAAGGCGAAGACCAACCGCCGGAACCCTTTGAAGAAGAACCCTGGGCTCAACGCCTAGGAGAACAATGGGAGTCTCGTTTTGAGTTACGAGAACCTCCCACCGAAGACGAAGTCGAGCAGATCGACCTCGGGGATGGGTCTTCTTCTAAACCCATCTTTATCAGCAAAAGCTTGGAAGGAGAAGACCGAGAATCTTTAGTCCAACTGGCTAAGGAGTATATCGACGTCTTCGCCTGGAGCTACGAAGACATGCCGGGTCTCGATCCACAGATCGCGATGCATAGGTTGAACATCTTACCAGATGCCAAACCTATCAAACAACAACAGCGACGCTTCTGCCCGGACATCATGAACGCCATCGATCAGGAGGTGGACAAACTCTTGACCAGTGTCACGCCCCGCTCCCGTAGGAGCGATCGTCCTCGCTAAGGCGTGATGCCGCACGAGCCTAGATTGCGCTCGTGCAAGGCAATTCCATAATGGCCGATTACATCGGCGGCGACGGGGTCGTCGCACAGAAGTCCCAAGCAGAACATTGAATACATTGCAGCAGAATTTAAAGAAAAACACATGAACACAAGTACTCAAAAGAACTCTCTTTATTGATATGTAATACAAGATTACATTGTGGGCGCAAGGCCAAATTACAAGTCTCTCGTGCTCACTTTTCTCTCAGTTACAAGTCACTCTGCTCTCTCTCATCTCTCGATACACTACTTGAATCCAACGGAAGCTTCGGAAGGCGATGTCCATACATTATGTCCTGTATAAGTCTTCAATCACAACGGCCGCAAGCTTCGAATCGCCAAGGAACTCCGTGCCTCGACACATCCAAGCGAGCTCCGCGCCACGAGCTTCTACCTGTGCCTGCACATGAAACACTGTGTGGGTGTCAGTACCACTGTACTGGTGGAGTGAGCTTCTCGTCCACCCATACAAAACCTACACGTTTCATTTACTTTGTGCAACATAAACCCTTTTTCGATTGTCTTTCTATTCTTGCCTTAGGATCAGTTTTAGGACCGGCGCCTTAGCGCAACTTGTGTATCAAAACCATCCCGTGCTTGTAATGTCAACGTTAACTCATTCTTTGCCTCTAGACTACTCCTCGTGCCAACAATGTTAACCTATCAAGTCGTGTTTGCCTTACGGCCAAAATCAGAGACGCACTACGCAACAGACTCTATTTCCTTGCCTCTAGTCCTTTCTCGTACTTGTATTGCCGACGCACCGACTTATACTTGTCTTTCGTGCCAAACTCTGGGACGTAATGACTCGATCGTGCCATAACTCGATTCGTGCTTCAATATCACCGAGGCAGTACCTCCTCGCTTAGTCTCGCATACACTTGTGTTTTGACAACGCGACCGTGCCTCATAACTCAACGTAACTTCACACAACATGCCCTACGGCCCTTTTTGGCTTAACTCGCAACTTAACAGTCGATGCCACATCTCGTGCCGAAGCACGTCGCCTTCGCTGTAGGCAAATCTTAGGCTCAGACATTGTGTCTTTTTAACTCATACATATTCAACTCAATCCAAAGGCACCTACGCGGATTGCCGCCCGTGCCGACACATCTATATGAATGGTCACTGGCCTATCCAGCCATATTGGACGTAGCCTGGTAGTACGGGACCCTTGCAACGCAAGTAGCGAGCCCCGATGCAAGTCCCCGTATTACCGATCGCCTAACCAGCGTTTCCTATTACCCAGCTCGGCTACAACCAGTTTCTTCCTAGGCCGAGTCGGTCCCGTGGCCCCGGGGTGCCGCTCGAAGAAACCAACTCTTGTCGACAAGTCGTCCATGACCACGCGCCTACGCTAACTTCTAGACTTAACGTAATGCAAGGTCTTATTATTATTATCACCGTTCCTTTGTTTTACTCTTTCCACTTTTCACACTTCATTCGCAGAGCCCAAACCAGGGTTGCCTCGGCGACTGAACCACAGTCCCGACATATTTTCTCTCGGCGACTAACCATCGCTTAGACTTTACATTCTTTGAACTCAGGGAACGGCTACTGCATAGCCTTCCAACTTAACTTGAACATAACGTGTTTCCTTAAGTATCGACCGACCGTGGCTAACTTTCCACTGAACCAACCGTGGCTCGTACCTCTAAACCGACTCGTGTTCGACGCAACGCTGTCGCCCAAGTCATACTTCATATGACGGGCCTTGGGGTCGTGGGACTATTTGTCTTGACAACCGCAGAATGAGCGGGACAACACATAGAAGAACTTAGGTCGACCGGCATAACTTTTGCCTAACTCACTCAAGCCTACAACTTAACCCAAGGGACGAGCAAAGGCTACGCCAAGCCTTGCGGGACAGGACCGTGCATGCTTTAGCAAGCATTTGTGCGGGCGACGCCTATGACTTAGGCTAACTCTCAGCTTTTGCACCGCAGACCAACTTTCCTTCTTCCAAGCCACGGGACGAAGGACCGAGTGTCATTTTCAAAGCACGCCGTGCACCAACTCTAAGCCGACCGTGGGACGTTTTCCATGTTCTAATTCATTTTGACCCGTCGGGATTATTCCCTTAGCTATGTGGATGCGTAGCTTTTATTATCAAGCCTAACTTGTGCAAGTTGAAAACACGATTTATTATGTGAAGGCAAAGATGATGAGAGTTCACCGAAACTACCCCACCTGAGCGATGTCTCCGAGCAAGCCGTTGCAAGGCTAAGGCCGAACGCCGTTGGCGTTTCGATTCCTCCGATTGACTTTGCGGGTCGGGGCACTACATCATACACCACTCAGAACAAGTCTCGTCCTCGAGACTTTCCTGAGGGCAAGTCATCCTACCATTTCTATGGCCAAGACTTAATCGTACACATTTCGCCTACGCGTTCCTTCGATTCCGAGCCACGCTCGCACTATTATCCATCTTTCCTTTAGCACGATTTCAAGATCTCGACACACTCCCATCTTTCAAGCCTTGCTTGAACTCGTCGTATCACTTGGCTGGATCGTGCATGCATTCCAAGCGTCCCCAGAATACCTGCATTCAGCCAAGCCGCATGATAGAAAATTTGTCATTCTCACTCGAGTCGCATCGTGCACATACCCAAGCGTCCCTGAAATATATGCATGTCAGTCGAGTCTCGTGAGCAGGGTTTCCTATATTCGTGATCCACGCCATCTATCCATTCCAATCCTCAAGATCAATCCTTCCGATTGCTAACACTTGAAACAGGGCGTCTTGCCTAACCGCTAGGCTATTTCTTTTCGAGGCTAAGTCAATGTCAGGATTGGAATCATAGTTCCCCAACAATAATGCCAACACTGACCCCAATCCTAGGGTCAAACCAGAGTCGATCATACGGGATCTTCTACCCAAGCTCGCGCCACTCAGATTTCTAAACATCAAGCACGATCACCTAATTCGCATTACGGCACGCGTTGCGTATATTCGAATCCCTTCAATTTACCAATTCTAACCAATTCATGTATTCGATCACGAGGTCGTCTCGCTCGACAATACGTTGCGCCCCAATCTCACGCGAGTCCGATTATCCACGGTGGTTCGTGAATCACCACGCAACGCACCCGCAGAATAATCATTCTCATCGGGGCGTAACTCTTGTTTGAGTTTAGACTCATTCATTCTCGATGCACGGATTGGACCTACTCAATCCTCAAGCTCAATCGACAAGCACACCAATTCAATCTCGAGTCTATTCTCGCGTCAAACCATAAGTCGAAGCACAATTTGTCGTACCGTGCAAGTTCGACCACTCCCGCTGTATGAATCACCATACCAGCGCTCACGCAGAGTGATCGCCCTAATCGGAGTGACGCATGTGCGAGACTAGAGTAGCGCTCGCATAAGATAAGAACGTCAACGTTGTGGTTATCGACGAAGCAAATCCAAACATTTTCATTTTCATCCAAGCCTAGAATCTCAATTCGATATTCCGACCGTCGTTCATTCAACTAGAAATCCTCGAGCCAAGTTTATCTTTTCCTCGACACGTTTCAATATCCCGAGTATAACATCCATCAGAACAATGACATTTGCACGATCGTCATTCACCGAGTCAGAGTACCCCCGAGTTATCGCATATCGATCTTTGATACGCCTCAATACCATCGACGATATACGTAACCTGACGATCTTCCTTCGTAACCAATTTTGAGTCGTGCGACTTGATGTTATTGTTCGAACTGGATATACCACCATTCCTCGATATTCAAGACCAAGTTCAATAGCTATTCCTCAAGCTCGTTTCAAGATCGTTATTCAAAACTCAAGTCACATTTTTATTTGCATCAATCCGATATCGCACGTGCGATCCTCTAAGTTTCCTCGATCAAGACCATTCATTTTCATCCATCGTTCTGAATCGTTTTCTACTCGCGTTGCTCATTCACAAGTTGTCCGAACGAGATACTCATTCGGGACATTCGAAGTCACGACCAACTAAGCGTGACGCGTTCTAAGGCTTTGCGCGATCGCATCGCCTCGTCATAATAATCGTAATCCTCAATATTCGCTCGAACAATTTCCAAGACGAACCATACACCACTCGGATTCGAGCCACTCGACTAGTCGTCGACACTCATTCTTATTCTTCTCTGAACCTATCACATACACCACTCGGATTCAAGCCATACGATCCAGTCCTCAATCACATTCGCGTCATTCGCTAAGACATCCGCTAGCGTAGTCGCTCGCGTCGTATCGACGCACTAAGTCATTCGCACTATTTCCTCGAAATCCAAATCAATCTTCCGTGTACGCCTAAGCGTTAGTCCGATAGCGTTCCTATCGATAGACACCCTAAGTATAACTCCATTCTCGACCGGGCAATACTTAATGTCGCTCGCGACTCGTTTGCACCAAGGGTCGAGATGCGCGACGCGAAACACAACTTAGCCAAAAGGCCGTGTGCATAGCCATCCCGTGCGGACTATATTCCGAGTTTGCACGCTCAATTGCTAGGGTCGACGTTGGACTAATTAGGCACGCACGCGATTTGCTAAGGTCGACGTAGGACCATTCGGGCATACGTGCGACTTTGCTAACATTAGCACATGTTTTCTATCGAGTCAAGTTTGCAACGTTCGGCACAAAGGCCCTATCGATCCCGTTCAACCGAGTACTTGTACGAGCTTTCGAAAATATTTAGACTTATTATATGGACATGCTGAAGGACAGTTGAGAGAGAGAGCGCACCAACGATAACAACTTGCGGAAGCAACAGAGTTTTGCGGAATCATCGAAGTTAAAGAATTCAATCGACGGTCCAAGGACGTAAAGCCGTGCTCTGATACCACTATGTCACGCCCCGCTCCCGTAGGAGCGATCGTCCTCGCTAAGGCGTGATGCCGCACGAGCCTAGATTGCGCTCGTGCAAGGCAATTCCATAATGGCCGATTACATCGACGGCGACGGGGTCGTCGCACAGAAGTCCCAAGCAGAACATTGAATACATTGCAGCGGAATTTAAAGAAAAACACATGAACACAAGTACTCAAAAGAACTCTCTTTATTGATATGGAATACAAGATTACATTGTGGGCGCAAGGCCAAATTACAAGTCTCTCGTGCTCACTTTTCTCTCAGTTACAAGTCACTCTGCTCTCTCTCATCTCTCGATCCACTACTTGAATCCAACGGAAGCTTCGGAAGGCGATGTCCATACATTATGTCCTGTATAAGTCTTCAATCACCGCGGCCGCAAGCTTCGAATCGCCAAGGAACTCCGTGCCTCGACACATCCAAGCGAGCTCCGCGCCACGAGCTTCTACCTGTGCCTACACATGAAACACTGTGTGGGTGTCAGTACCACTGTACTGGTGGAGTGAGCTTCTCGCCCACCCATACAAAACCTACACGTTTCATTTACTTTGTGCAACATAAACCCTTTTTCGATTGTCTTTCTATTCTTGCCTTAGGATCAGTTTTAGGACCGGCACCTTAGCGCAACTTGTGTATCGAAACCATCCCGTGTTTGTAATGTCAATGTAAACTCATTCTTTGCCTCTAGACTACTCCTCGTGCCAACAATGTTAACCTATCAAGTCGTGTTTGCCTTACGGCCAAAATCAGAGACGCACTACGCAACAGACTCTATTTCCTTGCCTCTAGTCCTTTCTCGTGCTTGTATTGCCGACGCACCGACTTATACTTGTCTTTCGTGCCAAACTCTGGGACGTAATGACTCGGTCGTGCCATAACTCGATTCGTGCTTCAATATCACCGAGGCAGTACCTCCTCGCTTAGTCTCGCATACACTTGTGTTTTGACAACGCGACCGTGCCTCATAACTCAACGTAACTTCACACAACATGCCCTACGGCCCTTTTTGGCTTAACTCGCAACTTAACAGTCGACGCCACATCTCGTGCCGAAGCACGTCGCCTTCGCTGTAGCCAAATCTTAGGCTCAGACATTGTGTCTTTTTAACTCATACATATTCAACTCAATCCAAAGACACCTACGCGGATTGCCGCCCGTGCCGACACATCTATATGAATGGTCACTGGCCTATCCAGCCATATTGGACGTAGCCTGGTAGTACGGGACCCTTGCAACGCAAGTAGCGAGCCCCGATGCAAGTCCCCGTCTTACCGATCGCCTAACCAGCGTTGCCTATTACCCAGCTCGGCTACAACCAGTTTCTTCCTAGGTCGAGTCGGTCCCGTGGCCCCGGGGTACCGCTCGAAGAAACCAACTCTTGTCGACAAGTCGTCCATGACCACGCGCCTACGCTAACTTCTAGACTTAACGTAATGCAAGGTCTTATTATTATTATCACCGTTCCTTTGTTTTACTCTTTCCACTTTTCACACTTCATTCGCAGAGCCCAAACCAGGGTTGCCTCGGCGACTGAACCACAGTCCCGACATATTTTCTCTCGGCGACTAACCATCGCTTAGACTTTACATTCTTTGAACTCAGGGAACGGCTACTGCATAGCCTTCCAACTTAACTTGAACATAACGTATTTCCTTAAGTATCGACCGACCGTGGCTAACTTTCCACTGAACCAACCGTGGCTCGTGCCTCTAAACCGACTCGTGTTCGATGCAACGCTGTCGCCCAAGTCATACTTCATATGACGGGCCTTGGGGTCGTGGGACTATTTGTCTTGACAACCGCAGAATGAGCGGGACAACACATAGAAGAACTTAGGTCGACCGGCATAACTTTTGCCTAACTCACTCAAGCCTACAACTTAACCCAAGGGACGAGCAAAGGCTACGCCAAGCCTTGCGGGACAGGACCGTGCATGCTTTAGCAAGCATTTGTACGGGCGACGCCTATGACTTAGGCTAACTCTCAGATTTTGCACCGCAGACCAACTTTCCTTCTCCCAAGCCACGGGACGAAGGACCGAGTGTCATTTTCAAAGCACGACGTGCACCAACTCTAAGCCGACCGTGGGACGTTTTCCATGTTCTAATTCATTTTAACCCGTCGGGATTATTCCCTTAGCTATGTGGATGCGTAGCTTTTATTATCAAGCCTAACTTGTGCAAGTTGAAAACACGATTTATTATATAAAGGCAAAGATGAGGAGAGTTCATCGAAACTATCCCACCTGAGCGATGTCTCCGAGCAAGCCGTTGCAAGGCTAAGGCCGAACGCCGTTGGCGTTTCGATTCCTCCGATTGACTTTGCGGGTCGGGGCACTACAACCAGTGGCTTCATCCGTGAGGAACAACACCCGGACTGGGTGGCCAACGTCGTCCCTGTCACCAAGAAGAACGGGAAGATACGAGTCTGTATCGACTTCAGGGATCACAACTCTGCTTGCCCGAAGGATGAATTCCCGCTCCCAATCACCGATGTAATGATCGACAACACATGTGGCTTTGAACGCATGTCCTTCATGGACGGGTATTCAGGCTACAATTAAATCAAGATGTTCCCCGATGACGCAAAACACACGTCATTCAGGACTCCAAAGGGTATTTTCTGCTACACAGTAATGCCCTTCGGCTTGAAGAACGCCGGTGCAACGTACCAGCGAGCTATGAGCACCATCTTCCGTCAACATCTTCGCAAGACAGTTGAGTGCTATGTTGACAACATCGCAGTTAAGAGCCGCCTCAAAAGAGATCACCTACAGGACCTAAAGACGGTCTTCGATCTCATGCGGGCACATCAACTCAAAATGAACCCCGCTAAATCCTTCCTGGGGGTTTCTAGCGGCAAATTCTTGGGCTTTGTCATCACGGCAAAAGGTATTCATGTCGATCCCGAGAAGACTAAAGCCATCCTCAACATGGACCCTCCGAAGAACCTTCGAGAACTTCGGGGCTTACAGGGACGTTTGGCATACATCCGGAGGTTCATAGCAAACCTCTCCGGTAAATGTCAACCCTTTACTCAGCTCATGAAGAAGGGAGTCTCTTATGTCTGGACAGAGGAGTGCCAAAAGGCTTTCGACGACATCAAGGCTTACTTGACAAGCCCGCCAGTCCTAGTGGCACATGTCGCCGGCAAACCATTCCTCCTCTACGTCCGTGCCATGGATCATTCCCTCGGCGCTTTACTGGCTCAAAACAGCGATGCAGGCTACGAGCAAGCAATCTACTACCTCAGTCGAACACTCATCGGGGCCGAACACCGGTACAACCCCGTTGAAAAGGAGTGCTTGGCTTTGGTGTTTGCCATTCAGAAGACTCGTCATTACGTCTCGGGCCAGACAATTCACGTCATCTCCCGAGTCAATCCGCTCAGAGTTCTCATGACGAAGCCAGGGTCATTAAACTCCCGGCTGGCTACATGGGCGATCCTACTAACGCCATACAACATGGTGTTTGTCCCGCAGAAGGCGGTCAAGGGTCAGGCTCTGGCTGACTTTTTAGCTGCACACCCCATCCCAGAATCTTCAAAACTCTATGAAGACATCCCGGATGAAGTCCAAGAATCAAACGTCACTGAAGGAAGCCCCGTCTGGCGGATGTTCTTCGATGGCGCTTCAAGAACGGGCCCCAACGGCCAAATCATCGCAGGAGTGGGGGTAGTTTTGGTCTCCCCCGATCAGCTGGTCATCCAGCGCGCATACTCCCTTTCGAAGCCGTGCTCCAACAATGTTGCTGAGTACAATGCACTCGTCATGGGACTCCAGCTAGCACAACAGCTGGGGGTGGATCATCTGGAAGCCTACGGCGACGCAAAACTCGTCGTAAACCAGATTCGGAGGCAATACGAGGTTCGCCATGAAGATTTGATCCCTTACCATGAAGTTGCATTGAACATCATTTCAACCTTCACTGGGTTCTTCATCGAACATGTACCCCATCTACAAAACTTGGAGGCTGACGCTCTGGCTGGCCTCGCAGCCTCATTGGCCGCGCCCCTTGGGACTCAACATTATGTTACGGTGACTGGCCGAGACCTGATTTGTCCCAGAAACAACCTATGTTTGCAAATGGCTCACGCCATGCCGACAAACACCGATGTTAATGTCCGAGACTGGAGATTCCCGTTCATCGACTTTGCCGTCTACGGAATCCTTCCGGAAGACCCGAAGGAAGTCGTCTCAGTCAGGAGACGCTCTCTTCGATTCTACTACGATACAGCCACTAAAACGCTGTACCGACGCTCCTTCGACGGGCTTCTCCTTCGATGCCTGTCTAACGAAGAAGCAGCCGAAGCTCTTCGAGAAGCTCATGACGGAACTTGCGGAGCTCACCAACTAGGTCCTAAGTTGCAAGATCGACTGCGACGTATGGGCTACTACTGGCCAACCATGGTTGCCGACGCAGTGGAATATGCTAAGAAGTGCCATACATGCCAACTTCATGCAGACTTCATACATACACCATCTGAACCTCTACATCCTACAGTCGCCTCCTGGCCATTCGAAGCCTGGGGCATGGACATTGTAGGGCCAATCACCCCTCCTTCATCGAGAGGACACCGCTTCATCCTGGCCATCACCGATTACTTCTCCAAATAGGCGGAAGCAGTCCCACTAGCAGAAGTAAAAAGCTCCAGGGTGGTCAGCTTTATCAAATACCATGTCATTTACCGTTTTGGGGTACCCCGGCGGATCATCCATGACAATGGTCCTCAGTTTATCAGCCACATTTTCAGCAGGTTCTGTGACAAGAATCGCATTCAAAACGTGGCCTCAACCGCCTACAATCCGGCAGCAAACGGATTGGCCGAGGCGTTCAACAAAACTATCGTCAGGCTGCTCAAAAAGGTCGTGTCATCCAACAAACGCGACTGGGACGAAAAGCTTGGCGAATGCCTTTGGGCCTACCGCACAACGGTACGGACCCCAACTGGCAACACTCCATTCTCCCTGGTCTACGGGAGCGAAGCAGTACTGCCTCTCGAGATACAGATACCTTCGCTCCACGTGGCAATCACAAACGATCTCACAGAAGAAGACAATCAACGTCATCGTCTGCGGGAACTGGAGGCACTTGACGAAAAACGTCTCCTAGCTCAACAACGCATCGAACTTTACCAAGCCCGTATATCACAGGCTTTCAACAAGAAGGTCAAGCAAAGAACTTTCCAAGTTGGCGACCTGGTTTTAGCAGTCAGAAGGCCAATGGTGTTAACTCACAAGACACCAGGGAAGTTCGAGCCCAAATGGGAAGGACCCTTCATCATTGAGACGGTATACTCAAACGGTGCTTACCGGCTCGCCAAACCCAATGGGGACTTGTTCATGATGCCCATCAACGGCAAGTTCCTAAAGAAGTACTATTCTTGACATCCTTCAAGACATGTATTTCCTCAAACAACCTCTTTTCACAAAATCAATCGCTTCCGGAACCCAGCTGTTCCGTGGCATCCTTCCGTAGAAAGATAACCACGTCCACATTACCTCTGAGTTGTCTCTCTACATCCTACAAAGTGGAACCTTACATTTCATGAGCTTACGCTATTCTTCATGTTTACCACGTCCATATTACCTCTGAGTAAACATCCCGTACAAACAACTCCTGTGTTGTCGTACATTGATCGCAGAACTTCCACGTCCACATTACCTCTGAGTTGTTCAGCGTATCCCCCAGGATCATTCCTACCACGTCCATAATACCTCTGAGTAGGGAGATTCTATCATTTCGAACCCAATGATTGCCATGTCCACATTACCTCTGAGCAAACATAATGGTTCCCTTCAAACTTATTATCTGTACCTGAAAACCAAGGTGCGCAAAAGATAATAGGTCCACATAAATCATCAAGTTCATGATATCAAAAATGAACGCATCACAAAAAAAAGATTGTGTATTTCTTTATTTTCTAAAAGAGAGGGTACAGAAATACGCTATTTCCCCAGCAAGAGTTACAAAAAATACATAAAAAAGAAGAGAAGCTACAATCCCCGATCCTCCCCAGGGTGGGATGAGAGTTCTCTGACTCGATGTCTCAGGTCGGCAGTGCGAGTTTCCACAGTCGCCTGGACTCGCAGCTCGGCTTCTTGACGCATTAACCCGACAGCCTCAGCAGAAGTTTTACTCTCATACTTCTCATCAAGCTGTCGTCGCTGCTGAGCCAAAGCAAGGGTCCGCCGAGTAAGAGTCGCTTCCTCCTGCTTGAATGCCACATGTTCAGCCAGGACACGATCAGCTTCCAGTTGAAGTTGGGCCCGCTGGTCTTCAAGATGGCGCATCTGAGCATCAACCTCTGCGATGTTAGCATCCACCGCAGCCCGCTTCTCCGTCGTCTTCTTCATAGATTGAGACAACTGCTCCGCCGCAGCCTCAGTCCCAGCCACTTCACGCTCCCAACTGCTCACATCGGCTCGATGGGAAGCCTCGATCTCAGCCATCGACTTTCCTATCTCTGCATCTATCAAGACTGAGAGGTCATTTCGTTGGATGCGTTGCAGTTCCGCGAGCCGCTCGTCCAACTCCATCACCGAAACCTCCAAAATTTCGGCCATATGGTCATGGCCCTGGTGAGTGCGGATCAGCTCGATACAAGGCATTGCCAAAGCTTTTGCCGCCGCAAAGCTCCCCTTGGCATCTACCACTGCAGACATACCTTTCTCCAGCATTTTGTACACTCCCTCGACGAGGAATTTCACATACCCGTCGGCTTCCGCCAGCACCTACGGCGTCATAGCAGGAGTTGAGAGAGCTACTACAGTTTGCGGACCGGAGGAAGATCCGCCGACCTCGATCTGAGAGGTTTGAATCTCGGCAGCAATAGGCTCTTCATCAACAGGGCCCAGACTGCTAGCCCGAGGAGCCGAAGGAACAGAAGGAGCCGGCGCATGCGTCGTGATAGTACCCCAAGTAGAAGGAGCAACAGAGGGTTCCACACCCTTACCCTTCTCAAGCCCGGAGAAATCACCGACGTCAACGGCCACCTCTTCCCCCGACATTCTATCAGCATCAGCCACCTCCTCCGGCAAAACGGGGAGGTCAACATTTATCTCCTGGCCAGCCCCAGGAGACAAGACCGGCAGAAGAGTCTCATTCTTCTCAAGTCCCTCTACAGGGACAGAATCTGTCGCTACCGCCTGATCGGTAGCCATCTCTATGTCCATGGGTGAAGCCAAGGAAGGATTCGGCAATGATTCGGCCGACCTCCCTTCATCATGACCAGGAGGGGAATCAACCCTCTCCTCTATCCCCACTGCTTCTGCTGCCCCCGCAACAGACTCCTGCAGCTCCGGAGTGGTGTCATCGGAAGATGATGAACTCCATTCCTCTTCATCACCAGGAAGCTGCGCACTTGCTAAACCTTCGATATGTGAAGCCTCCGCTGTGGCCTTCGCCACCTCGGAAGCTTCTGCACCCTCAGGTTCCCTCCTGACCGGAACCTCCACGATAACAGTATCCTCCGGATCTTCCTCCATGAGAGACATCATTGTCAGCGGGATACGCACTCCAGACGAGCTCGCCATCTCTTCTCGCCTACTCCCACCCGACTTTGGGGTACGAGGTTTTCTTTTTAGCGGCTCCTACAAAAGAAGATGGGATCTCGTAAGTGGCGAAACCAAAATCAGATTTAGTAGGATGTCCTTACCTCTTCGGACGCCGAATCCGATGACACCGTCGGTAACGATGCCTTCTTCTGCTTCTTCGACACAAGAGATTCAGCCCCTGCATCTGCACATCGTTTCGGTCGATCACCCGAGGGTTCTGCTTGTGATGCGGATGGGGCACTCCGTTGACCCACCCCTGACGGACGATGCGGTCGGGCCTTCACTGGCGTATCCCCAGTCGCTGCTAACTGGGTGCCTGCGATAAGGCAGGTCTCCTTGTCATATCCGGAGGGCGGGGCAGCCATAACACAGTAAAATTTGGCGGCCGAGTAAAGAATGGGCGGCCGCGGATCGGGGACGGGCAACGTAAAACGAGCTCCGGTACATCCATCATTATAGTAATGCCAAGCTCGTGCACCATCCAACAAACTTCCAACATACCCCAGGGTATTACTGGGGTTATCCAACATCATCTGAGCATAACCAAATTGCCGCGCAAAACGGCTCGGCAAGTACGGTTCCAGGTAGCACTGATTCCGGTTCCGGTATACCAGATGGGACGGCCGGATATTTTGCAACCAGCGGAATCCCCATTGAGGCAGAGTGGTAGTACCTTCGCCCAGGTCCCGTAAATCCTCGTTGGCCTCAAAACCCAAATAGATGGGACCAACTTTGGTGATCTCCCAACCCTGAAGACGGGATAAAACCTTTCTACAAACCGGGACACCAGTATGCGACCAGCTCCTCCGATGGAAACGACGAAGGAATGCATCTCCAGCCTTATAATCTTCTTCCGAGCCTGGGCTCATCACACTGGGATGATGCAGAATCAGCCATCCCATCAAATAGTGAAACTGCAGTTCGGCGCGCGGGAAGTTATTGTTTTGGCCTCTGTCATGAATCACATTTCCAGCAAACTCTCTCAAACCTCGCTGCAGGTTACATACCATTGCGGAGAGAAGAGCCAAACGCCGGCCAAAAACCAGCTTCACGGCTGGCAGGATTAAGTTTCGGGTTACCCTCTCTACGGCACCGGATCCGCCCGCAAATACGCAATCCCGGAGCCATATCATCAGGTAGGATGCCAACACCGCCTTGGGTGACATCCGATAAGCAAGATGCCAGAAGCAGCTGTAGGAGCGTGCATCTGACTGCTGGTCCTCATTTCCTCGGGGATTTTTCTCCCCTAACCTGCTCATTTCGGACAACACTTCGCTACGAGAGAGCGCCGGTGGAGTGGAAAATTGTGAGGGATCCTCCTTGTCTTGTCTAAAGACATGATCTCTCCAAGCGGTCACATGAGGCTGCGTCCTGTTCCTATCCCGTCTCTGCATATAGTAATGATGACTCGCCACTTCCTTGAAGACGGCCGTCATCTCCTCAGCTCTGTCCCCCAGGACCTGAAGTTCCTCGTTGGTGGGAAAGTACTCTTCATAGGGTTCCGACCCCCAAGGGAGTTTTGACACCTCGTACATCTCATGAAGTGCGAACCCTAATTCCCCCACCGGAGTAAAGAAGGTCCCGGTATGGATATCAAACATCTCCAGGAGTGCGAGGAACATGTGCCTATTAAGGTCAACACCTGCCTGGGTAGCACGGATCGCGGCAGTCAACCCGATCTCTCGGAGCTCAGTCTGAAACCGCGACAAGATCCAGAGCGTCAGTTTATCCCATTTGGAGACGTAATGGCACCAACCCTCCACCCGAAACTCTCCTGTTGGGTAGGAACGTTCCATCAAAAACATACGATGTGTAAAAGTCGAAGCACTATAAGCAAACGTATCAATGGGTACATCACTGTAGAGACTCCCAGGACGTAAAGTCCGCCAAGTGTAAGAAGACCCAGACCGTACAACGGTTAAAGCATCCCTTTGGTCGAAAGTAGAATCAATTTGGATGACACCAGTCACCGCTCCCCCCTGAGAAGGGGTAAGCTCCCAAGACATCCTCCTCTGTGAAATAAGGCGACAGAAGGACGTCAAAGGCCACTGACGTTCAAGTTGCTTAACAGTCATATGCACTCCATTCGCAGAAAAGAACCAGTCCTCCCTGACCTTCAGTACTGACGAGTCAGTAGAAGTGAGACGGTCCCCGAACAGGAACTCAGGCTTCAGGAAGGTCACTTTATCAGATGTGGAAGGCTTAATGACTCCACGCTCCATCATCCGTTTGAGGAACCAATACTGCTGTTCACGGATTAGGGTCATTCTCTCAGGAGGCTGGTCCAGCATAAGAGCATCTTGGGCGGGGTTTATCACTTCCTCGTTATGCTCTACGCCCATTTGGTTGAAGGCAGCCTCCAAGAAAACTTCACTCAAAAGCGGGATTGCCATCGACACTAGCAAATGATCAGAAAAAGTCAGAAGAGAACACACAATGTGTCTAAAGGAGAAAACTGCGGCGCATCATCAGGGTTTGAACCCACGCGCGTCAGCAGTATGGCCTCAGCGCATCTTCAGGGTTTGAACCCATGTGCGTCAGTAATATAGCCTCGGCGCATCTTTAGGGTTTGAACCCATGCGCGTCAGCGGCATAGCCTCGGCGCATCCAGGGTTTAAACCCATGCGCGTCGGCGGGCAAAGACCGCGGCACATCATTAAAGACTCAAGGCCTATGTGCGTTGGCGTACGGACAATGAGACTTACCAACCACCTCCGGCCGAACTTCGACAGGCCGACGGGGAACGACAGCCGCCGCAACTTCCGCGGACTCCTTCGTTTTCTCCTTCCCCTTGCCGGCAGTACCGCGAGGAGTCTTGGGAGCCATTCTCTCGAAGAAGGAGAAGTTAGGGTTTTGAAGAAGAAACTCTAAAGAAACAGAGGCACAGAGAAGAAGAACCATTTCTCTCTCCGACTCTTACCTATTTATAGGGCTTGGTCGCACGTGTGAACAGATGACGTGTGATCTCAGCCGTCGCCTCGGGTTCTGTGCAAGGATAGCAGCAAATAAGACCAAAAGATCATCATTAATCTTTTCGGATACCGAGGCACCATCATCATTAACTGAGAGGAGCATGCGCCCGAATAGGCATGCGCCCAGAAAGCATGCGCCCTGACCTCCATGCTTCTTATTCAAAGTATTCCAAAACTTATTCAAAAGTTTTGAAAACTTTGAAGGGGGTCTTGTAGAAGCATGGAATTTCACAACCAGAAAGCCCATGCGCCAGACACTACATGCGCTAGAACTCAGACGAAGAATTTCACAGCAAAATCAATAAGTATAGACATTTGAAGAAGGACTTTTTATTTATAATATAAAAGTCTATTACATGTCTAGAAAAGGTTGTACAAAGGAGAAATTCTACAAAGAAAAGATCCTAAGCCTACAGCCAGCGGCCACCGTGCGCCTTCAGATAAGTGCAGCGGCCACCATGCGCCTTCAGATAGGCACAGCTTCACCATGCGCCTCCATCCAGGCGCATCCCGCCATCTCTTCAGCAGCTCGGTTATGTGCGTCCGGCCCAGCTATGTGCATCCCTTCAGCCAAATTCTTTCAGCCAGGCTCACCTGGCCGAGCAGAGCCCAGTTATGTGCCGCTCTTCCAACCAGGCTCGCCCGATAAATGCTTCGATACACAAAGCATTTAACCCTCTGGCTGGAACCAAGGAAGAGAAGAGCACCGCAAATGCTGTGGCCAGGGGAGGCTTCGAAAGAGCCTCCAAAGCCGAAGGAAGACCGTGATCGAAACCGCGGCTAAAGGAGCAGCTTTCAACACGATCAAAGTGGGGAAACCCCACTTTGCAGGAAGAGAGAGCCTTGCACCGCCATTCCGATCTACGGCTCTTCCGGAATAACGGAGACGAGGCTCGAGCATCCCTATCTTTGGATGCAATAGGCACCTTCCGCCTGCCTCAGAAGCCCTCGACTCCGTCTTTTGGATGTAACAGTCACCTTCAAGTGCATCAAAGACAACACAGCGTCTCATCTTCACCCTCGGGAGCACTTCGTCAGCAGAATGCACCCGTATGTTCAAGTTCATATTGGAAGTACGTGAGGGAATGAGAAGCAAATCTTCTCTCCATGCCACTACTTATAGGCCGGGCAGATCAAACCCACGCGCCAAGTGGATGGCCCTCCGAATTCCGTGCAATGAATTTACATTAAATGGATGAACCGAACGCCTCGAATTCAGCTAAACGGCTATTTATAGCACTCGAAGAGCGAGACAGCCGCATCATTAAAAGACATGTCCGATGCGCCAGCCAGACAGCGCATCACACGGACGCGCCCTTCGGCATCAGGCGCATCACACAGACGTGCCTTTCAGTACTCGGCACATTATAGAGGGTGCACCCTCACACATCTCCATACCGAGTGGAACGCCAACCGACGTGCCCACTCAGCTGTCCATCGAACGTCACCAACATTAAATGCTGAACTGACAGAGTTGGTAGCACGCCTCCCAAAGTCTGAACAGTTGACAGCTTTATTCAAAAAACGAAGCGTCGGCAACGTCAGCATCATCATGACTCTATTCCGACGGCTACTGCCACGCGGCCACCCGCATGCGCCTCTACGGCCATGCGTCCACACCCGCATGCGCCTCTACGGCCATGCGTCCAAACCAGCATGCGCCTCAAAAGCCATGCGCCTCAGACCCTTCACTGTTTCCTAAAGACAGAAGAAGAGTCTCCGGTTGAAGTTTTGCATGCGCCTCAAAAGCCATGCGCCCCAGACTGATCTCTGATCCCGAAAGACAGAAGGAAAGTCGCCTGCATGCGCCTCAAAAGCCATGCGCCCCAAAATGGTTTGTAACTCCTAAAGGTTATGAGCCGCAGCCTCCGTCTGCGCCCAATCCAAGACGCAGCTCACCAGATCACTCCTCTCCACCAAATCCGAGATCTTCGAACCATGAGTCGACGACACGTGTCTTTTGACTCAACTCGTCCAAGATTTCAGCAACGGAAAGATCTTCCCTCTGCTACGTGCTGGCTCACAACAGCAGTATGAAGAGTTCTCCCCCTCGATCAGGGCACAGCATCCATGCGCCTCCATCAGCAACCTCCATGTGGCGTCCCCACACCGGCGCATCCTACATGCGCGCATAAGCAGCCAGCCTGCAAAACTATAAATAGAAGGATCATCCCCTTCACACACACACACAGAGACTCAGAACACAAGACTCACAGAGAATCCACAACAGAGAATCACCAGAGAGGCAGTCCTAGACACTCAACGTCTTCCTCCTCTCAGCAAGCTCCAGCACCCAGAGCAATCAACACCTTCAGAGAACCGATAACCACCGTCAGCCGGTCAACGGAGTCAACGCATTACCACTCGCTCCATTGGCACTAAGGACCCAGCTTAAACAAAAGTGTACTCCTAGGACTACATCTAAGTCCTATATTGTATCACTGTTCTGTTTGTATTAAGATTTCAATCAAAACAATTTTAATGGCAAACACCTTGTATAGAGTTAGTATAAACTTGGCACTGACTCAGACACGTATCACATATGAGTGAGTTGAGTGCAGAGGTTCTGTGTTGACTGGACCTTAACATATGATCTTGAGTCTGTTAGCAGTTTGGTTTAGTTGTACTATATTTACTATGACGTCTTGCATATTGTTTGTACCGCGTATACGGTATGAATACATTGGGTGGGGAGAGTCTACTAGTAGTGTATGAGAATTCTGTTTCCAATGTACGCTGGATGCTCGTAATCCCTCGTTTCTCAAACCGTAGAACGCTTGGTGGCAGTTTCTTCTTCTTCTCCCCCTCTCATGTGCCACTAGAGATGTCTCGAGAGCATTTACACATAGATGGTCAGAACACCTTATTGCTTCCTTGTATTTCCTGTCCTTGTTTGGTTAGGGAAATACTGGGTGGCATTCCTATTCGTTACTTTTACATTACTGCTCAGTATATTCATGCATGTCATTTTTCTGTGTATTTGTTATGTCCCTCTGAGGACCTGGTATCTTTTCCAGAGCTTGACGAGCACTTATTCCCGGCTGATTACGGAGTAGACGGACTTGTTGACGACGACTTTGAGGTGGAGCCGCAGCCTTGATCCTCTGGAGGCTAGCTACATCTTCAGACGTGGGTTTTATTTCCAGTATTCCGTTTATTTCTATTTACTACTTCATTTCATTCCAGTTGTACTCATTTACTTATTTAGTGGATTGTTCTCCTCTAGCCATAGTTGACATTTGGATTCTGTGGCACTGATTATTTTCTATTCAGTTATCTATTACTTTATTTCATGGATGAGACTAGTTTACCTGCCTGTGATGTTACTTTATTAGTTATACTTCAGCGTACTACAATCAGATCATAGTCCATTAAATTGGGTTTAGCTATGCTTGATTGTACAGCTGGCATGCCACGTGTTCCCGATCCGATTATTTGGAACTGGGGCGTGACATGTAAAACATGTCACGCCCCAGTTCCAAATAATCGGATCGGGAACACGTGGCATGTTTTTAGTGGTGGCCCATGGGCTGAGCTAAGGTTAGGGTTGGGATACATGAAATGGGTTTGGGTTTGCTCTGAATTGAAACACCATATCTATATAAGTATAGATATATAAGTATAGATATATATATAATCTAATAATAATACCAAATGAAAAGTAACACTATATATATATAAGTATATATATATATATATATATATATATATATATATATATATATATATATATATATATATATATATATATATATATATATAAAATATATATATATATTTTTATATATATATATATATATATATATATATATATAAAAAAATATATATATATATATATATATTATATATATATAATCTAATAAATAAACTAAATGAATTAGAGTTCCTAATACAATGCACACACAAACATTTTCATATATATATACATATATATCCAAACTTTATAAATAATTAATAATTAGTATACTAACATTATTTTTAAAAAAAATAACAAAATTTAGTAACAAATAAAATAATAAAAAAATGTTTTGAGGGGTTTTACATTCTCCCCAACTTATTAAAATTTTAGTCACAAAACTTATTACGGGCTCACTCGTATGGAACGACATATCTCATCGACACGAGACCAACGATTTTGAGACTAAAAACTCGACACTGGAGGCCAAGGACGTAAAGCCGTGCTTACCATTTATGTCACGCCCCGATTCGGTAGAATCGATAGTCGTCCCCCGGGCGTGATGCCGTGCAAGCCTAAGTTGCGCTTGCACAAGGTGGTTCATAAGGTTATCCGAAACAACAGCATATGTAAGAGTACGCTGAGAATTGAACACATTCATATAGAAAAGGAAACTTGCATTTTCATTGATAATAAGTTTGGTTACAGACTCGATTACAAAAGAGGCCTCTCGGCTTACAATCGACATCGATGAGATAGTCATTCCATACATTTACATCCCTTTTACAAACAACAAAATGACTCTCTAAGACCTGGGATCGGCGAGAGTTTGCGACTCATGATGCAGTTGGGTTGGAGTCTTAAAAAGTTGTAGAGTTAGCCTTCGCGCTAGCAAGGCTTCAAAAGAAAGGAGTGTCGCCTTCAGTTCCTTGCACGCTATCCTGGTTCGAGTACCTGTTGAGAGCGAGGGTCAGCACATTACATTTGTGCTGGTGCGTGGCAGTTTAAATCCCGTGCTCTCATTTGTTGAAGAAGTTAAGTGAGCGTGCATGCAATGAATAGTGAAGTTTCTAGCCATCCTACT
>JANAVB010004798.1:6468347-6589663 GCA_029216955.1 Iris pallida
GCCTTTACATCAGTTGGATGTTAAAAATGCCTTCCTCAATGATGATCTAGAAGAAGAAGTATACATGGATAGTCCTCCTGGCTTTGAAGACAAATTTGGATCAAAGGTATGCAAGTTGAAGAAGTCTCTTTATGGCTTAAACAATCTCCGAGAGCTTGGTTTGAAAGGTTTACTCAGTCTATGAAGAACCAAGGGTACACTCAAGGACAAGCTGATCACACTTTATTCACCAAATTCTCCTCTGATGGAAAATTTGTTGCCTTGATTGTGTGTAGATGATATCCTCACTGGAGATGATACAGTTGAAATGAGAAGAGTAAAAAAGAGATTGCTACAGACTTTGAAATCAAGGACTTACGGTCCTTGAGATACTTTTTGGTATGGAGGTTACTCGATCAAAGAAAGGAATTGTGGTTTCACAGCAGAAATAGATTTTCGATCTATTGCGAGAAACATGAATGAGTAGTTGTCAACGAGCTGACACCCCCATGGATTCTAATGTAAAACTTTGGGGAGAAGAAAACGTTCCCGTTGACACCGAAAGATATCAGAGGTTGGTGGGTAAGCTAATTTAGTTGTCTCACACTAGACCTGACATCGCATTCTCAGTCAGTGTAGTGAGTCAGTTTATGTATTCTCTTTATGAGGAACATCTTCAGACAGTTTATAGAATACTGAGATACTTGAAGGCCAATTTCGGAAAGGATTATTTTTTAAGAAGACTAGTGAAAGAAATGTGTCTATCTTCACTGATGCAGATTGGACAGGTTCAGTCATAGACAGAAGATCAACCTCTGGATATTGTACCTATGTATAGGATAATCTTGTGACATGGAGAATCAAAAAACAAGGAGTTATAGCAAAAAGCAGTGCAGAAGCCGAGTTTAGAGTTATGGCTCAGGGTATTTGTGAAGGACTATGGATTCAAAGAGTCTCGGAGGAACTTAAGATGAAAATTGAGCTTCCATTGTAGTTATATTCTGACAGTAAAGCTGCCATAAGCATAGCCCACAACTCGGTTCAGCATGATAGAACCAAACATATTGAGATTGACCGTCACTTCATAAAAGAGAAATTAGAGGCTGGAATCATATGTCTACCATTTGTGACCTCTAGTCAGCAAACTGCGGACATCTTAGCCAAAAGCTTGGCAAGACCCGTCTTTGAGCATTTGATAAGTAAGTTGGGCATGATAGATATCTATGCACCAACTTGAGGGGGGGTGTTGGAGAATCCCTTGATTCTCTCTCCTCTTGCTATTATTTATTATTAGAGAAGATTTTGTTATTATTAGAGAAGATTTTCTGTTTTCATTTAGTTTTTTTTCCCCATAAAGTTTTCCTTGATTCAAAGATGGATATTGATTGTAATAAAGTTCTCCTTGATTCAATGATGGATATTGATTGTATTTCTTCTATTTAAATCAGCTTTGGGGCTGAAGAATAAACATAAAAGCATTCACCACTTGTTTTCTAATATATTGGATATGATTGTATTGTGTGATTTGGACGGGTAAAGAATTCGTGAAAGTAATGAAAAGAAAGAAACAAAAGGATTTTAGGTGGAAGATAAAGATGGGAGATATCGCAATCCATCTATAACAAATCTATTACCTGATTAAGATGTATCCTTAAAAACCAAGATTTTCATGTGCAGTGTGTTATCTTGGCAAAAAGAAATAAGATCGAAAGGGATGGTGAGGGCATCAAGGTGATCACCGATCATTTTCATTCTCTTGCTACTTCGTGAATATCCCTTTTCCACTATGGATCGTTAGGCAGACAGTACAGTATGTTAGTGTTGTTAATGTCTCGGGTGAAATGTCCCTTAGTAGAACATTAATTACATAACTGAACGGAAGAAAAGGATCATGCTGCTAACCCCAACAATTTTGAATAAAGACCTTACTGGTAGTGGTGTTGTTGATGTGTTGTTTCATGTTTGAGTGTCTAACATTTATGTGTGTCAATACAAGGAGTACCTTAATCACGTGCATAGGAGGATCTTGTCAACTCATTATCTTTCGCTTCCGTCAATTAAAAAGCACATGTACAACTTGCTTTTAGGTGTTCATATTCCATGTTTATTGTTTTTAAGTGGTTTGATCTTCTGGTGAATTTTCTTATCATATATATCTGGATTTACCTAATATGTTTGGCATTTTCCAGTAGTTTTCATCATGTTTAATGTAGAGTTCATCGTATTAGAATATAGAGGGGAACTAAAGTTATTTATAGTTTCCCCAAACTGTTAATTTGTTTTTCTTTTAAAGCCCTCAATACTGGGTTAGTATGTGAATGGTGTACCTTAGGGCCAATAAACAAAACTGTATATGACCAAAGGTTGGCTATCCCAATGGTTGGGGCCTTTGGTATTTGGTAGAAGAAATCCTGAGTTCTAGACCCCAGGGGACGGTAGGCCATTGCCCCTTAATAAAAAAAAACAGAAAACTGTATATGAGATCAAAAGCGGCTTCTCTCCACTCCAGGCTAGAAATCCTCTATCCTGGACAAGTTAAATACCCTTTGCCTCTATGTTAGTTCGGTTCATCTCTCACTTATTTTTTTTGATATAAAAATTGATCAATAGAAGTACTGAAGCTTCCAAAACAAGCAAGAACCATTATCCCCATTTGCTCTATCTAGAATGAACTTTTTTCCCACTGATTTAATTGCTCAAACTCAGGATCATTAATATAAATTGAGACATTTGCAGTTCTTGTATTGAAATTGGTTTTGGACCATTCCTATGAGTATGGATATCGGAGGTATCGGTGGGTTCAGCAATTTCGTGTTAGTTTCAGAGCCTTGGTTATGGAAAGCTAAAAGCAACAAAATAATAAAAACTATTAAAAATCTAGAAAATTATTCGATACATTTAGGCATAATCTTATGTAATATTTGTTATTCCCGAAAGAGATCTTAGATGGAATACTCGGTCTCTTTGTGAGACACTGAATTGAAGACTCTGTCTCTTTGTGAGACACGGAGTTGAAGACTCTGTTGGGGTGATGAAGATCACCGTTGAGCAAAGCAAGATTCGTCCTATTGCGATCTGCTTCCAGGAACCAGCAAGTTCGAAAGAACTTCTGGAACGCTCGCTGTCACCTCTTTCCTGAACTCGCTGAACTCCTTGGACTCCAATGGCAGCGGCCTCTCTTTTCTCTTCGTCTCTTCTTAGTTTCTGAGTCAGGCCTTAATGAAGGCATGCAGAGAGTATTTATAGAGTTGGGCTGAAACCCTAACTCTAAATCTGGCCGCATACTGATTGCGAAAAGATAGGAACAAATCATGGAAAGATTTAATTAAATCAAATTCAAATCCCATAAAAAAACGGATCTGAAATTTGACTCGATCTTTCCATAATTGCCCGAATCTACCAATCAGCGCCTAAGCACTGCACAGGCGCGCAGACGCACAAACGCATAGGCGCGCGGGCGCGTAGACGCACAGGCGTGCAGGTGCGTAGGTGCGCGGGCGCTCAGACTCGCAGACGCACAAGCGTGCAGGCCACGCCGAGCCGCGCATGTCCCCGCGCCTGCCTATGCGTCGAGCCCATACGACTCGCGCATAAGACGAGCGCACGAGCCCAACTATAGCGCACAAAGCGCCATGTGCCGATGCCGACATGCTAAGTACAAAGTGCGCCAACAAAGCGCCACTTTGCGCCCTTGAGCTCGAGCCCGAGCCTGAGTCCGAGTCGCTTCGGGGCTTAGCTCCATAGGGAATAATCCCACGAGCATGACAAAAAGCGTAAATGCTTCTTTGTAGAGTTAGCCTTCTTTCCACTAGAAAACACGCCACCATTCACCCATGTGCCTCTCCACACCTCATGTGCTTCTCTCTCCTCAAGCAGAGCTTTATATAGAGATACAATCCACTTGGTGTAGGCAATATGGAACTATCTTTCTAGTCACTAAGGCAAAACACCAACAATCTCCCACATATCTCTATATATGAAGGTTGAGCGTTCTCCACAGTGACTGTCCATCATGCATTAGGATAGATGTCGCTACGACTTGAATCTTCCTGTATGGGTTAAATAACAGCATGATACAAGAATGGACTAAGCTTTGAATTTTGTACTATAACTGCAATTCTTCCTACTCACATAATGACATCAACTGTGCTTCTGGCTGCACAGTAAAGGCCTTGTACTAGTCTGGTTTCGGTGTATGTATCTTGGGTGTCTACAAGGTTTCTCTCAAGAGACGACCTACATCTTTATTCATATACCCTAGGTGATTTCTTTTACAGAGTCTTGGCATGAAGCATTTTGCTTCCTTACGGTGCTACGCCGCTATGACATGGCCCAAAGTCGAGACAATGCCTCATGTGGTGTCATAACATTGTAGCATGAGGCCTAGCCTCTTTGTAGTGCCAAACTACCTAGCATGAAGTCTTTCGCTTCCTTGCGGTATTACGCCGCCATGACATGGCTCGCGAAACCGAGGCTTTACCCTTTCTATGTACCTCATGTGGTATTACCCACTGTAACATGAGGCCAGCCTCTTTGTAGTACTGCCTATCACTCTTTATTATACAACATTAGGCCTACTTGTCTATGTGCGGTGCTACGCCGCTGTGACTTGGCTCGAAGCCGAGGCTTTACCCTTACTAGGTATCTCATGTGGAGTCACCCCACTATAGCATGGAGTACTACGCTCCTTTGTAGTGCTGTGCTACCCGTGCTTCCTGCAAAGCACGTCGGACATTCCAAATGCCCGAGAACTCATTAAGGCTTTTAAGCTATTATCTCACAGGACTTTGTTCTATACAAAGAACAAACAGTAGAGGACAGTGGTTCTGGGTCCATAATTCCGCAGTATCCCAAAAGGATTGTCCACTCACAGTGGTTTTGGGTCCAATATCCCGCAAAATCCTAAAGTACTGCCCACCAATAGTGGTTCTGGGTCCGAGATCCTGCAATATCCAAAGGATTGATCAGTGCACCTGTTATTCTTCTAGTCAATGATCATTCTCTAAACTAAAGCTAGATGCCTAGTAGATTTTTCTTTGAACTAATAGCATAAAATTTTATAGTAGAATTACAAAGACACAATATCAGTATGTATTCAAATCCATTTTACATGTTGTGTCCTCGACCAGCTGGCATTTGAGACCTTTGGTGAACGGATCTGCCAGATTCTCTTGATTCCGAACATCAACCACTTCAATGACTCCTCTTTTAGTAAGATTATTTACCGTCCTGTGCCTTAGTCGCACAGTCCTCTTCTTTCTATTGAAGAGGTCATTCGATGCCACCGTTGCAGTCGCCTGGTTGTCGCAGTATATCAGTACCGTTGGTATCTGCACACCAACCATTGAAAGATCATACATGAGCTCCCCAAGTCATTCTGCTTCATCTGCTGCAGCCGTCAGTGCATAGAACTCAGATTCCGTAGAAGAGTGTGACAACATAGTCTGCTTCTTCGACTTCCACGATATAGCAGCTCCACCCAGGAGAAGGCATATCCTCCTGTGGACCTTTCATTCTCTACTTCTGAGCACCAGCTTGCATCACTGAAGCCTTCTACAACTTTGGATCTCCGCAGTAGTGCAATGCATACTTCTGAGTCCTCTTGAGGTATCTCATAACCCTCTTCACAGCTTTTCAGTGCTCCACACCTAGATTGCTCGTGAACTGACTCAGCATCCCTACGGCGAAAGCTATGTTAGGCCTTGTGGCTGTAGTCGCATACATTAAACTCCCGATGATGCTTGAATACTCCAGTTGTCTGAAGCTTTTCTTTGGATTTGATTTTAGCTTCTTGTTACACCTATATGGCATATCGATCCCTGGAAGATCCTGATACCCATAGCATAGAAGCATCTTCTCAATATAATGAGACTGTGATAATGCCACTCCAGTTTCCGTCCGGATGATCTTTGTCCCAGGATAACATCAGCTTCCCCTAAGTCCTTTATGCTGAACTTAGACGAGAGGAACTTCTTTGTCTCAGTGACACTTGCTAGATCAGTACCCAAGATCAGTATGTCGTCCACGTACACACAAACGACAACTCTTCCGTCAGCGAACTTTGTGTACACACACTTGTCAGTCTCGCTGACCCTGTAGCCGTTTGATCTTATGACGTTATCAAACTTCTCATGCCACATTTTGGGAGCTTGTTTCAGACCATTTAGAGATTTCACCAACTTGTAGACTTTGTCTTCGAGGCCCTTGACGACGAAACCTTCTAGCTGTTGCATGTAAATATCTTCTGTCAACTCATCATTCAGGAAAGCAGTTTTGACATCCATCTGATGAATAACTAGCTTGTGTATTACACTCAGAGCAATCAATATCCTGATGGTCGTCATCCGCGCTACTGGAGCATATGTGTCAAAGTAATCGATCCACTGCTTCTGAGAAAATTCCTTGGCTACCAACCTAGCCTTGAACTTGTTAACAGTTCCATCGGCCTTCATCTTCTTCTTGAAGATCCATTTACATCCGATTGGTTTTGCTCCTTCAGGCAGATCGATCAACACCCACGTGTTGTTGGAGGTATCGAGTCATACTCATCATTAATAGCCTCCTTCCAGAAGACGTCTCTGGTCTTTACCGCATCATCATAGGTAAGCGAATATGCTTCCACATGATAGGTGACGAAATACTCTTCGAAGTCCTTCTGTCTCCTCACTCGCTTAGACACAGGTTCTACGAGTTCTGGTTCAACAGTTGTTTATGCAATAACTTCTTCTTGGACTACATCTTCTAAACCTTCGTAAGGAGCTTGTGCCTCCTGTGCACTCATACTATTCTCCGGAATGTCTGCGAGCACAATGTTCTTGTGCCTTGCAAATTTATCTTCAAAGAATTCTGCATCGCAAGATTCAATGATATGAATTGATTCAATATCAAGAAACCTCCGAGCATCACTCTTATCGACATAACCCAAGAATATTATCTTCGTAGTCCTTGTTCCTAGATTCTGAATCTTCAAATCCGGAAACTTCATATACGCCAGACACCCCCACACTCGATAACATTCAAGTTGGGTCTGACCTTGAACCAGACTTCATGAGGAGTGACTTCCGAAGTTGCATGTGGCACTCTGTTCAGTATGAACGTAGCCGTAAGTACTGCTTCACCGTAGAAGCAATTTGGAATACCCGCGATTAACAACATCGAGTTTATTATCTCTGTTAACGTTTTGTTCTTCCTTTCTGCAACGCCATTAGATTGAGGTGAGTACGGAGCAGTCGTCTCGTTGATAATTCTATGTTCTCTGCAGAACGATGCGAATTCATGAGATCTATACTCTCCACCTCAATCACTTCTGAGTCTCTTGAGTTGTTGTCCAGTTTGACGTTCGGCTTCAACCTTGAAGTCTTTAAATTTCTCAAACGCTTTATCTTTAGACTTGAGCAGATAAATGAACGCGTCCTTTGAGAAATCGTCGATGAAAGTAAAGAAATACTTCATCCCGGCTTTAGTGGAAAACTGTTTGAAGTCTTAGTTCCAGAAGATCTGTACTTCGGTTTACCCATTTGAATAACTTTCTAGTGATCTTCGTCTGTGCACAAACCTCACACTTCTCCAACTCCTTACCCCCACATTTGGAGATAAGTCCTAAACTAAACATCTTGTTTATTCTTTTACAATGAACATGTCCTAGTCTATTATGCCATAACTCAAGAGAATAATCAGAAGAAGAGACTGCATTTATTATCTCCATTGGAGTTACAAGTTGACGTTTGAACATCCCTTCGGTACAAAAAGTTTTTCTGAAATATGTTCCTTTATAAGACATAACAACCTGACCAGCGTTTATGTTCATCCTCAAGCCTGCGTTGTAGAGCAGACTTCTTGAGACCAGGTTATTGGCTATAGCAAGTACATGCTTCACATTCTGAAGCGTCAGCGACTTTTCCGAAGTCAGTTGCAGTACCACTGTCCCGATTTCCAGTACTTCAGGTTGTGTCTGGTTCGCCACCATAACCTTCTCAGAAATAGATTTGTACGTGGTGAACCACTCCTTCCTTGAGCAAACATGACATGATGTTCCAGTGTCTATCCACCAGTCTGTGTCAACACCAGCTGAGTCAACTGCGCAATCATAGCAACAATGTTAGCCTCACCTTGCTCCTTTTGTTTTGATTTTTTTTATGTCCCTCATCCAGTAGCCTTGCTTGCCACAGTTGAAACAAGTCCCAGGTTCTTTGGACTTGGGCTTGAAATGAGCCGACTTCACCTTCGGATGGTGAACGTCTTTCTTTTTATGGTAGGGAGCCTTCTACTTCTCTCTAGAGTTTCCTCCTTGCACCATGTTGGCCTTGTCCATCTGCTTGGACAAGGTGTCCACTTTGAGTTGAGCCCTCAACTCGTCCTCAACATGTATCCAGTGCAAGAGGCGTTCTAGATCCACTTCCATGTTCTTTTGGTGCATGTTCGTGATGAAATTGCTCCACCCAGGTGGGAGCTTTGCGACAATATCCCCGACGACAAATGCATCGACCAAGGGCATGCTGTCATCTGCCAGTTTCTGATGTAACTTGAGGAACTCCTTGACTTGAGGCAGCATAGTCTTGTCGTCCTCAAATCGCATCCTCCATACCTTTTTGGTCACGTGGATCTTGTTTATGTTTTCATCTGCCTTGTAGAGATTCTCTATAGACTCCCAAACGTCCTTTGCATTGACCGTCTTGCTGTATGACTCCGCCAGAGAGTCTTCCATAGAGTTCAAAATCAAGAACTTGCAGAAGTTGTTCTCTCTCCTCCACTTCGACTGCAAAGCAGTAGCTTCAGCAACCCTTCGAGCATTTTCACCTTCTGGAATCAAAGGCTCATGATCTGTCAACACGTAATCGACGCTCACGAGTTGAAGATTAAGGCTGACCTTTCTCTTCCATACGTTGTAATGCTCCCCATCAAATTATTTAAAAAACTTATGTTCTCAGTTTGACGAGGAGCATTACATATGTGATGCATGATTTAATTATAATATTTTATACTTTTGGCAATTTTTAAAGCAAGATTATTTGACGGGGAGCATTACACAAGAAAATGTTTGTCACTATGGATGTCACATTCTTTGAAAACAAACATTTTTTTGATGAGACTCGTCTTCAGGGGGGAACTTAAAGGAAGACTCGTTTCAAACTGAGAACATAAATTTTTAAATAACTTGCCCTTGCCTACATATGTGATACATGATTTAATTATAATATTTTATACTTTTGACAATTTTTAAAGCAAGATTATTTGTTCTGATGTGAAATGCTTAATCCACAACAAAGATTTTGAACCTTTTGTCAGACTGTAATGGCCGGATTTTTTTTTTTGGTTTTGATGGTTTATAAGACTGTATTGGAAAATGGGAACGATGATGTTTTGCAAATTCATATGTCTCACATTTAAACAAAGACAAATCTTTGTTACGAAATAAATTAGAAAACAAGTGTTTTAAATAATGAAAACTAGGATGACCTAATTATAAATGCCATAATATAATATTGTCATCATTATTCGGAACAAGAAAAGACTCGAAGCAAAAACTTATCGGTTTAGAAGGTAGTTGTGATTTAGGTCCAATGTCGAAGTAGTAGAGTTCTTCATTCTCCTTAGCACTGCCAATCACCTTCCCCGAGTTCAAATCTTGAAAGACACAGTGAGAACGGAAAAAAGGTAGTTTGACAGTTTTTTTCGTGGGTTAATTTACTGACAGACATTCGGCTACAAGATAGATTTGGAACATGAAGGACATCTTTAAGAGTCAACATCGGAGATAATTCAACTGAACCTTTACCTGCAATGGCTGGAAAAGAGTCATCTCCGACTTTTATTTTTTAATCCCCTGCACATGGACTATATGAAAAAAACAGAGTAAATTCACTTGTCATGTGATCGGTTACACCTGAATCTACTATCCAAGTGTGGTTGGGACAGACACTAAGAAGAGCAGAATTACTTTTTTGTGCTATAGAGCAAGGAGTTTGAGATTCGAGAAGTTTGAACAGTTTGTCTAGTTGTTCCGTCGTGAGTGAAAACTGAGTTGAAGAAGATTGTTGCCCTTAATCTAAATTACGAGCCTGAAATGCACGACCCTCATTACTACCTTTCTTCTTCCAGTTCGGAGGCTTGCCATGGAGTTTCCAACATGTTTCACGCGTATGCCATGCTTGTTTGCAGTGATCACACAAAGGTTTGTCCGACTTCTTACTTTCGTTGAAATCATTGTCTCCGACTGAACTTGTCTCCATTGCCGCCACCATTTCCACGGCTAGTACCGCTGCCAGCACCGCGACCAGCGCCTCCGCCAGTGCCAATGCCGCGACCAGCACCACCACTATCGCCACAGCCTGCTGCGCCGTTCCCGCGGCCTACGCCGCCTTCTGTCGTGGAGGAGTCGTCGTTGTTTGTTGAGCCGGTGAGGGCTTGCTGCCATATATTGGAATTGACCATTGAGAGTCTAACCGGGTTAAGGGAAAAACTTTACAAACCCTAAGTTAGGGAACATGGCTTTGATACCATATTAGAAAACAAATGGTGAATACTTTCTTGTTTATTCTTCAGCCCCAAGGCTAGTTTAAATAGAAAAAATACAATCAATGTCCATCCTTGTATCAAGGAGAACTTTATTAGAATCAATATCCATCCTTGAATCAAGGAGAACTTTATGGAAAGAAAAAGTAAATGAAAACAAAATCTTCTCTAATAATAACTAATAACAAGAGGAGAGAGAATCAAGGGATTCTCCAACATTCTCATTCTCATTTCTACAACACTAATGTTCTAGACAAGTTTCTTAATTGTTCAATACTCTGATCCATAAAACACTGCAGGTCTTATTGCTGTCTTATAGATTTTTTTTTCAACTCCAAAGGTATCTTCTGATCATAAATACTCCTTCATTTTACGACAATTAGCAATATGACCTATCTTGAAGTAACTTTGTTTCTAAATTAAGCTCTTATAGGTTGCTTCTATTAAATAACTTGTGAAAATAACTCCTTCACCTCTCCTTAATATTATCATCTCTTACTAATACATTTTGGTTTTCCCTTTTGATACATTTAATATGGCCTAGTTCTCTACTCATTTCTCCATTCTTAGCAAGCCTACAGTTATCTCTCTCTCTCTCTCTCTCCTTATATGTAACCTCCTATATAAAAAATTATAGGCCTTATATTTAACTTGACCAAATGTTTTCTTAACTTTCTTCTTCTTTATATCTCACAATTTTCTCTTGTTTTTACACTTTTGTCACTCTTTATAGAAATATTTTTTTGCCGTAACTTTGTTCCACCATCAACTTTTTTTTAAAAGTCCAACCATGCCTTTAGAAAATCCTAAAATATCTTTTGCTACTTTCTTGATGCAATTTGACATATTATACTACATAAGATTAGAATTTCCTTCTTTGTCCCATCTTCCTTCCTTTACCACTTGATCCTTAAATAGTAATAAGTTCTTTATTTTCAAGTTCCACAATGCACTTCTCAATCTCTTGTCTAGCTTAGTCTTGTTCTTTCATTTCTTAATAGTAATATCTAAGACCATCGATCTATGTTAATTGCTTAAACTCTCTCATGGTATAGCTTTGCAATCTTTACATTCTACTTTATCATCTTCATGGTTAGACAGTATTATATTTGACTAATATTGGATCCACTCTTAAAAATAATTAAGTGCTCATCTTTCTTCCTAAAACAAGTTTATACTATTATAACGTATATGGCATTGCAAGGATCTTATCGTCTCTTTCATTCCTAACTCCATAGTCATAACCTCCATGCACACTTATATTCATTGTTCTCTTTTCCAACATGACCAAGTCTCCTTTGATATATATCTTTTCCTCCAGGTGCCTTGAATCAAACTATCCATATGTTTTAAAACTTCGTTTTTACTATTTTCATTAATGCTACTTGGAATGCATATGAACTAATAGTATTAATAACATTCTCCCTGATACTAACTAATATCATCCTATCACCCATTATTTTACATCTATATAATGACTTATCCACAAGTATTCATATCCTATTTCTATGTATCTTTTTTCCTTTATACTATATCTAAATCCAATAGTATCAGTTTCCCTTGATTTCTCACCTACCCATAGTTTCTGGCAAACTAGATTAATCTTTTTCCAAATCAGTTTATTCATTAACTCTTTATTTTCTGTTAATCCCTATGTTTCAAGTAGCTAATATAATCCTACTCATATGCATCAACTCCTTACCTCATTATTTCCTATATCATATAATTCCTTGTTTGTTTGTCACTGGATTGGGATAGCAACATGGCGTTGCTTATGGGGAAAGTTCAGTCCACTCTTGCTCGATTGGCATTACTTCGGAGTGGTATACTATGTTGTCCTCGTCATTGATTCCCTTGTTTTTTGTTAGCTAACTCATATCCAAGAGAGATTGGTTTGGAAGTGAAAACCCATAATAATACTAAGCAATCCAATTCTATTCCATATAAAGAAGCCAAAGATCAATACTCACAAAAAATGGCCGTCAAACCTTTATCATAACCTCAATTATTTTCACAAAACCTAGAAAACACTGATTTAAAAAACTACTTTCCAAATTTCAAATAAAATAGTGAAGCTAAAAGATAAATACTCACAAAAAATGACCAAGAAACCTTTACCCTAACCTCAATTCCTTTCACAAAACAAAAAAAAACACGGATAAAACACTAGGTTTTAAATTCTACTTTTTATTGAAAAAGGGAAATCGAAGAATCATGAACAAAAAGCTATTTAATGTACCTGAAAATTCTTTATGATTCCCTGTGTATAGTTTCTTTCTCACTATTCCTTCTCTCATGATGAATTTCTCATACTTATTTTTTTCTCTTAAATTACTCTACATCTTAGAGTTCTCTCTTTACATATGTAATTCTCTATCTTTCCAAATTTCTCTCTCTCAAGATCCTCCATATCTTTATTTTTTGTAAATCGTTTATGATTTATTTATTCCTTATTGGTACTTCTTGGAGCCTAGAAGATATACCACATATATTGTTAGAATGTATATAGACAATAAGATCCTTTGAGATTTCGGCTATGTAGCATAAGCCATCTCCATAAAGGATTTGACAAAAAGTTTGTATGACCACATGTTCAGGGACGGAGCCAGGACTCCACTTAGACAGGGGCCGAGTGCAAAATAAAATAAGCATATCATAAAAGTCGGACCAGAACCATTTTTTTAGTGATATCAAACTTATAGAGAATGCAGGTTCAAAGATGTATGATATATCAGTTCACATTTCTGTAGTTAAGCTTTCAGATCTAATAGCGTATGCATTCATTTCATCAATGGCTATAAGAATGCTTCTTTGATATAGAGCATTGTCACATTCGCGACAGATGATGTGGGATGGTGTTAACAACAATGACAACAAAACAAACAATAAGGGATGATAGGCTGCATCCCCCATTTGAGGCATACTCAGAAGGAAAAAAAAAGCAGCTACAAAGGATTAAAGTTCTCCTCAATTTTATATATATATATATATATATATATATATATATATATATATATAGAGTGCAGGTTCAAAGGTAGAAAATTTAGAGAATGCAATGCAAGTTCAAATATTTTATACCAAAACTATATTGTACCTACTACCTACGGAAAGTATTTGGACCTTCAAAAGAAACTCCATGCTTCTTGTGCACCATTTTGCTGCAACACCGATAGAAGTAGAAACGTTTCCAGCAAAAAACCGCAAAAACTCTGTCATGTTTCAAAGGCAAAAATGGTATGAGAAAGGGGAACATAATAAATTAAAAATATATTCATGATCCCTCTCACAACAAAATAAATTAAACCAACCTTCAAAACTTGAACAACCAATAAACACAAAAGACATATTTCTGGAATAAGCTCCAGTACCCCATTATCCTCTTTAAGTTGACTTCAAAAAGTGAAGGCTTGGCAAAATTTTGGTCATTTGCATCAAAAATGACCATACAAGTCCATATCTTCATAACTGTACATCACAAACAATGAATAAGCAATGTCAAAAGACCATAAGAAATATCAATATACTGCAGAGTCTATTGAAGTTCCACATATCTACAGGCAACTAAACAAAAGGCATCAAGATTGATTGATTATAATTAGTTCACACTTTAAACACTGAAAAACAATATAACATCCATATAGAACCATATAAGAGATGTTTTAAAACCAATTACCTGAGCATTGACACTGCAAAACCGGATCAGAGAGAACCTAAAACCAAATCAAAGTGGAACTCGACGTTCTTTCAAATCACAAAAGTCTTCCATAAGTGTAGTTGTACTAATAGTTTTGGCAATTTCCTTCTCGATATTCACAATCAAAGAGTCTTCAAGAAACTCATCATTCATTTTATTCCGAAGCCTAGTCTTGACAATATGCATGGCAGAGAAGGACCTTTCTGTTGTTGCTGTAGAGACCGGAAGAGTAAGTACAAGAGTAATCACTCTATAAACAAGATGGTATGTTGTCGATCTTTTGGTTCTTACTAACCACTGACATAGTTCTAGAATACTTGTCAAATTTTTGTACTCTGAGTGAAGAAACAACATTGTGCTCATAATGTTGAACCTGGATTCTCAATTGCATTTTATCGAACTCTGAAAAATCATGCGGATAAAACTTGTCCACCAACAAACAAATATCGTCAACTCTGAATGAGGTTGAAGAATCTTGTGGATTTAATGCGGAGCTAAGAATCAGTAGCTCCATAGCATGCTCACTAAATCGATCATTTAATTATTGTAGCTGAGAATCTATTGCTTCATAAAAAAAAGTAAAAAGTTCCTTCGATAATGTTGCTCAACTGTGATATCACATTGTGGATGACGAGCTCGACCTTTTCTAGCAACATATCGAGCACTCATGTTCGGGACATCGATGTTCCGTGCTTCACAGAATGATTTCACTTCAACAAGTAAATCATTCCATTTGTCCTCTCTGAATTTTTGTAGAAGTGCTTTAGTTGATGAAACAAGTTGCACGGCATTTACAATATCTTGAGCTTGACGCTGTAAAGCTTGACAAAGAAGATCAGTGCGTTCCATAATTGATTTCATAAGATGCAATGTGAAAACAAATTCAAATGAGATCAATGTTTCATAAGCTGTATCTGCATCTCCTTTTTGTGTAGAAGTAGCTCCTTTATCATCAATAATGGTAAGTAAAATTTGACACTTTAGTTGATGAAACAAGTTGTACGGCATTTACAATATCTTGAGCTTGACGCTGTAAAGCTTGACAAAGAAGATCAGTGCATTCCATAATTGATTTCATAAGATGCAATGTGAAAACAAATTCAAATGAGATCAATGTTTCATAAGCTGTATCTGCATCTCCTTTTTGTGTAGAAGTAGCTCCTTTATCATCAATAATGGTAAGTAAAACTTGACATGTCGCACTAAATAACTTTATCAAGCTAGAAATAGATCTCAAATGAGAACCCCAACGAGTATCTCCCGCCCGTTGTAAGGTACCAACTTGGTTCAGTCCCCTTCCACTCTCAAGCTCGTCAATGGAAATCATATAGGCAATGTCACTAGCTTGAGCAGCATGCAATTGATCATGTCGCTTACAAGAAGCACCGACAATATTGACAATAGAAACCAATTTAACAAAAAATTGATTGATGAAGACAATTTCTTTCGATGATGCTACCAATGCCAATTGCAAGCGATGTGCGAAACAATGAACGTAGTAAGCATAAGGACAATCACCCAAAATTAAAGATTGCAAATCATTAAACTCACCCCGCATATTACTTGCACCATCATATCCTTGCCCTCGAATATTCTGAATATCTAGGTTGTGATAAGATAGTGCAGAATATAAGGCATGTTTCAAAGTCGATGCTTTAGTATCAGAGACATGAACAAGGCCAAAAAAGCGCTCCCGTACAAAACCATCTCCATATATAAATCTCAAAACTATAGACATTTGTTCCTTTTTTGACTCGTCCCGAGCTTCGTCCACAATTACACAATACTTTGCACCTCCAATTTCTTCACGAATTGCATTCTTCACTCTATGCAAAATTTCCTTTTGTATCATTGATGATGTGTAAGAGGCATTCTTAGGAGCTTTGCCTACGATATCAGCTACCTTTTCATTATAAGAACACAAAAGGCTTAACATCTCAAGAAAATTTTCCCGATTGATCGAGCTTAAACTTTCATCACGACCTCGAAAAGCACAACCTTGAAATGTAAGCCACCGAACTATATCAATTGACACCTTTAATCTGAATTGGTTGTTTTAAATTTGTTCAGAAGTAAAATTGCCAACCACTCTTTGGATATGTTGAGACTGATTCATCAAATCCTCACATGATCTCTCGGCCAAGTTGTGAATAGAGTTAACATTTTTTCCTTCATGATTCAAAAAAGCACAATTTTTCCCATCTTTAACTTTCTTCCAGTTATCAAACCCACCAACAATAAATGCATTTTTTTCCAGAATATCTAGAGCTAGACGGATTATTGAAAAGAAAGCATGGCAAACAAAAGGCTGCATCCATACTAGAAGAATATTCTAACCATGAAGGGAATACCTTAAACCATGTAGATTGAAAGCTACGACGATGATGTTCTGGTCCAGATTTTGGGTAACTATTCTGTATAGGTTGGTATGGACCAAACCTAATATAGGCACGTCGTATCTGATCACGTTCGTTAACCTGATAATCACATATTTGTTTGCGTAGTCCAGGATCACGCTCCAAGGAACTGATGTCAATCTCATTGCTTCCAATTTTTTCAAATCTTGATGGCCCTGATGGATGTGGAGGTCCTGGAGGATTCTCAAATGTTGATGGACGTTCTGAATTTGGATTCTCAGATATTGAGGCTTCAATGTTAGATGATCCCGCCAGGTCCGCCACCACCGGTAAAGATATTGGTGCATCATAATCATCGTCTGAACAAATAGCACGTTTCCTTTTGAAAAAATGATCGATCTTTCTCATTTACTGCAGCACAAAAATTGGTATAAAAGAGTTAGCAACTAGAACTAAGCAAAAGACTTGAAACTTGTTAATTTTAACGTCAGTTCATCTAAATAAACATGATTTTTACTCTAAATTGGTAGAAAAGAGATGGGAGGCTCACAAGATTTGGAAATTTGGGAAGAACGGCGGCGAGCCGAGAAATTTAAGGGAGAGCCGACTCAGCCGAGATTTGGAGGAGATGGTCCGATCCGATGGAAAACCCAGCGTGTCCGTCAACGGTGAAGCTGTTGGTCGTCAGTATTCCGTACTCATCGCCATCGGAGAGATCGGACTCTCGGAGGAATAGCAGCGACCAAAAAAAAAATTGTGGGTTTGATTCGTTTGAAGACCTCAGCAGCAGCTAAGGCATTAGGTTGGGTGGGGTTCATTTACTTTTGAATGTGTATGGGCCTACATGGCCTATTGGCCTGGTGGAAAGTTAAAAAAAAAATTATAGATTTTTACAATTTTAAGGGGTGGCCACGACCCCCTTTGGCCTTACCTATGCTTCGTGCCTGCACATGTTGACCTGATGCCAACCCATGTTGGTGCCCAAATTAAGGATTTGACAAAAAGTTTTTATGACCATATGTTGACATGATGCTAACCCATGTGGGTGCCAAATTTCTAGCCAAGGTAGCTATGACATGAGATGGTTATGAACTCATGCCATAAAGCCTAGGTAGCTAGTTTTAGGTAGATAGCCCCTACCTTTTGGATATGCAATTTAAGCTCATGCAACCCAGGTGTGACCTACAAATTCCCTAGGCTATGAAGAGTCTAGATGAAGACGTAATATGATATAAACAATAGTACATGGTTGAGGAAAAAGAACCATGTTATTGATGTCGGATTTAGGTAGGTCAAGATAATCTCAGTGACTTTTCACGAGAATTAACATTACTACATTTGTTGACTTTTTTCGCGAGAATTAACATCACTACATATGTGATGCATGATTTAATTATAATATTTTATACTTTTGACAATTTTTAAAGCAAGATTATTTGTTCTGATGTGAAATGCTTAATCCAGAACAAAGATTTTGAACCTTTTGTCGGACTGTAATGACCGGAATTTTTTCCTTCTTTTTGACATGAAGTCTTCCATTCCTACAAAGGAGACCATAAAGAATGCATGCAAAATAAACTGTCACAATGAAAACCCAATTTCTGTTGTCAGAAGTGTGGCTTAACGTCATTGCCGACTTCGAGAGAGATGAAAATGAAATTGGATTATGCTCCAACTGTCAAGTGTCAACAATTTATCACTAGTTTTAGCATGTGAGATTACCATTTTTGGCAGATGACCAAATTATACTAAAGAAAATGTAGATTTTTACATTTTTCATATGTTTTCTGCTGTACCACTCAATTTGTCTGTAGTTTTTTCCAGTATTGAAATTTACATGACCTAGAGGTTGAAATTAGTTTCAGTGTGGCACATAGACTCAAACTTACATATATGTACATTATTTAAAGCAGATCAATGAACTAAAAACTGCTATTGGACCCCTATCTGGGCGTAGTTTACAATTCTGCGATAATGCTTGCCTGAGGAGATATTTGGAAGCTCGGAACTGGAATGTTGACAAGGCAAAGAAAATGTTGGAAGAAACACTAAAGTGGAGATCAACTTACAAGCCAGAAGAGATTCGCTGGGTAAGCTTTATTTCATATCCCAAGCCAGCAGGCTCAGAACTCTAAAGAAATCAGTTCCTATAGTGTATACTTATTGCAACAATTTTGTTTTTCTAGCATGAAGTTGCTAGTGAAGGGGAAACTGGGAAAGTGTATAGAGCAAATTTTCAGGACCTAAAGGGAAGAACAGTTCTTGTTCTGAGACCGGGAAAGCAGGTTTTACAGTATGCACTTTCTTTTTCTGCAAAGGAAACTCTTGTTCATTGCCTGAGGATAGAATATTAAATGTATTTTATTTACAGAATACCTCATCACAAGACAATCAACTCCGTCATTTTGTATATCTCATAGAGAATGCAATTTTCAATCTACCTGAGGACCAGGAGCAAATGGCTTGGTTGATAGATTTCAGTGGGTGGTCATTGAACTTGTCTGTTCCTATGAAGACTGCTCGAGAAACCATTAACATTTTGCAGAATCATTATCCCGAGAGGCTTGCTGTCGCATTTCTATACAACCCTCCGAGGATTTTTGAAGCTTTTTGGAAGGTTTGACCTCTTTTCTTGCTGGATATTTTTTTTTTCTTTTGCTGCCTGAAGTAACTTTGAAGTATCGTCTATTAGGTTTGGCAATGCCCCTTCCACAAATACTTTCTCATCGTATTATATATGAAGAAAACTGATGTCAATGGATAGAATGATCAACAACAATGTGCCAGTTGAAAAAAACTGTGTGCATTATTAACATCGTAGAAGAGAACTCGTGTTGGATAGAAGAATCACCAATATGAAACGACCAAAATTGTGTGCATTTTGAACATAAAAATACAATAGGCTCTCAAGTAGGGGTCTGTTAAGAGAAAGGAAGATTGAATGCAGGTAGTCCATCTCCTTGTCCAGTTTCAAATTTTTGTATGTTTTAACATCAAAGTACAATTGCACTCTCAAATAGGGATGTAAACGTGGAAGATTCAGTTTAGATACAGGTACTACCATATCCTTATCCCGCTTTCGTTGTTGAAATTTTGGATATGGATTTTCCAGTCCGTATTCATTATTAGCAGATACCTATGAAAAATGGGATATCTTCAGAAAGATGTAAGAAGTAGGTAATGGGATACAGAAATAGTGAATAATAGAGAAAGTGATGGGATTTTTGGATCTTAACATGTTCCTTATATATACACGTGGAAATTGATCTGCTATGACATAGCAGGGAATTTGGCAGGACTATAATTACCAAGATCGCCCTCAATTCCCAGGAACCGTTATCCGGATCCTGCAATGTCAAATGTGGTGTATTCTCCGTAATGACAACAAAAAGGTGGTGATCCGGGCGATCGAGGATAAAGTTCAATAAAAATATCAAACCAATGGTAATATAAAAGACAATAAAATCAATTAATGGTTAAAATGAAGCATACAAGAGGTTGTAGGTTTCAATGTGATTTCTTAACTATGCATATATTTACTTAGAGGGAAAAAAGATTTACATATTATGTCAGAAAGATCTACTATGAAAGTCATTTACTTATCAAAAAAATTTATTCGACGAAAGGAAGTTTAGAGAAATGGAGACATGAGAAATAAGTATCAGCAAATTACATCTACGAAATATTTTGCCATATGGTCTGGCGGAATATGTGCATGCACAAATTCCGCCAGACGGTCTGGTGGAATCCTTACATATACATATATTTTCTCCTTAAATAATTAATGAGTTTGTGGTGTAATGGCATTTGGTTTTGGTTCAGGAGGCACATTGGGTTCGTTTTATTTTTGGCAAGAATTCTGCTAGAATCCTTTATATACATATATTTTCTCTTTAAATAATTAATGAGTTTGTGGTGTAATGGTTATGCATTTGGTTTTGGTCCATAAGGTTGCGTTTTCGATTTACATTGGGTTCATATTTTTTTGCAAGAATTTTCCCAGACCATCTGGCGGAATTTGTACATGCACAAATTCTGCCAGACCGTCTGACGGATTGTAAACTTATTTATCATGCCTCTATTTCTCTTTACTTTCTTTCGACATATAAAATGTTATGTTTACTTATTAAGAAGATTAATGGAAGTCTTTAGAAAGAAAAAAAAAAAGATTTACATATGATTTAGATCAACTTAGAGAAAACTTATGATAGAGTACCTAGGGAGTTAATCTGGTGGGTTTATATTAATTGAGAATATTAATAATATGTACGATGGAGTCAAGACGACTATGTAAAAACGATGGAGGAGATAATGACACATTTCCTATTATTGTTGGTTTATACCAAGGATCAACATTTAAGTTTATACATTGTTGTGCTAATTATGGAAGATATTACTAGATAGACCTAGAAGTAGGCTCCACGGTATATGATGTTTGTTCAAAATATTGTATTTGTAAATGTAAGTAGAGAAGAGTTTGATGCTAAACTAGGGGTGTGGAAAGAAGCTTTCGAATCTAAGGAATTTAAAATTAGTAGGAAAAAACAGAAACATATGAGATGTGATAAATACCTTTGGCAACTAATCCTCTTAATAGTACGGTAGTAGCAGGGGCAGGATTTCTTATGGACACAAGCATCTCAGATAATTCAGTCTTGTGGTTCTTTATTATTTGCATCTCTACTTCTGTATCTTACCCATTCCCCTAACATTCTCTTACTCTTCTTCTGGCTTATTAACTCGTCTTTCCGCTTTGTCGCTCTCGTATCCTGAATAGGAATCAGCAAGCAGGCGAGCGGAATGAGGACGAAAAAGAAAACGGACCTCCTTACTATATATATGTATGGACAATGGATGCCATATTAGTTTTCGGTATTTACGATCAATTATTCATCATGATGTAAAGATTGAAAGACTGAGAAGGATGTCGTACATAGAGTTAAAACATGATAGTTGAAAGACTGAGAAGGATGTCGTACATAGAGTTAAAACATGATAGTTGAAACGGATGAGAACTTTTGGACTACTTTGTGATTGAAAGATACGTTTGAAGTTGAAAGAAAAATTATATAAGACAGTTAAAGATTAGGGTGCTGGAAAATTAATAAACATGTCCAAAAAATAAGTGTAGAAAAAATGAGAATGTACATATGGATGAGCGACAATCCACTGAAAGAAGGATAAGAAATGAGCGTATTCGACAAAAGTTAGAGGTAACTCCAATTGATGCCAAGACTCAAGAAAATCATCTTAGCATCTTAGATGGTTTGGACATGTGCACTGTAGGCTAATAAATGTGTCACGTTCCGCTTCCGAATAATCAGGCACGAGTACATAAGTACTTCAGCTTATGTCACGGTATCGACGGTAGTACGATGTCTATACCATTGTAAGTGTTGTATCCATCAAATAAACAACATCCAAGCATGTATGATATCACAATCAATAATACCTAACTCAATCCACAGATATAAACTAAGATATGTAGATAATGAAAGCAAAAAACAGTCTGACTAAATCATCAATCATAACACCTTAACAATGGTGAAGTCTAACTACCCTTATCCACAAAACAATTACAAACCATAAAAGCATCCCGGAAACAAACCCGATCAAATAGAATACTAAAGAGTTCTAAGCCCTAAGACCAAAAGCAACTAGGATAATTGATGTCAGAGCTAAGCATCGTCCTGAACATCCTCACCAGCTAATCCTACATCTGCAGCAGGAGTCCCATCCTCTGGAGGCCCATAGAAGGTAGGATACATATTCTCCTCGCCTAAATATATCAATGTTATCTAATCAAGATTTGAGCAAAGTACAATTACAACTTAAAGTTGCACTAGATAGTATAAGTTCTACAATGATAACGATCCGTAAAGGCATACAGTGAAACTGTACAAGTATGACTAAGAATCATGACATAGCTAAATGATAAGATAGGGGGCTGATATGATGTGAATATCAATAACTAAGACAAGTAATAACTCATGTGAACAGAAAACTACTTTCGGCATATGGACGGCTAAGGATAAGATCTGGCAAGTCATACATGTAGTGTAACGACTGCTATTATTCATGAGTAGTCCATGGGATAGTTGTGGGTGGCCCACATGTCTACTAGAGTATTCTTCTGTCCGACTATCACTCAAGTAAACGATCGTGATACAAAACAGTGTTAAGTTGATCACAAATCGAGATATAGCACAACTCATAAAGTTGATCACGAATCGAGATATAATACGACTCAGAATCCAAATACCATATCCTCACTCGTGTACAAGTATGGTGTCACAACATGTAAGAGAAATTATGAACTGAACAAGTATGATAATATATGTAATATTATGAACCGCACAACTATGCTCAAATGTAGAAAGTAGAAACAGAGGACACAATGAGTCCCGGATGATGTCGACGGTGAAGATTTCGTATAAATAAGTCCAATTCGGATGAAGGGCCGAAAATCAACGTTTTAGAGTCAAACGGGGTCTAATGCGGGCCCCTCAAGGTACAAGAAAATAGAGCCAGTTTAGCCAATATCGAAATTCAATAAGTTATATATTAATTTAGACTAAAACGACGTCACAAGTCCAACGATGAGGTTAGATTCGGAATTCGATGGCCAGATTGACGAATCGACGTCCGTTCCAAGGATTACAAACACAAATTTCATACCACGAACCACCTACTTTGGGCGAGGGTTTGATTTATCAAACGAATTTTGCTATGAAATTTTATGGAGGCAATGAGGTATATACCATAAGTGAATAGGCGAAGGCGGTTGATGAAGATACGAGTCCATGAAGTCGACGTCTCAAAACTGTCCAAAATAAATATAGTTTAAACACTCAAATTTGTGATCTATTTTGACCAATCAAACGACATAATTAACTACTGAAAATTGACAAAGAAGAAGAGCTATATAGCAGGATTGATACAAAAGAAAGTGATAAACGTCCAACGGTCAGATTGCACAAAATCGATGCGCAAAGTCGCTGTCCCGAGATGCCTTTTTTGACTTAATAAAACAATGTTCTCACGTGCGTCACGACGGGTTCTTCGATTTGGAAGATGATTCCGACGGCCGTGGTTACTTAGGGAAGGTCGACGACGGCTCTACTAATGGGGGGGTTCCGGCAAACTCTGGCGGAGTCGGTGGAGGTCGGGCTTATCGGATGTGCTCGGTGCTTGACTGCAGCGGTATGGGGCTCTGTGTCGTCGACTCGCACCGGTGCAGTCGGGGGTTCGGACTGAGCTCGGGGGATGGTTCAGTCGGGGACGGAGCTGGAGACTCGGTCCCGGGTCGACAGGGGTCGGGTTGTCTGAATGGTTGAATGCATCGATGGATGGATAGATCGATAGATGGAGCCTGTGCACTGGGTCGGAGACAGGGCGGTAGGGGAGCTCGACGAGCTCTGATGAGGCTTTACCTGAGCTCGGCGAGGCGAGTTGCTCGGTCGAGCTCCTCTCGACCAAGCGGCGTGCACGGGGCTGAGCTCGGGTGTAGTTGTCGGGCTTGATTGGTGGTAGGGGTTGAAGGGGGTTGCGCTAGCAAGGTAGCTCGGGGTGATGGGTGGAAGAGTGGAGGAAGGAGTGTGTAGTGGCAAGAAGAAGATGAGGCTGTGGGTTGAAGTATGAGAAGGAGGTATGTTGGTGAAGTATAAGAAGGAGAAGAAGATGAAGATGATGGCTCTGTAGGAGGAGGGATGTTAGGAAAAAATTGAGAAGAGATTGGGGGGCTTGGGTCGGGTGGTATCCGGGAGGGGGTAGCAGGTTGCATGGAAATGGGATGACAGGAGAGAAGGAGAGTGGTAGGGCTTTAGTAGAAATAGGAAAGATGGTGTTTGCCATGAGTTAGTCAGGAGAGTAGTTGATATTTGGTAGTTAGGATTAGGGAATTATAGGTTAGAGACTTACTTAGTTAATAGGAATTAGCGAAGGATTGGGATAATTTGCAACTAAAGATTTAGAAAATTCAATTAGCTTCCTTAATAGATTTACTTAGGAATAAAAGAAAGGTTTAATTAGTTCATTCTTAATGAATTTTAATATATTCTTTTACTTAATTTAAACTAAGTAATATTTATTTGTTTTTAATAAAAACTAACTAGGTTTAAATTAAAATGGATTTAGATCTAATATCATGTTTAATATGAAATTTGGAATACTGAAATTATTTGTGTTTTCAGATCATGGCTGTTGGATGCTCCAATAAGGAGGAGTGATAAGATACTAGTTAAAGGAACCGTTGCGACTATAAATTGACCTAAACAAAATATGGATTGAGGTTTTACAAAAGGATATGTTTTTGTTAGTGTTACAAAGGACATGGCCTTAACATAGCTGAATGTAAGAAAATTACCAAACAGTTGACCCCAAAAATTTAGATAGTATTAGAAGACAAGTGGTGAATGCTTCATTGTTTATTCTTCAGCCCCAAGGCTGGTTTAAATAGAAGAAATACAATTAATGTCCATCCTTGAATCAAGGAGAACTTTATTACAATCAATATTCATCCTTGAATAAAGGAGAACTTTATGGAAAGAAAACTAAATGAAGATAGAAACATCTCTCTCTAATAATAACTAATAATAAGAGGAGAGAGATTCAAGGGATTCTCCAACACCCCCCCCCTCAAGTTGGTGCATAGATATCTATCATGCCCAACTTGCTTATCAAATGCTCAAAGACGGGTCTTGCCAAGCTTTTGGTTAAGATGTCCACAGTTTGCTGACTAAAGGTCACAAATGGTAGACATATGATTCCAGCTTCTAATTTCTCTTTTATGAAGTGACGGTCAATCTCAATATGTTTGGTTCTATCATGCTGAACCGGGTTGTGGGCTATGCTTATGGCAGCTTTACTGTCAGAATATAACTTCAATGGGAGCTCAATTTTCATCTTAAGTTCCTCCATGACTCTTTGAATCCATAGTTCTTCACAAATACCCTGAGTCATAGCTCTAAACTCGGCTTCTACACTGCTTCTTGCTACAACTCCTTGTTTTTTGCTTCTCCATGTCACAAGATTACTCCATACATAGGTACAATATCCAGAGGTTGATCTTCTGTCTGTGACTGAACCTGTCCAATCTGCATCAGTGAAGATAGACACATTTCTTTCACTAGTCTTCTTAAAAAATAAACCCTTTTCGGGATTGGCCTTCAAGTATCTCAGTATTCTATAAACTGTCTCAAGATGTTCCTCATAAGGAGAATGTATAAACTGACTCACTACACTGACTGAGAAGGCAATGTCAGGTCTAGTATGGGACAAGTAAATTAGCTTACCTACCAACCTCTGGTATCTTCCGGTGTCAACAGGAACATTTCCTTCTCCCCAAAGTTTTGCATTAGAATCTGTGGGGGTGTCGGCTGGTCGACAACTACTCATTCCTGTTTCTCGCAATAGATCGAGAATGTATTTCTGTTGTGAAACAACAATTCCTTTCTTTGATCGAGCAACCTCCATACCAAGAAAGTATTTCAAGGATCCTAAGTCCATGATTTCAAAGTCTGTAGCAAGCCTCTCTTTTACTCTTCTCATTTCAACTGTATCATCCCCAGTGAGGACAATATCATCTACATAAACAATCAAGGCAACAATTTTTTTGCCAAAGGAGAATTTGGTGAATAAAGTGTGATTAGCTTGTCCTTGAGTATACCCTTGGTTCTTTATAGACTGAGTAAACCTTTCAAACCAAGCTCTAGGAGATTGCTTCAAGCCATAAAGAGACTTCTTCAACTTGCATACCTTTGATCCGAATTTGTCTTCAAAACCAGGAGGACTATCCATGTATACTTATTCTTCTAGATCACCATTGAGGAAGGCATTTTTAACATCCAACTGATGTAGAGGCCAATCCAGGTTAGCCGCAAGAGATAAAAGTATTCTGATAGTGTTCAATTTTACAACAGGAGCAAATGTCTCCGAGTAATCTATGCCATAAGTTTGAGTGAAACCCTTAGCCACCAAGCGAGCCTTATACCTTTCAACTAACCCATCTGAATTGTACTTCACAGTAAACACCCACTTACATCCCACGGTCTTCTTACCAACTGGTAGTGTCATGACGTTCCAAGTTTTGTTCTTTTCAAGAGCTTTCATCTCCTCAAATACAGCTTCCTTCCACTTTGGAACTTCTAGGGCATTTTGTACATTTTTTGGAATCTCTACACTAGACAATTGGGAGGTGAAGGCAGAAAAAGATGAAGACAAGTTTGAATATGATATAAAATCGGACATAGAATATTTAGGGCAAGACCTAACAGGTTTTCTAACTGCTATGGGATCATCTATATCATGATACATGATACGACTCTCAGAAACAGAGATAGATTTACTTTTTCTTTTCTGAGGAGGTTGATTATTCTCCGGTTCAGATTCATGGCAGTGTTGAGATGTGGACACATCCTCTTCTTTATGGTTCTTTCTCACAAACACCTTTCCTTTCCAAGTCTTGTTTCCTACTTCGAACATGTCCTCTTTAGATGACAATTCATTTTGTGGCATTTCAATTAGTTCATCATTATTATCATCTTCAAAATTTTCATTGTTTTTTTCATGAGAAAGTGTAGGCTCGGATTCATCGAGTCCTTACTCATAGTAGGAGTAGGTTCAAATAATGAATCATAGCCATTTTCTGTTGGTGCAGAATTACAAGTCTTAGAATTTTGTGATATAGGCAAGGACAAGTTATTTAAAAAAAACTTATGTTCTCAGTTTCAAATGAGTTTTCCTTTAAGTTCTCCCCCTGAAGATAAGTATCATCAAAAAAAGGTTTGTTTTCAAAGAATGTGACATCCATAGTGGCAAACATTTTCTTGTTTTTTTGGGTCAAAGCATTTATATCCCTTCTGGGTTGGAGAGTACCCTACAAAAATACATTTTATAGCATGTGGCACGATTTTGCTAATATTCTTATGTTCATGAACAAATGTTGTGCAACCAAATTTTTTTAATGTCAAATCAGTTGAAACACGAGTAAAAGGAAAACATTCTTTGAAAATATGAATTGGAGTTTGAAAATTGAGAACTTTAGAGGACATTCTGTTAATTAAATATGCAGCAGTTAAAATTGCTTCACCCACAAATAATTTGGTACTTTATTTGAGAAGAGTAAAGCTCTAGACACCTCCAATAAGTGTCTATTTTTTCTTTCTGCAACTCTATTTTGTTGAGGAGTATTTGGACATGAACTTTGATGCACAATTCCATTTTGAAGAAAAAAATTACCCAAAATTGTGTTAAAGTATTCCCTGCCATTGTCACTTCTAAAGACTTGAATAGTACACCCAACATCGGATTTTCCCTTTAACAAGTACACCCAACATACTCTTGAATGGTCATCTATAAATGTGATAAATCATTTTTTGTGAGAAAGTGTACTTGTACGATTAGGGCCCCAAACATCACTGTGAATAACAGAAAAAATGTTTTGATGGTTTATAAGGCTATATTGGAAAATGGGAACGATGATGTTTTGTAAATTCACATGCCTCACGTTTAAACAAAGACAAATCTTTATTACGAAATAACTTAGGAAACAAGTGTTTTAAATAGCGAAAACTAGGATGGTATAATCGTAAATGCCATAATATAATGTTGTCATCATTATTTGAAACACGAAAAGACTCAAAGCAGGAACTTATCGGTTTGGAAGGTAGTTGTGATTTAGATCCAATATCGAAGTAGTAGAGTCCTCCATTCTCCTTAGTACTGCCAATCATCTTCTCCGAGTTCAAATCCTGAAAGACACAGTGAAAACCGAAAAAGTTAGTTTGACAGTTTTTTTCTTGGGCTAATTTACTGACAGACATTAGGCTACAAGATAGATTTGGAACATGAAGGACATCTTTAAGAGTCAACATCGGGTACAACACAACTGAACCTTTACCTGCAATGGCTGAAAAGGAGCCATCTGCGACTTTTATTTTTTGATTCCCTGCAGAGGGACTATATGAAGAAAACAGAGTAGATTCACTTGTCATGTGATCGGTTGCACCTGAATCTACTATCCAAGTATGGTTGGGACTGACACTAAGAAGAGCAGAATTATCTTTTTGTGCTATAGAGCAAGGAGTTTGAGATTCGTGAAGTCTGAACAGCTTGTCTAGTTGTTCCGTCGTGAGTGAAAGCTGAGTTGAAGAAGATTGTTGCCCTTGATCTGAATTACTAGCCTGGAATGCACGACCCTCATTACCACCTTTCTTCTTCCAGTTCGGACGCTTGCCATGGAGCTTCCAACATGTTTCACGCGTATGTCATGCGCGTTTGCAGTGATCACACCGAGGTTTGTCTGACTTCTTACTTTCGTTGAAGTTGCCGTCTCCGAAAGGACTTCCGTCTCCATTGTCGCCGTCATCGCCACATCCAGTACCACCGCTAGCACCGCGACCAGCGCCTCCACCGTTGCCGCGACCAGCACCTCCGCCGTTGCTAGTGCCGCGACCAGCACTACCACCATCGCCATGACCTGTTGCGCCGTTCCCGCGGCCTGCTCTGCCTTCTGTCGTGGAGGAGTTGTCGTTGTTTGTTGAGCCGGTGAGGGCTTGCCGCCATCTATTGAAAGCGGCCATTGAGAGCCTAATTGGGTTGGAGAAACGGGTTTAAAAAAACTTTACAAACCCTAGGTTAGGGAACATGGCTCTGATACCATATTAGAAGACAATATTAGAAGACAAGTGGTGAATGCTTCATTGTTTATTCTTCAGCCCCAAGGCTGGTTTAAATAGAAAAAATACAATTAATGTCCATCCTTGAATCAAGGAGAACTTTATTACAATCAATATTAATCCTTGAATAAAGGAGAACTTTGTGGAAAGAAAACTAAATGAAGATAGAAACATATCTCTAATAATAACAAAATCTTCTCTAATAATAACTAATAATAAGGCGAGAGAGATTCAAGGGATTCTCCAACAGATAGTATATTCCATATCCTACTTCTTGGCCTACGGCTCGGGTTTTTTCTTTGCACACCTTTCCTCGATGTTTGCTTCTAAGGCATCCTTCCCATTCCCCTGCAACAAAGTCAAAATTTTGAGGAAAACAAAGTATAGTTTTGAACTGTAAATTTTCATCAAAAAGTGGATTTAAATAAATTTTCTTTTCTCGTACAATTGTGTTGTTTCCAGGTGTTTGCCTCAAACAATTTGTGGAGCTTTCTTTAACGTATAGTGTTCAACTATCTGAAAATTTTAGTTCGAAATAAGAAAGTTTCTTGTTTACTTTTGTATTTTTGTTTATCTTCTTTCTATATTCTTGAGATTTTTATGCTCTCTCCTATAATCATAACATAGATAAAAGTCGAAGGTAATGGATCTTCCTTTTTCATCATATATTTGTAAAATGGAGAATTTTAATCGTTCTCTCCTTGTCCTACTAAACTGTGCAGATCATCAAGTACTTTCTGGATCCAAAAACCTTCCAAAAGGTTAAATTTGTTTATCCGAAGAACGAGCAAAGCCTAGAGATGATGCATCAAATCTTTGACGTCGAGATTCTTCCTGTAGAGTTTGGAGGGAAGAAAAATGTTGAATATGACCATGAGGAGTTCTCTCGATTGATGGCCAAGGATGAGATCAAAGCTGCAAACATATGGGAATCAGACAACCCCAGCCTTGCGGCGACAAATGGGCACTCGAGTTCAGAAGCCGTACACGAACCTTCCGTTGCTGCAGCTGCAAGTTAATTGTACTATGTTATAGTGAACTGAAAAAATGTGGTAATTACAGATGCACTGAAGTGATCAAATTTAATATAACTTGCTCTTTTAGCAGGTACTATGGATCTTTATCTATAATCCTCGGAGAATTTAGTAGTTCTGAAAGAATTTTCTCATGCTTACCTACTTGTAATAAACACAATTTGGGTACACAGAGATCTTAAGTTATGCTCCTTTTCCCATTGCGCTTTGGGCAAATGGAAGAATAATCTCTGTAACATCACAATGTGCAACAACTGGAAATTTTTGAAACGCTCATATTGATCTTTCTGTGGTCCTTGTAGCAAATTTTGTGTTTTATTACGAAATGTTTACTGTACTATTATTCTCTCCTATTGCTTAGAAAGCTTGTTATCCTGCATAGTCCTAATTCGACAGAGTGGCAACCTGACATGTAAGACATGATATTCATGGAAAGTTATTCCAAGGTGCATGAGATATTGAAGTAGCTCAAGAGACCATAGCTCTACTTTAGAAACTTGGGGACATAACGTTTTACTGAGTAGAGGATACCACCTTTGGATCATTTTGGGAAGTCTCTCTCTCTTAATTCATGTACTTCTTTATCAGGACCTTTGTTGTGCATGTGCAAGTTATGTGATCTTACAGGGCCCAAAAAATCCGAAGGTCCCAAATTTTTTAACCTTTGTATATATTAATATTACTAATGTTAAATCTTCTTTTTTTAGATTTATGCTTTCCTATTTTTTAGCAACTACAGCAATGTGTCACCTTAGAATGTCAAAAAAAAAAACTATTTTTTTAGTATTGTTACATGGCTCTTAAAATGTCAAAAACGACGGTATCCTTTATTGTATTTGACATTTGCTATTTTGGCATGCTGTTTATAAGTTGCCGTGGAGAGAGTTTTGGTGTGTGTTTTTTCCAGCATATTACACTTTCTACTTTCATTAAACGTGCCCCTCGACTTTTTGTGTGGGATGTAGATACCCATGGGAGTAGATCTGTTGTCCTCAAAACTTGTGTACCAATTATGTCACTTTCTCCTATAAATATGACATATATATTTTTTATTTAAAGAAATAAATAATTATGGATACCAAAAATTACATTTAGGTCTCGTTTGGTTGGCGGAATCATGGGGTTGGAAAAGGAAAGTTATTCATTTCTTATGTTTGAATGTCAAAGAAAAGTATAAGGAAAGAAAAATAATTTCCATAGGAAAGAAAATAAGGGAAAATCCAACCAATGATTTACTTTCCCACTATAGGGAATTAACTTTTCCTTATAATTTTCTTGTCCTCTCCAAACACCGGAAAAGAAAATGGATGAAAATTATAATTTTTCAAGGAAAGGAAAAGAACAAGAAATTGATTTCCTTTAGTTTCCGCGAACCAAACGAGACCTTATAGGAAAGGAGACATGATTGGACACAGTTTTTCCTACCCATAGAGCCCAAAGGAGAGACCCCACCAATGTGGAAGCCTTTTTATAGGTACGGTTTCTTTTAACATGACTTGTATGCTGAGGCAGATGCCCAAAGAAGAGATGGAACACATATAGTTTAATGGTGGGTTAATTAGTTGTACCCCCCTATGGTTTGTACATATTTTGGTAACTGTCCCTATTGTTTTAAAAATAAAGAACACCCCCCTGGTTTATAAAGTTAATTAGTTGTACCCCCCTGGTGCATAGAAGAAAATGAGTAAAAAATTAGCAGCCAGGGGGGTGTTCTTTATTTTTGAAACAACGGAAACAGTTACCAAAATACGTACAAACCATAGGGGGGTACAACTAATTAACCCTTTAATGGTATTATTGTCGATTCTTATGTTATGGATATGGATCACAATAAGCAGCCACAAGAAATACATGTACGTAGTCTCTGTGCACTTGGGAGCATCATGGTTCTGTAACTAGTGTCAAATAATGTGTCCCTGCATTTTATTTTACTTTCTCGTTAGAATTCCCGATTTTTAGGAGATTTGAATCCAAAGACCACTGTCTCGTGCCTTCATGCATAACCCATTTGAGTCGATGCACTTTGGCGGTATTAAACTAGCTCGTGCAACATAGCAACCTTTTGCATCTTATGATCGGAAGGAACCATCATTGATGGCAAACTATTCGAATGAGCGACACATGTTGTTAGTGCCGGGGCACAATTTTTCGATGGAAAACTGAAAAAATGAAACAATTGTAAAAACAATGTTTCAAATCAACACTTCAAGGAAGGTGATCCTGACACTACTAAAATAACCCCTTTTAGCGACGTCAGAGTACGTCGCTAAAAAGGGCAAATCCGTCGCTAATCTCTATTAGTGACGTATTTAGCGACGAAAAATGGATGTCGCTTATAGGCTTGTCGCAGATTACAATTTCGTCGCAATTCGTCGCTAGTTGCGGCGTCACTTCTAGTGTCGCTAGACGTCGCTAATATGAGCGACAGATAGCGACGTCAGCATACGTCGCCAGTATAGCGACGTAGGACGACCACTTAGCGACGCTGTCCACATTACATATGATGACATGGCATGGCAGCCACGTCACATATTAGCGACGCCTAGCGACAACTTTAGCGACGTTGGCTCTCAGGTGGTCATATACACGTCAGCATTATAGCGACGTATAGCGACGTGACGTCACTATTTTGCGACGTATAGCGACGTGTACAGGACGTCGCAAAACGTCGCAGAACGTCGCTATACGTTGCAGATGTTATAAAAAAAATTAAATTTTTTTTTTGTATTTTTGTTATGCTGTATGTCTGTGTTTACAGTGTGTGTGAAGTGCACTATTCGAACCATCGACAGTTTCGCTTACTGTTCTATATTTTATCTTGGATAGAAAGAACAACATTTCAGGGTACACTTCTCAGAGCTTCCTCTTCACGTCCTTCACCTTCTCGGGATCCTTTACGACGTCCCGAGAAAGTGAATGACGTGAAAATGAAGCTCTCACAAGTACACCCTGAACTGTTGCTCTTTCTATCCAAGATAAAACATACAACATGAATCGTAACTGTCGATGGTTCCGATCACTGTATTTCATATTTACTGTAAACACAGACACACATCATCACAAACATACACATTATATATTTTTAAAATTTGGACATTACCTCCTTTGTATATCAGATCATCGCTTATAACCCAGCGTAGGTATATTTGTCATCCCCGTCGCAGATATCACAATTAACAGTCTCCCATCATAGCAGTCTATAACTAATAGATGAATAACAGTCTCCCATGCATCATAACAGTCTACAACTAAATATCATACATGTACTCAATGAAAATACCAACAAATTAAATATCACAAACATACATGTCCAACAAACGTACATGTCCAACAGAGTCAAATAATAATGAAAATCAGTATACAGAACGGTCAATGGGCCCATAGGGCCAATAAATACAAAGATGATAAAAAAAAATATACTGGATCACTGAGGACCCCTGTCGCGCATCTGGGATAGAATGTAGTCATACTGCTCCTGGGTGAGCTGTACCGTAGGGGCAGTAGGAGGTAGTGCAATGTCTGGAGTCGGCGCCGTCGATGGACCGGGAGGTCGTATCTGCTCCAGCTCTCGCAGTCGCTCACCATAAACAGCAAGGGTACTCACCACCCTCTTAGTACTCGCCTCAAGCGAAGCCGAAACCTGAGTGAGTGAGGCAGACATACTCCTCTGCGATCCCTCCAGCTCGACCTGTCTACGCTCTGTGCGCTGCGTAGACTCGGTGAGCGTGTGCAAGCTGGCAGCTGTAGCCTGATGCAGACTCATCAGCTCCTGTATACTGCGTTCGACCGCATCAAATCGTCCGGTGACGATCGGAGGGTCGGATCGTCGCTCGACCGCATCAGAAATCTACTGCTGCAACTCGCGACGCAGCTCCTTGATCTGACGACGAATATCCTCAGCTCGTGACGACGCCTGGGAAGCCGGAGACTGCGCACTGACAGAGGGGGCCCGGGATGACTCCGAAGCCAAATATGCGCCGTTGGATCCCGTACCGTAGTACGTACCCTTCTGAAGACTGCCAATGGCAGTCATCCAGAGCTCGTCCGGCGATGGAGCTGTAGGCGGCTGGGAGGAAGTACCAGCCCCTTCCTCTGTTTGCGCACTAGCAGCAGCAGCCGCCTCCTCCTGTAGCCGAACAAACTCAGCCTAGAACATGTTTGCTAACGTGTAAGTGTTTGCTAAAGTCTATATTGATATCTATTTTCCTGTTTTCTAAATTATAGTAAATTAATATAAAGAGTAGAACGTACATATGCCTGCGTCGCCCTCTCGTCAATGAACTCCCCAGCACTCCGATGGGTGACCAGGAAGACGGTCACCATGTTCGGGTCCTCACCCTTTTTTACCTGTTAAAATATATTATCTATTATTAGTATTAAACATTCTATCAAACTATATATAAATTAATGTCCGTCATAGGAAACGTACCAGACGACGAAAATGCTCCGTCATCGGAATGGAGCCACCACACCACTTACCGGCGCTCGACCACGCCACCTTGGCCTTGTCAGACCGCTCCTCGTACTTGGGCTCGCTGAATCTAGCCTTCATCGCAGCCCACTGCTCTGGCGTGATCCAACCATGGATCGGCTGTCCGGAGCGATCACGAGACTTCTGGTCGTGGATCGCATCACGGATGAGCTTGGCTGCGACGGCAGAAAATTGGCAATCGATCCTCGCCGCCCGGTGTGGTGGATAGAAATAGGTCCTCTACAAGAAGTAAAATACAAAACTTGTATAATATACACAAATGATTATTAAAATTTAAAAATAAACAAATTTTTACCTTAAAGTGGGTGAACCAAAAGGCCTTCCTATCTGCGGGAGCATCTGAGTAGTTAATCCAAGGCCCACCATAGTTCTACCTCAAAAATACCCCCAGCTGTCTCTGTACTGCATAAGGCCGATATCTATACAATAATAATCTTTCATGAATATATATGTACATATAATCATTTGAGAAATATATATTAATTAATTAACTTACTTCATAGGCCCGTCCATCCAAATCTCCATACGCGTCTCGCCCGGGAGAGCGCATGGAGGGTCGTTCTCACCTCCTGCCTGGGCAGGATCAGTCTGATCGTTGTCCTCCATATGCTCAGCGTCGGCTCCCCCCATGGAGCCGTCGGCAGGAGGAATGCTGGACGGGGGATCAGGGATGCTGGACGCGGGATCAGGAAGGCTAGACGACGAGGGAGGAGTCGCCAACCTGCTGGAACTGCCCTGTCCCGGTTATGGACCGGGAACAGAACGGTACAATAGCGTACTCGGAGATGAGGATGAGGGTACGGAATCTCCATCCCTAGCCCGAGGCTGACGGGACTGCCTAATATAAAATCCTCCGCGTCGTCTAGATGGTCTAGTCATACCTGATAATAACATATGACAATAAAACAAAAAAAACATATTTATATGATAGACATCACATATTTTTGAAAATATCATAGTCACAGATAAAAGTGTCAATAAAGTGTCACTGAAGTGTCACAGATTTATATGATAGAAGTGTCACTAAAGTGTCAAATATGATGATAAAACAAACGTACAGATTTAATCCTCTTCTGAAAATTCATCTAGTTCGTTTAGCTCATCTACTTCTTCTTCTTCTTCTTCTTCTTCTTCTTCTTCTTCTTCTTCTTCTTCTTCTTCCTCCTCTACATCTTCACTTTCATCTGCATCTTCCTCTTCAGATAATTCTACTTCTTCTACACAATTAGATGTGTAATGAGAAACTTTTGTCGTGTCCACTTCTATAATATTTGTTACAAGAGGTTGTTCATCCTCTTGATAAGCTATATCGTCAACCTCAAAGGTATTTCTAGCTTTGGTTTTGCATACTGCCCACTAGTCCGACCTTGTTGTTCTCCGTTTAGGATAACTTGTGAAGTACACGAGCTGAGCCTGACTTGATAGGACAAATGGTTCATAGGCTTGATATCGACGCCGATAGTTTATAACAACAAGACCGTGCTTGTCTACTTTCCAACCTTGACCTTCAATCGGATCGAACCAATCACACCTGAATAACACAATCTTAGTAGGCTCTATTCCATAACTATATGTCAGCTCCACGATCTCCCGTAGCACGCCATAGAAATCGTTGCCCGCATCAACATCTTTGTAGTTCGAAGATCTGATACACAAACAGCTGTTTTTGGTGGAGTCGAGATCCACAAAGTTGTCTCTGATCGGACAAGTTGTTGACTTGAACCTAAATCCATTAACACAGTAGCTTGGCCATATTTTTGCAGCATAAATTGGTCCCTTGGCTAGCGTTCTAATAGACTCATTCTCAAGTCTTGCGTATGGACGATCGACCTAAATACCACGAAAGAAGCAATTAAGCTCATTCTCAATCAAGTGCATATACAGAAAGATAATTACAGAGTTCTCAAGTCTTACATATGCACTCAACCATGATGGAAAATAACGCCTCATTTCTTGTTCTTGTTCTTCTTCTGTTATGTGTGGCCTACCTGACCTCACATCATCATTATATATGTTGAAAACAACATCGTTCAATTAATATAAGTGTAATAATCAACACTATTAAAATAATGTAGACGTATTAATTACTTATCCCTCCAGTTTTTCTACTTCCTCCTCATCGCAGTTGAGTAATACATACACCTGAGCAGCCCTTAGCTCATCATCGTTCAGATATCTCTTCTTCATTTTACCCGATGGCTTTCCTGGAGCATTGAATACCTTCAGTATTGTATCATTACTTTCATGATCTCCGTCGTCGTTTCTGGAAGCTCTCATTTTATTAGTTGCAACATGAGGCTTGAAATACATCGAACAAAAGTTTGTAATCTCCTCGAGAACATAGGCTTCACAAATAGAACCCTCGACCCGTGCCTTATTTTTCACCTTTCTTTTTAGGTGATTCAAATGTCGCTCGAACGGATACATCCATCGATATTCGACGGGTCCACCAACACGTGCCTCATAGGATAGATGAATCGGCAAATGCTCCATAGAGTCGAAGAATCCAGGAGGAAACACCCTCTCTAGCTTGCATAGTATTACCGTAATGTCCTTCTCTTGCTTTTCTAGATGATCAACGAGCAATTTCTTAGAACAAAGATTCCTGAAGAATATGCTAAGCTCCGTCAATGGATCCCAAACTGCCTACGGTAAGATTTCTCGAAATGCAATCGGAATTAACCTCTCCATGAATACGTGACAGTCGTGGCTCTTCATACCCGTCAATTTATTTTCCTTCGGATCGACACATCTTCTCAGATTTGAGACATATCCGTCTGGAAATTTTAGGCCCTGGATCCACCGACAAAGTCTCACTTTATCCTCCTTGTCCAGCGAGAAAATTGACTTCGGCAGGAACTGTTTTCCATTCTGCTCTATCAAATGCAACGCAGGGCGTTTGCATATTTCTTCTAAGTCCAACCTGGCCTTGGGATTGTCTTTCATTTTTCCCTTTACATCCATCACAGTATTAATTATGTTATCAAACACATTTTTCTCAATATGCATGACATCAAGATTATGTCTGATCAGATTGGTAATCCAGTATGGCAGATCCCAGAATATGCTCCTCTTTGTCCAGTTATGATCTCTACCAAATCCATCGCACTTGTACCCAGTTGTAGGATCTTCGATAGCACTTGGAAAATCTTTAACCTCCTCCCATATCGTAGCTCCGTACCACCTTGGCGGTGGATTACCCTTCTCTACAACGTCGGCACGGAATGCATTCATGTTCCTTCTGAACGGATGATCTTTTGGCAGAAATTGCCGATGACAATCAAAGAAGCACGGTTTTCCTCCGTGTTTCAAGCGGAAAGCCTTACTACGGTCCATGCAATACGGACATGAGAGAAGGCCATGAGTGCTCCATCTAGATAACATTCCATAGGCCGGAAAGTCGTTGATGGTCCACATAAGGGTTGTCTTCATCTGAAAATTTTGCTTCCTGGAAACATCGTACGTGTTAGCGCCTACTTCCTATAACTGATTCAACTCATCTATCAAAGGCTGTAAGTACACATCAATGTTCCTCTTGGGATTGTTCGGACCAGGAATTATAACGGTTAGAAACATGTACTGAGTCTTCATGCACATCCAAGGCGGTAGGTTATACGGAGTGACAATCACAGGCCAGCACGAATACTGGGATCCCGAAAGACCAAAAGGAGTAAAACCGTCATAAGATAGTCCCAACCTGACATTACGCGGATCTGAAGCAAAATCAGGATACAGTCGATCAAAGTGCTTCCACGCTTCTCCATCGGATGGGTGATCCAACACTCCTTCAATCTGTTCTCACATGTGCCAACTCATATTTTCGGCCGTCTCTTTCACCATAAATAATCTTTGCAACCGCGACGTTAAAGGCAAGTAGTGCATTGAATCGGTCGGTCTTCTTGCACCGGTAGACCTTTCTGTACTAGTTGTCTTATAGCGATCAGCACCACAAAATCTGCATACATCTGTGTCCTTGTCATCTTTGTAGTACAGTATGCACCCATTGCGACAAGAATCAATTTTCTCGTATCCCATCCAAAGCGATCTCACCATCCTCTTAGACCGGTAGAAGTCTTTAGGCAACTTAGCATCCGCCGACAAGCTCTCTATAATCAACTCCAACACTCTGTTGTAGCATTCTTGCGACATGTTAAAATCTGACTTAATGCTCAACAGTCTTGTAACCACCTCCAACGGTGAATGATCCTCACAACCAGGATACAATGGAGTCCTTGCATTCTCCAGCAACTGGCCATGAACTGTACAGCATCGGCGTTCGGTGCCTCCTCAGGTGCATCATGAACGAAACTAGGCCCCGCAGCGTCGAAAACCATGTTCACGCACCCGTCGTCGTATGCATGATTATCTGAAACAAAATTAGGTCCCGCATGCATATACGGCTCAACATAAGGCTCCGGCTCTGATGCTAAAGGCACAAGTTCTCCGTGTGCGGTCCACTGATAGTAATTAGGCGTGAAACCCCTCGAGTACAAATGATATGTCACTTCCACTTCTGGATAATATTTCACGTTATGACATTTCACACATGGACACTTAATTTTGGTGTCGTCCATGTACTGAGGGAACGCCTTAGCAAACTGCAGGAACTGCTCTACTCCCGCTATGTATTTATCCCGCACACCACACTTATTATCAGGACGACGATTGTACATCCATGAACGATTCCGCAAGTAGTAATTCATATCCATTTGGAAATAATTCTGTAAAGATGGACACACATTATCCAACAGGCACAAATTCGTATATTATGTCTTATTATGGGACACACATTAGTAGCGGACAGTTACTAATAACAATGATATGCAATCTAGGTCAAACTAGGTTGTACTAAGTCAAACAAGGTCAAGCTAAGTCAAACAAAGTCAAACAAGGTCAAACTAGGTCAAGGGTTGACCTATAGTTGACTTTGTCAACTCTTAGTCCAATCTAGGTCAGATGTTGACTCTACTTTGACTTTCAGTCAAAATAGTCAACCTTGCTCAAACAAGGTCAAATCTAAGTCAAATATCATATTTCTAGTCATTACCTACCAAGGTACCCTTTACCTTATCGCTATTGGTATCCCAATACCAATACCTTAAGTTGGTACCCTTTACCTTATCGCTATTGGTATCCAAATACCAATACCGCGGTAACATGGTTGGTACATTAAGGGTCTTTGACAAGATGACATATTGCGAAAAGATATATCCTTATATATAGTTCTCCTACGGATTTTCTTTAACATTACGTAGGAGAACTATAAGGATATATCTGTTCACAACATGTCACCTCCTCAAAGACCCTTAATGTGACAACCATGTCACCCTCTCAGTCATATCCCTGAGCTACGATGCAGCTGCAGGCATTTAACATATCATGGTTTATAAAAATAACTAATAAATCTCTATCCTAACTAATAAATTAATATCCTACTTTAACATCTAATAACTCTCATATTCCTGCAGCTACGATGCAGTTGCAGGCAGTTCCTTCTAACATAGACTAATATTCTAATCTAAACTAACCCTTTAACTGAAACTAATATCTAAACAATGCTAATCATGAACTGTACACTACTACCTAACATTTACATGAACTATCTATCTCAAACTCTCTATCATAACTAATAAATTAATATCCTACTTTAACATCTAATAACTCTCATATTCCTGCAACTAAAAGGCAAAACCATGGTATATACATGGTTTAAAGTATCGGCCGATACCGATCCGATACGGCCGATACCGATACGGTTTGGCATGTTCCGATCCGATACCGACCGATACCAAATATTTACCGATACCGACATTGGGGGTCTTTGTTCCGGTCAATTCGGCAAAACCAATCGGTAAGGGTGACTACTATTTCATATAATTTCAAAACTACTAAGAAATAACGCTGAAATACTTAAAATTATGCATAAATGTATAAAATATATGTTTTTAATTGTAAATAATTTATTAATAATTATTTGTTTTTCGATACCAAAGTCCGATACTCCGATACGATACCGCCGATACTACCGATATCGCCGATACCAATACTCATAAGAATAGTCCGATACCGATATTGTGAACCTTGGGTATATATCGTCAACATTTCAGATTCTTAAAATGAATTTCAAATGGATTTTTGATTGTATATATATGTGTATTTGTGTGTATATACATTGTATACATATATATTTATATATGTATTTGTGTGTGTATGTAAGTGTGTGAGTATATATATACATGTATATATGTAGATATGTGTATTTATATATATAGGTACATATGTATGTATTGTGTGTTTGTGTGTCCTGTGTCCTGTGTCCTGTGTCACAGAGTCGTGTCCGAAATAGGGTTAGGGTCCTGTCCCCTGCCCCCTCCCCCCTACCCCTGCCCCTCCCCCCTATAGGGTATCCTATTACCATAGACTAATCTAGGACACTCTTAAGATACTAGGATATCTAACTATCCTAGAATACCAAATTCTAGCCAAGATACTAACTTAGGGTACTAACTTCTAGCCCATATCCTAATATCCTATTATCTTGATACCCTCAAGATACTAGCATAATCTAACTACCCTAAGATATCTAACTTAGGATACTAACTTATCTAGGATAAATAGGATACTAACTAACCTATCCAAGACACTAACTAACCTATCTAGGATACTAACTTCTAGTATCCTAATATTAACTCACCTATCTAACTCTAGGATACTAACATCCTAAACAAGATATTAAATTAGTGCCCAGGATACTATCCTAAATATCTAACTTAGGATACTAACTTATGGATACATATCTAAATCCCTCTCACCTTTCTCACTCTCAAACACACACACACACACACACACACACACACACACACACACACACACACACACACACACACACACACACAATCTAACACTTATCTCAATATCCCTCTTCACTCACACTCACACTACCATACTACCACACTACCACATCTAAACATGCCATCAATCACACAACTACCTATATATTTACTATATATATATATATATATATATATATATATATATATATATATATATATATATATATATATATATATATATATATATATATATATATATATATATATATATAGGCATACATATAGGTTAAGATATTTACATATACTAGGCTATAACCAAGGGGACACAATATATACATTCAACAATTTATGCATTTATATACTAGAGAGATAGAGAGTGTATAGTGTCAAGTGTGCATATACAAGTGTCATGTGTGTACGTGTCTCCCAAACCAAACTCGTGTCCAAATACTCGACACAATGTGTCCAAAAACAAACCAAACTCAACACATCCAAAACTGGACACGAATCCAATGGGCACGAGTCTTTGGGGACACGAATCCAATGGGCACGAGTCTTTGGGGACACGATGTGTGTCCGTGTGTCCGTGTGTGTGTGTGTCCGTGGGAGAGGAGGAGGAGGAGGAGGGAGAGGAGTTAGGTTAGGGTTTACCTGAGGAAGAGGAGGAGGAGCTCGGATTGGGGGAGGAGGAGCTCGAGGAGGAGGATCTCGAGGAGGAGGAGCTCGTCGGAGGGTGAGGGAGTCGCCGGGGGGAGGGGGTCGCCGGGGGTGGGAGGGCACTGACAGAGGGGGAGGGAGTCGCCGGGGGGGTGGAGGGAAATTAGAATTTTCGAGTGAGAGTGAGGGGGAAAGAAGGAAACGGTGTGCCCTAAGTAAAAATGTCACGCCCCGCTCCCGAATAATCGGATACGAGTCGGACACGCCCAGCCTTCGTCGTTGGACACGACGAAGTAAGCTGTACAATACTAAGGAAAAATCAAAGTCACAATGTAATGTAAACCAAATCACAGCTTTTATAACGTTCCCAGAAATCACCAATATCCATCAAGTTTTTAAAATACAAACTCAGTCGGAGACAAATCCGGTCAAATGAAATAATATACAATAAATGAATCTCTAAGATACAATCTCCAGAAAAATAAACTAAAATAAAAACTGCAATATCCAACCAAATCACCAGCTCCATGTAGTCTCCCACTCACCTGCAACGATCATATCAGGAAAAGGGCAAAGTACAACCCTGACTAGACAATATACAATGTAGTCTGTGATCCAGAGTACAAGGTGAAACAGGAATACCAGAAAACTAGAACATGAAATGAAACTAAAACTGTTGTACCATAAATGAAATGTAAAACTGCAGGTAAAGGATGACAATCAAGATGCTAGACAATGAACACGACTATCAATGTACAAGGCAATCAATCACGACAATCAATGATGCAATTGTGACAATTTTGAAATATTAAAACTAATGTGTGACCGGCTTAGGAACAATCAATCAATCAATCAATGAGTCAATTCTACATGGTACGGCTTCATCGTACGTGATGTGTACGATTAGGCTATCTTCAATACCTATGTTGGGTGTGGTCACACAAAAGCTAATATTTCCCCCAATCCCGCAATGAACAATGACGCACAAGCAATGAACAATGACGCACAAGCAATGAACAATGACGCAAGACAATCGTGTGTAATTCGTGTCAGATATGAGAACATGGCACATGAAGGTAAGACAGAAAATAAGGTACAAGTCAAGTCAGTGTACTTGCTTCGGTTTGGTTGCACGGGAGTAGTACTGCATGGCTGTCAATTACCTGGTAATATTGTACAAGTTATTTAGTGTTTGAGATAAATACTTTAACTAATTAAGGCTAACTAGTTAATTAGAAACATATAATAGTATAATCAAATAACTAGAAGAATATTTATAAATACTAGCAATTAATATTTTTAGAAAGTACATATACCATAGCTTGATGAAAAATACTATATTTGCAAGGAAAACATTTATGTTTAAAATAATGATAATTAGTTAAAAGGCTAACTAACCATAAACTTGCTAACTATCATATAATCCAAGTAAACTATCCAAAGTAGCTAGCAAATAATAATATTAGCATAATCTAGAAATTAGTATTTTAAAAGTACCTTAAAACAATATTTGGTAAACTCTAATTTAAGGTAACCATAAATAATATATTAAATAGTTTATTTATAAAAATACATCACTAATAATATAGAATACTATACATGCTCTTACCATTATATGTATATACCAGTATAATTATACCTATACAAATACTTACTAACTCAACCCAACCATTGGCCCAACCCATCTACTTACTCTCTGTTATAATCTTAACTTAATTAATTAAAATAACAGCCCACTACTAACCCACAGACCAGCCTACAGACCCAGCCTAAAATCAGTTTAATCCCTGAATAAAATAATTACTTAACCTTTAAACCAACCAGCCCAAGCTCTGGCCAAACTGTTGGCCCAAGACCCAGCCTTCTCTCTCTGTTATCAAATCTATTGAGAAACTAAAATTAAACTTAAAATTAACTGAATACTCAGCCCACACCTCTGGCCCACGAGACCCGGCCCAGCTCACACTCAACAGATATTAATCCCATTCCCTTCTCTCTCCTCACCCATTTCCTCCGATATTTCCAGAACAGCCGGCCGAAGACTCGAGAGAGTTCTCGTCTTCTCCGACGAGACTCCGGCGAGAAGAACTCGTCTCCTCCGGCTAACTCCGAGTAAACCCTAACCAGACACTTCTTCTTCTTCTTCCTCCTCCGGTCTTCTTCCTCTAGTCTAGGAAACCCTAACACTTCTTCTTCGTCTTCTTCCTCTGAAACCCAACCCAAAACCCTAGCTCTAGCTTCTTCTCCCTCTGACTTCGAGATCCCTTCTTCCTCAACTCATGGCTAGGAAACCCTAACCCTAAAACTTCTTCACCAATCCCTAGCCAGGAAACCCTAGCTTAGTCCGAACCCTAGCCGGAACTAGGTTGACAGAGCCATCCCAACTCCCTAGCTCGAACCCTAACCATGCTCCTCCTCCTTCCTTCTCGCCTGAACCCTAGGTTCCACTTCATCGTCTCCGGTGAAAACCCTAGATTTCTAGGTCAGCTCCACAAATCTGATCGTCTTCTTCACGGGGTTCGAAACCCTAACCCTAAGCTCTCCACATGGCCGCAGCCCCCATCCTAAGCATCCTCCCTTCCCAAGAACCCTAACTCTAAACTCGTTCTCCTTCTTCTAGAAAACTCTAGATCTAGGTCGAAACCTAAAGCTCAGAACCCTAACCATCCTCCGGAACCTTAAAAATCAAAAGCTATAAAAGAGATTCGAGAGATCGAGGCAAGGAGCTCACCGGCCTGAAGGGGAAGTCGATCCACGGCACGGCGACACAAGGCGACGGAGATCCGACCACAGCGGTGGTCTCAGCGAGTCTGGTGGTGGCTCGACTTCAGGCAAAGGTCGTCGGCGGCTCCTGCTGCTGAATCTCGTCGGCGGTCGCTCGAGACTCCTCAGGATGGCCCCTTCGGTCGCACGGGACTCGAGACGACCACTCGAGTCTCGAAGGGTCGGCGCTCTTCTCGAAGGGTCGGCGGGCTCTGCAGTCGAGATGAGCTCGATAGTCGGGGAAAGCTCTGGCGGTACAAGAGGATCGAGGTGGCAGCGCGGTCTTCGTGGTCTGCTCCGCACTGATGGCGTGGTGCGAGGATCGAGGTGGCGACTATGGCGGTAGCTCGAACTTCAAAGCTTCGTCAGTGGCTCGCTGCTCGAGGAGCAGTGCAGCAGTCGAGGCGGCTCTGGCTTCGAGGCGGCGGTGCGATGATGGCGGTGGCGCAGATCTCCAGGAAGCTCGGTGAAGCGGAGCTCCGGTGACGACGGCGGTGGTGCTCCGGCGATGCTCAGCCTTCCCCAGTGAAGAGAGAGAGAGAACAGAGAGACTGGAGAGAGAGAGAGATGAGAGAGAGAGGATGACGTGGCTGAGAGAGAGAAATGTACTGTGGTGTCAGTGCATTGGTATACGTGTAATTATATAGTAAAATAATGCTGTGTGTGAGTGGTATAGTAGTAATTAACAGTAGATCTGGGGTTGATAATCATAGTGGCAAAGCAGTAATAATATGTAGATCTGAGGGTGTTTAGAATAGGTTAGCAACAGAATTTCAAATTAAAGCAAATTTCAAAATTGCTCGCCAAAAATCAAGTATTCCCTCCAATAATTTCCAAAAGAACAGATTTTAAATTCAAATAAAATCAAACAGATTTTCAGAACTTATATTTTTTTTTAAACGCTAACAGAATTTTAAGCAGTAAATCGTAACAGCACATAGAAGTTAATAAATAATAATCCACGAATTTTACAAGAACTAATTAATTAATAGCAAAAAAACAATCATTCATTTTTATTAAAACTAGTTAGTCAAATTAGTCATATAAATCAAATGATATTAATAAATAATCTAGTAATAATAATCATCAATCAATTTTAAATTAAACAAGGCTTAATTAAAACCGCTTTAACATAAAATTTATTATCAATATTTTATTTCTAAAATGGATAAAATTCATAGTAAGTCAAAATTCATTAATTAAATAGCTATCCGAATAAATTTGGTTTTATTCACGAAAACAATACTATTTCTAAAAGAAATTTAGAAAAATCTTAAAATTTACCAAACATGATTTTGGGAGTTACAAATCTACCCCCTTACTAAAATTTCGTCCTCGAAATTTCAAGGATTTTACAATGTATAAAATCAACAAAATTTATTAAAGGCAACCAGAAAAACTAAATGATTTATTTATGTAGTAAAATAACAAGGACTAACAAGTAGTCACTAGACAATAGGGAAAATTGTAAATGCAAGAAAATTCAGAGACAAGCGTCAAAATAGGCAATATTAAAAAAATACAACTACTACAAGCAAGTAAGAAAATAACGTCCATCTGACTGCGCTCCTGCGACTACTGATCCTCATAAACTGGGTCCTCCTGCTGCTACTCTGGTACTGGCCCCTGACGAGTGAAAGCCGCAGGACAATCCCTCATTTGATGAGTGGTAGATCCACAAATCAAGCATTGTCCTAACTTCTTGCGGCATTCATCGACACGGTGTCCCGGTCGCTTGTAGTATGCACAAGAAAGGTACACCGGGGTCTAGATCTGTCTCTGCTGCCTCGGTGATGTCGGTGCCCGAACATGATGCTGATGCTGAGGTGGCCTGTGCTGGGTGTCGGTCCGCTTCGGTGGACCCTGGGAACTGCTGGCGCCAATATCTCTGTCCCGCTTGAGCTTCGGATCCATTTCCTTCTCCACTCCCTGAGCAACTTTAAGAATGCTCGCATATGTAGTGGCCTGACTAATAGCTACTGCATGACGTAGCTCCCTGGTGAGACCCTTCTTGAACATCCAAGCCCTGTCCTTCGACGTGCTGACTAGGTTCTCTGCGAACCTGCTGAGTCGGGTGAACTCGGATGTATACTGGGCCACTGACATATTTCCCTGCTGCAATGCTTCAAATTGTATCCGAAGCTCATCCCGCTCCACATCCGGGAAGAACTTCTCCTGGAAAAGCAGCTTGAAATCCTTCCAGGAAACTCCGGGCTCTGCTAACTGGGGCTCCTCCCGGTACCAAGCCCTAGCGATGTCGAAAAGTCGCATGCTCGCAACTTCGACCTTTAAATCATCCGGGATCCTCGCCATCTTCAATGACCGTTCAGCATTCTCCAGCCATTCGTCTGCGTAGACTATTCCCTCATTGCCCCAGAAATCCATCGGGCAGAGGAACTGATATTCCTTGGCAGTTCCTGGCTTCGACGCTACTGGTGCCGGCGGTACTGGCGGTGCTGGTGGAGCTGGCTCTCTGGTCCTGAGTGCGTCGATGACGGTCTCTCTGAACTGCGCAGCCTGCTGACTCTGAGCCTCTCTGAAATGTGCAGCCTGTTGATTCTGGGCCACCATGAATTGTTGGAACATGGCCATCACTTGCGTGCCATCGAACATCATCGTCGGTGGAATCGGCTGAGGCAGAGGCGGTGCAAGCTGCTCCTGTGCACTGGGTGCAGGCTGCTCACTAGTTCCAGCGCTCGTCGTGGCGACCGTCCTGCAAAAGAAATAAACTGTTGATTGCTATATCCTAAAAAATCACAAACTATCCTAAAAATCATAAGTAAATCAAATTTTCAAAATTTTTCAACATCAATAACCATAAACCATAAACTATTAATCATAAACAGTAAACCATTTTCATAAACCATAAACCATAAACCATTTATCATAAATCATAAACCATTTTCCCGCGGTTCCTATGCTGTGATGAGTTTTCCTTAGCTTTCGCTGGTCCCCCAATAACACTTATTTACCTAAGTGTCATTAGGACAGAGACCTGCATGGGCCACCACTAAAAATATGTCACGCCCCGCTCCCGAATAATCGGATACGAGTCGGACACGCCCAGCCTTCGTCGTTGGACACGACGAAGTAAGCTGTACAATACTAAGGAAAACTCAAAGTCACAATGTAATGTAAACCAAATCACAGCTTTTATAACGTTCCCAGAAATCACCAATATCCATCAAGTTTTTAAAATACAAACTCAGCCGGAGACAAATCCGGTCAAATGAAATAATATACAATAAATGAATCTCTAAGATACAATCTCCAGAAAAATAAACTAAAATAAAAACTACAATATCCAAGCAAATCACCAGCTCCATGTAGTCTCCCACTCACCTGCAACGATCCTATCAGGAAAAGAGCAAAGTACAACCCTGACTAGACAATATACAATGTAGTCTGTGATCCAGAGTACAAGGTGAAACAGGAATACCAGAAAACTAGAACATGAAATGAAACTGAAATTGTGGTACCATAAATGAAATGTAAAACTGCAGGAAAAGGATGACAATCAAGATGCTAGACAATGAACACGGCTATCAATGTACAAGGCAATCAATCACGACAATCAATGATGTAATTGTGACAATTTTGAAATATTAAAACTAATGTGTGACCGGCTTAGGAACAATCAATCAATCAATCAATGAGTCAATTCTACATGGTACGGCTTCATCGTACGTGATGTGTACGATTAGGCTATCTTCAATACCTATGTTGGGTGTGGTCACACAAAAGCTAATATTTCCTCCAATCCCGCAATGAACAATGACGCACAAGCAATGAACAATGACGCACAAGCAATGAACAATGACGCAAGACAATCGTGTGTAATTCGTGTCAGATATGAGAACATGGCACATGAAGGTAAGACAGAAAACAAGGTACAAGTCAAGTCAGTGTACTTGCCTCGGTTTGGTTGCACAGGAGTAGTACTGCATGGCTGTCAATTACCTGGTAATATTGTACAAGTTATTTAGTGTTTGAGATAAATACTTTAACCAATTAAGGCTAACTAGTTAATTAGAAACATATAATAGTATAATCAAATAACTAGAAGAATATTTATAAATACTAGCAATTAATATTTTTAGAAAGTACATATACCATAGCTTGATGAAAAATACTATATTTGCAAGGAAAACATTTATGTTTAAAATAATGATAATTAGTTAAAAGGCTAACTAACCATAAACTTGCTAACTATCATATAATCCAAGTAAACTATCCAAAGTAGCTAGCAAATAATAATATTAGCATAATCTAGAAATTAGTATTTTAAAAGTACCTTAAAACAATATTTGGTAAACTCCAATTTAAGGTAACCATAAATAATACATTAAATAGTTTATTTATAAAAATACATCACTAATAATATAGAATACTATACATGCTCTTACCATTATATGTATATACCAGTATAATTATACCTATACAAATACTTACTAACTCAACCCAACCATTGGCCCAACCCATCTACTTACTCTCTGTTATAATCTTAACTTAATTAATTAAAATAACAGCCCACTACTAACCCACAGACCAGCCTACAGACCCAGCCCAAAATCAGTTTAATCCCTGAATAAAATAATTACTTAACCTTTAAACCAACCAGCCCAAGCTCTGGCCAAACTGTTGGCCCAAGACCCAGCCTTCTCTCTCTGTTATCAAATCTATTGAGAAACTAAAATTAAACTTAAAATTAACTGAATACTCAGCCCACACCTCTGGCCCACGAGACCCGGCCCAGCTCACACTCAACAGATATTTATCCCATTCCCTTCTCTCTCCTCACCCATTTCCTCCGATATTTCCAGAACAGCCGGCCGAAGACTCGAAAGAGTTCTCGTCTTCTCCGGCGAGACTCCGGCGAGAAGAACTCGTCTCCTCCGGCTAACTCCGAGTAAACCCTAACCAGACACTTCTTCTTCTTCCTCCTCCGGTCTTCTTCCTCTAGTCTAGGAAACCCTAACACTTCTTCTTCGTCTTCTTCCTCTGAAACCCAACCCAAAACCCTAGCTCTAGCTTCTTCTTCCTCTGACTTCGAGATCCCTTCTTCCTCAACTCATGGTTAGGAAACCCTAACCCTAAAACTTCTTCACCAGTCCCTAGCCAGGAAACCCTAGCTTAGTCCGAACCCTAGCCGAAACTAGGTTGACAGAGCCATCCCAACTCCCTAGCTCGAACCCTAACCATGCTCCTCCTCCTTCCTCCTCGCCTGAACCCTAGGTTCCACTTCATCGTCTCCGGTGAAAACCCTAGATTTCTAGGTCAGCTCCCCAAATCTGATCGTCTTCTTCACGGGGTTCGAAACCCTAACCCTAAGCTCTCCACATGGCCGTAGACCCCATCCCAAGCATCCTTCCTTTCCAAGAACCCTAACTCTAAACTCGTTCTCCTTCTTCTAGAAAACTCTAGATCTAGGTCGAAACCTAAAGCTCAGAACCCTAACCATCCTCCGGAACCTTAAAAATCAAAAGCTATAAAAGAGATTCGAGAGATCGAGGCGGGGAGCTCACCGGCCTGAAGGGGAAGTCGATCCACAGCACGGCGACACAAGACGACGGAGATCCGACCATAGCGGTGGTCTTAGCGAGTCTGGTGGTGGCTCGGCTTCAGGCAAGGGTCGTCGGCGGCTCCTGCTGCTGCTGAATCTCGTCGGCGGTCGCTCGAGACTCCTCAGGATGGCCCCTTCGGTCGCACGGGACTCGAGACGACCACTCGAGTCTCGAAGGGTCGGCGCTCTTCTCGTAGGGTCGGCGGGCTCTGCAGTCGAGATGAGCTCGACATTCGGGGAAAGCTCTGGCGGTGCAAGAGGATCGAGGTGGCAGCGCGGTCTCCGAGGTCTGCTCCGCACTGATGGCGTGGTGCGAGGATCGAGGTGGCGACTATGGCGGTGGCTCGAACTTTAAAGCTTCGTCAGTGGTTCACTGCTCGAGGAGCAGTACAGCAGTCGAGGCGGCTCTGGCTTCGAGGCGGCAGTGTGATGATGGCGGTGGCACAGATCTCCAGGAAGCTCGGCGAGGCGGAGCTCCGGTGACGACGGCGGTGGTGCTCCGGCGATGCTCAGCCTTCCCCAGTGAAGAGAGAGAGAGAACAGAGAGACTGGAGAGAGAGAGAGAGATGAGAGAGCGAGGATGACGTGGCTGAGAGAGAGAAATGTACTGTGGTGTCAGTACATTGGTATGCGTGTAATTATATAGTAAAATAATGCTGTGTGTGAGTGGTATAGTAGTAATTAACAGTAGATCTGGGGTTGATAATCATAGTGGCAAAGCAGTAATAATATGTAGATCTGAGGGTGTTTAGAATAGGTTAGCAACAGAATTTCAAATTAAAGCAAATTTCAAAATTGCTCTCCAAAAATCAAGTATTCCCTCCAATAATTTCCAAAAGAACAAATTTTAAATTCAAATAAAATCAAACATATTTTCAGAACATATATATTTTTTTAAACGCTAACAGAATTTTAAGCAGTAAATCGTAACAGCACATAGAAGTTAATAAATAATAATCCACAAATTTTACAAGAACTAATTAATTAATAGCAAGAAAACAATCATTCATTTTTATTAAAACTAGTTAGTCAAATTAGTCATATAAATCAAATGATATTAATAAATAATCTAGTAATAATAATCATCAATCAATTTTAAATTAAACAAGGCTTAATTAAAACCGCTTTAACATAAAATTTATTATCAATATTTTATTTCTAAAATGGATAAAATTCATAGTAAGTCAAAATTCATTAATTAAATAGCTATCCGAATAAATTTGGTTTTATTCACGAAAATAATACTATTTCTAAAAGAAATTTAGAAAAATCTTAAAATTTACCAAACATGATTTTGGGAGTTACAAAAAACATTAGCGACGTCAAGTGTTGCAGTCGCTAAACGTCGTAAAATTGGCGACATATGCTAATAATATGTCGTTGAACGTCGATATTCAGCGACGTTGTAAACTCTTGTCGCGGAACGTCGCTAGGCAGCGACGTTTTGCAACGTGTATATAAAGCTGTCGCTATATTTCATAACTAGCGACATCATTTCTTGCCGTCGCTAAATTATGTCGCTATTAGATGATATTTTAGTAGTGTGAATTACGAGAATCTAAAAAGATTTCGTAATCAGTAGCAATCGATCGTAGTACTTCTAAAAAGAAGATACAATCAGAATTACTGGCAGCAATGAAGAAGATGACTGGCAAAGGATGGAAGAACTCCTGCTGGGGTGAATAATCACCGTTGCTCAAAGCTTTATTCGCCCTACAAGAACAGCTTCCAGGAACCAGCAAGTTCGTTGTCACGACCCGCACCCTAGAATAAGGGCACGTGACGTGGGTACGTCCAGCCTACGCCGCAGTGTCGGCGGTAGAACGCTGTCCTAGGTCATAACATCTAACAGATAAGGGTAATATACAGTTATACTCCCCGAATGGGGGTGACATAACACAATATAACTCAACCACATCTAGGATAGAACAGGAATGAGATAGAAAGATAAAGATAGATAACATCCAGGAATGTAACATCACAGAGATACAAATCCAGAATCTAAGTGACTAAAATAAATACATCACAGAAAATCTCAAGTCTAAAACAGTAATCCCAAATAGTAAGGCAATACTAAACTAAAGAAAGTAACATCAACTGCCAGCAGGTCCAAGTCACTAGTGATGTCTAATGCTGCACCAAGAGGGATAGACACCAGAGCCTCATCATTCACTGTAAAATTTTTAACAGGTCCAGTCAGGACGGGAGCGAGTACAGTACATCTCAACAAAATCATAACCGGTTAGGAAATATAAACATGCAAGAGAGTAAGATACAGGATCTGAAGAATAACATGATGAAAAAGAGAGAGACTGTAAGTAAATAGCTACAATATATAGAGAACTAACAGTGCTAGTGATTCAGAGCACAAGATGGTTATGTAGACGGCACGATGTTATACACGAGTAATCTACAGAGGTTTGTACACGAGTAATCTACTGGATTGAAAACATAACCACTTCTACTCCCCCGCCCCAATCAACACACAAGGATCTGGCTAAGTTATGTTATTGTACACGAAGGTCATGTGAAAACATGATTATACACGATTTCACACATTTTGTACACGAAAGTCACAAATACAAGGAGTACACGATGTTCACGATAAAGTACACGAACACGAATACCCGATGTATCCGCTAAGGGGATAACATCGCACAACCAGATCCATATAGTACTAATCCGTGTTTCCAACGTGTCAGCATCATGTAAAGTAATCTAAAGCAGGAATATAATCCTAAACAAGATATGAAATGATCAGAAAATGCACTCGCCTGTAACCGATGAATCTGAGAGAATATAGGCTGTCCGAGGAGTGGTGTCTGTCTCCTATTAGAACAGCACAAGTCACTATGAGTCTACAATGATGATAAGATGCAAACCAATGCATTCTACATGAATCTAGGTTAATCTAAACCAGAGTCAACTCTTGGTCAACTCTGGTCAACCCTAGAAGTCAAAACTAGTCTACACTAGGTTAACAAGTCTAATCTAAGTTTAACAAGACTAAACAAATCTAATCTAGACTCACTAGCTAAGTAACCACCACATAGGCCATAGGCTAATAAGCTATACCATGGGCCAATAGGCAAACCATGCTAAAACAACCTTCAAAACATTTATATACAACACACATATATATCTAATATATGATAAACATAGATATCATAATATACCCTAATATAGGAATACACAAATATCTATTTAGATAGGCTAATGGGATAACACATATATATATCTAATATATATATATAATGGTAGCCACTCACATATGGGTGTGTGAACTAGTGAGGCTTGTGTGAGTGTATGGTGTCACATACAAAACAGTGAGAGAGAGTAACCCTGTGTGTGTGCAACATGAAATGGTGTGTGGAAAGATAACATTGTGCAGGAAACAAACAGTGAAAGGAAGAGAGTGTATATGTGAGTGTTTGTGTGAGAAAAGCAATTATGTATGTGTGTGCAAAGAGTGTACTCAAGTGAGGCATGTGTGTGGATAATGTGTAAAACTGAACAGTGAGCAAAAGGCAACAGGGGGGTGAGCTAGCTTGTGATACACATTAGTGTGTAGGTTAGTGAAAAAAATCAGTTTTAATAGTTCAACTAATGCTCAGGTCAAATACATTGAAGGAACACATACATTAGTTCACAAGGAAATCCACAAAACAGTTTAACAGTAACAATTTCCCAGTTTTCAGTCCCTAGCTTAAAACTCAGAATTTGAGCCCATAACACATCAAAACAACCCAAAGTTAGTTCAACACAGTCCCAACAAAATGTCTAGGTTAATACCACATATAAGAACACATAATTCAGTTTGAGACAACCCCAAAACAGTAACACAAAAGGAGGGAAAACTCAAATGTGTGTGTGTGTGTGTCAAACATGAGGGTGTGTAATGAAACTGAATAACAAGTCCATCACAGGTTTGTCCATGGGCTGAGATTTAAATCTTAAGTCCCATCTCAGGTTTTTAAAGAATGTCCAAAACCAAGTTTCACATTAGCCAAAACAGTTCAACAATTTAGTCATTCCTTTGGCCTACATTCTCAGGTAATCATTCATTTCCAGGTTTTTCCAACAGAACAGTGCAAAGCCAATGTCAGGTCCACAGTGTACCACATAACCTCAGTTGCAAAATCATATAACAATCTCAGTTTTTCATTTCCCAAACTCAGGTGTAGCATTTCAGTTAAACCAAAGGAATCTCAGGATTTGTTAATCACATGACATGCCCCAAATGAGATCTCATATTTCAGTTTTTTTGCAGTAAGTATAACAAGACAATTCCATTCTCAGATTTAGCATTCTGTTAACAACTAACATTTCAATGAAAGGGAAAAAAAGACTGGAACACAACCATATCTTCTCAGGTTATCAAGACTGAAACACAAGCTAAAACCAAACTCAAATCAGTCAACAGTTAACAAAAAGAAGAAATCAATTCAGGTTATACAGTGTAAAACAAACTCAGGCAATAGTTCTCAGGTTAATTTGAAAACTGGGGAATACAATCCATCACATGATAATCCCAGGTTTTGTGAACTAAAACACAACTTAAACAAATTAGACACAAACAAATCTCAGGTTATACAAGAACTGAAATTTTGACCCAAGTCTAGATTCTCAGGTACACAACACAGGAATTCAGTCCAGGATACATTAACAGTTCAAATGAAGGGAAGGGAATCAAACCATATACACAAAACTCAATACTTACTCGAAAGCCTGAAATTGAAGGAATAACTTAGCCAATGTAAAAAAAAATATAGCATGTGGGGATATTAGCAGTGATAAAATGAATCAAACAATCAGAATTTTAAGGGTTGAAGGAACTAGGAAGAATGTATCAGACTATGTATCAGGAAAATGTATCAACCCACACACTGCTCATGCCAACCAATCGAGCCAACTCCATTTAAACCCAACAACTTAAATAGCATAGTGTACAGAGATTAAACAGGATAATTAGGATCTAATTAAGCATGAAACAACATTTATCAATCATTTAAAATCGATTTAATAAATCCAAACACACACTGCACATGCCACGCACACAGCCATTCCCGTGCACACCCAAGAACGTGTCCGACACGACACGAGGACTCGTGAAACTTTGCGAGCCTCGTGTCAGTCACTGCCCCAACACGTGTACCAAAAATCTCGTGGCCACGTGGCGTGTGCTGCGCAAAATCGACCCCGAGCAGCAGGGGATGCAACACAGCTCGCGCGCGCGTGGTACCCCGCGTGTTCACGTGTCCGTGTGGACTCGACACAACACTAAGACACGACACCAAACATAGGAATGTGTAAGCAAGATCAAAACATAAATTCCTCTTCAAATAGAACATCAAAAACCACACGAAATGCCCATTGGGGCATTTCATCAAACACTTAGCAGCACACACTGATACGTATCCAGAATGGACACGAATCGACACGAAAATTTAGGAAACCCTATTCCTACAGTTTGGCTAGGGTTAGGGCAGCCTAGAAATGATTTTTACAGAATTTTATGGGCATTAATAGGGATTATACCTATAGGTTTCCAAAGCTCCAAAAAAAAGGATTCTTCGAAGCACCAAAACTCCTCAAATTGTGTGCTCCCTGTCAAAACTCAATCCCAACAGCAAGAGAATAATATTTGGAGCCTATAGGAATTTGTTTGAAGGAAAAAGGACCTAATTTGGATTTTCTATGAATTTGTAAAGATGGAACATTACCTCTTTCAAAAACTTGATGAACCCTAAAGAAAAGAGGCTAGCCCTAAAATTTGGGAGGATATAAATAGGGGAAGGGGCTGTTATGTGGCTGGCCATAGGCCTAGGGTTTAGGGTTTAGGCTAGCTAGTTGGGTCCTATCTAGTATAAGTCATGATTTAACTTGTGACTACACAAGCCATTCTTAGACTAAACAAATTCCTAATTCCACTAAATTAATCCCAATGAATTCATCCTCATGAACTTAAGTCAACCTAGGTCCTCAAATCCTAATCTCTTAGTCAAGACCTAGGTTAGCCACTAGGTTAGTCTACAAGGTCAACTTAAGTCAAAGTCTCTAAACACCAAAAACAATTATTCTAAAAATCACTCAAAAATCACAATAATGATAAATAATAATAATAATTCAAATTAAATTCTAAAATTTTGAAAATGACCAAAATGCCCTCATTTGGAAAACTGGGTGTTACAATCCTACCCACCTTAGAAAAAATTTCGTCCTCGAAATTAAGATGATCGTACCCCTTCTAGGTCAAACCCCCACAATCAAAATCTCAGAACCTATTTAAATCATTCAGTTGGAAAATGTAACTTATGGGGTCATGGCATGTAGTATCAGTTTGGGGTCTCATCTAGTTACACCAACATGCTACAGTACTAGGCAATCACAAGGTATCAAAACATACAACAATATGGTAGAGTGTATCAATTTCAAGGACTGGCTAAGATATAGGTCAAAGTCTCACCTCCAACTAGGTCTGATGGCTGGAACTCCCTCCCGAAGGCGGAGTCCTGGCTGAGATAAGTGCAGCAGGACAGTCTCGCAGTCTGTGTGCAGCTGACCCACACAACAGGCACACTCCTCTTCTCTTCCTACAGATGTCCCACACATGTCCAGGCTTCTTACAGAAGGTGCAGGTAGGCACCCTCTCAGCTGGCCTCTGCTGAACAGGAGTCTGGACTGGGTAGGCTGGTCTAGGCTGATAGTCTGGGTGCTCATGGGGATCTGGGTATATACTGCTCCTCGGCCTCTTAGAACTAGGCTCTCCTCCTGAATGTACCAAATCCCACAGCAGTTGGATTCCACGGCCCTGCTCCTTCAGGATCTCAGTCTGAACTCTCTGTGTCTCCAACACATCCCGGAGAAGTCTGGATATCTGAGCTCCGTCAGGAAACAAACCTGTCGAGGGTATGGTATGGGGTACTGCTCCTGGAGGCAGAGGAGGAGATGGGGAAGAACTCTTGGTCTCAGATGAGACTGCCACTCTCTCCTGAGTAACAGGTGGTGGAGGAAGACTCTCTGGTAAGGATGCTGACACCTCCTCGATGGCGGGAGGTGCCATTACCCTTGGGTCAGCCTGAGGGGTCACTACCTCCTGAGCAGTAGGAGGTGGAAGCACACTGTCAGTAGCTGCAGCTGCTCTCAGGCGACAGGCTCGGGTCATGGGTGCCATACTGGAAAGGATAAAACACAACAATCATTAAGGCTGTACAGCAATCTACCATCCTATCTGAAAACTGGTATTTATCAAGAAAATAAAATAAAACAACTACCAATCATCTATAAAGGGTACCATTTAAGAAGGATCAAAAACAAAAGTTTAAGGAACGAAAGTCAATAGCATTGAAACCAATCACAATCTAATATATATAGAAGAGAGAGTGTTAGGGGGAAAAAGCTATCATTATGTAAAGGTGATATGGTTAGTATGAAATATACATGAAAGTGTATAGAAGGATTTGAGTCTCAACTGTAGCTATCAAGTTATACTATTCATGGCATATTGGTTAAGCAGTCTACAAGGTCAAGCTATTTACTCATAACATGCATGGCTAACCATATATATAAGTATATCTATATGGCTACATGAACATAACATAGAGATGAAAGGTTAGGTTTTCATGGCAGTTGTGAACACTAGTGTAGAGTGTTAAGTGTACATGGGTTAAAACTTGAAATAAAGGGGTTCAGTCATTCAGTTTAGCTCATTTTTACAAATTAGATCTGAAATTGAACTACACATATTGATAGCAGTGTAAAAAATGTTAACATGAATTCAGTTTTCAAAATTTGAAGAATTCGAACATCAAAACCAACTCAATGTTTACCACAACCACAACCTAATCATGCAAGGGTTATGAAACCTAACATTATATACTTACTCACAGCAATGTATACGACATTAAAACATTACAATTTAAAACTGCAATTTGAACTAAACTCTTAGAATCCAAGGTTAAGGGTTTACTATGTACACAGTCTCAGATTTGACAATTCAACACAAAACTCAACCAAAATTTTGAAATAAAGCCTTGTATATAACATGCATGTGTAGTGATGTAAGCAACTAATAACATAAAATTTAAATTTAAATTATGAATTTAATATGAAGAGCATAGAACTAGTCACTGATACTGCACTATATTAGAATACTAGGATTTAGAGAACTTAACATTAATCATATTAACATGCATTTAGATAGGATAGAAATCAAGTGTAGCATGCATACATGTCAGGCAAACATCTGTGTCCACTATATATACATTAGGGTAATACAAGAATTAATGGTAAAAAAAAATAATGACAAAAACCTGCTCTGCCTATCTGTTTAAAAGAAGGAACCATTTGAAACCAGAGCTATAATATCAAGTCCAAGTTAAGGTCTAGCAAAATCATCGATTCATTGCGTTAGGAAGAAATTATAGCAAAAAGTTACACAATCTTATAATAATAGCTAAGCTACTCCTACTCATACTCCTACTCCTAAGTTATTTGATGATAGGGTGCAATTTATACAACAGAATGGTACGATAGAGATGATATGTTTAAAAACTTTCTCAAGATACAATCTGATAATCATATGCGTCTGTCCAAAATCATGTTACTCAGAGTCCTCGCCATGCCAGTAAGCAAGGCTGCGAATAATGATAGATTCCATGACTAGGGTATGCACCTCTACAATCTCGTCTGGAAATCTCGCTATGCCGACTAGTATAGCTGCGAGAAATTCCAAATCTCATAACCAAGATACGTACATCCGAAGCCAGGTCTCCATGTTTCTGCCACGCCAGCTAATATGGCTGCGATAAACTACAGGTTCCATAATCATGTAGACGTTTTACCATCCCTGTATTCCCGTCAATATATGTTATCAGAAAGTATCGTAACTCAGGCTATAAAATTCATCTCGATAGGAAATCAAAATCAACAACGATTCATCAAATCAAATTCAATAATCAAGGAGTGAGAGCGAACAAACAAGGGGAAGGATTTCAAATAGAAATTTAAATAAGATTCTCAAGGGTCGTCCCATGAAAGAAATCCTAACTGTGATTGAGTACCCTTAAAAATATATCCTAATCCTACTGCAGGCTGTAGTGATACTCTAGTTCGAATACCACTACATAAACTCGACCTGCATGGGCCACCACTAAAAACGTGTCACGACCCACACCCTAGAATAAGGGCACGTGACGTGGGTACGTCCAGCCTACGCCGCAGTGTCGGCGGTAGAACGCTGTCCTAGGTCATAACATCTAACAGATAAGGGTAATATACAGTTATACTCCCCGAATGGGGGTGACATAACACAATATAACTCAACCACATCTAGGATAGAACAGGAATGAGATAGAAAGATAAAGATAGATAACATCCAGGAATGTAACATCACAGAGATACAAATCCAGAATCTAAGTGACTAAAATAAATACATCACAGAAAATCTCAAGTCTAAAACAGTAATCCCAAATAGTAAGGCAATCCTAAACTAAAGGAAGTAACATCAACTGCCAGCAGGTCCAAGTCACTAGTGATGTCTAATGCTGCACCAAGAGGGATAGACACCAGAGCCTCATCATTCACTGTAAAATTTTCAACAGGTCCAGTCAGGACGGGAGCGAGTACAGTACATCTCAACAAAATCATAACCGGTTAGGAAATATAAACATGCTAGAGAGTAAGATACAGGATCTGAAGAATAACATGATGAAAAAGAGAGAGACTGTAAGTAAATAGCTACAATATATAGAGAACTAACAGTGCTAGTGATTCAGAGCACAAGATGGTTATGTAGACGGCACGATGTTATACACGAGTAATCTACAAAGGTTTGTACACGAGTAATCTACTGGATTGAAAACATAACCACTTCTACTCCTCCGCCCTAATCAATACACAAGGATCTGGCTAAGTTATGTTATTGTACACGAAGGTCATGTGAAAACATGATTATACACGATTTCACACATTTCGTACACGAAAGTCACAAATATAAGGAGTACACGATGTTCACGATAAAGTACACGAACACGAATACCCGATGTATCCGCTAAGAGGATAACATCGCACAACCAGATCCATATAGTACTAATCCGTGTTTCCAACGTGTCAGCATCATGTAAAGTAATCTAAAGAAGGAATATAATCCTAAACAAGATATAAAATGATCAGAAAATGCACTCGCCTGTAACCGATGAATCTGAGAGAATATAGGCTGTCCGAGGAGTGGTGTCTGTCTCCTATTAGAACAGCATAAGTCACTATGAGTCTACAATGATGATAAGATACAAACCAATGCATTCTACATGAATCTAGGTCAATCTAAACCAGAGTCAACTCTTGGTCAACTCTGGTCAACCCTAGAAGTCAAAACTAGTCTACACTAGGTTAACAAGTCTAATCTAAGTTTAACAAGACTAAACAAATCTAATCTAGACTCACTAGCTAAGTAACCACCACATAGGCCATAGGCTAATAAGCTATACCATGGGCCAATAGGCAAACCATGCTAAAACAACCTTCAAAACATTTATATACAACACACATATATATCTAATATATGATAAACATAGATATCATAATATACCCTAATATAGGAATACACAAATATCTATTTAGATAGGCTAATGGGATAACACATATATATATCTAATATATATATATAATGGTAGCCACTCACATATGGGTGTGTGAACTAGTGAGGCTTGTGTGAGTGTATGGTGTCACATACAAAACAGTGAGAGAGAGTAACCCTGTGTGTGTGCAACATGAAATGGTGTGTGGAAAGATAACATTGTGCAGGAAACAAACAGTGAAAGGAAGAGAGTGTATATGTGAGTGTTTGTGTGAGAAAAGCAATTATGTATGTGTGTGCAAAGAGTGTTCTCAAGTGAGGCATGTGTGTGGATAATGTGTAAAACTGAACAGTGAGCAAAAGGCAACAGGGGGGTGAGCTAGCTTGTGATATACATTAGTGTGTAGGTTAGTGAAAAAAATCAGTTTTAATAGTTCAACTAATGCTCAGGTCAAATACATTGAAGGAACACATACATTAGTTCACAAGGAAATCCACAAAACAGCTTAACAGTAACAATTTCCCAGTTTTCAGTCCCTAGCTTAAAACTCAGAATTTGAGCCCATAACACATCAAAACAACCCAAAGTTAGTTCAACACAGTCCCAACAAAATGTCTAGGTTAATACCACATATAAGAACACATAATTCAGTTTGAGACAACCCCAAAACAGTAACACAAAAGGAGGGAAAACTCAAATGTGTGTGTGTGTGTCAAACATGAGGGTGTGTAATGAAACTGAATAACAAGTCCATCACAGGTTTGTCCATGGGCTGAGATTTAAATCTCAAGTCCCATCTCAGGTTTTTAAAGAATGTCCAAAACCAAGTTTCACATTAGCCAAAACAGTTCAAACAATTTAGTCATTCCTTTGGCCTACATTCTCAGGTAATCATTCATTTCCAGGTTTTTCCAACAGAACAGTGCAAAGCCAATGTCAGGTCCACAGTGTACCACATAACCTCAGTTGCAAAATCATATAACAATCTCAGTTTTTCATTTCCCAAACTCAGGTGTAGCATTTCAGTTAAACCAAAGGAATCTCAGGATTTGTTAATCATATGACATGTCCCAAATGAGATCTCATATTTCAGTTTTTTTGCAGTAAGTATAACAAGACAATTCCATTCTCAGATTTAGCATTCTGTTAACAACTAACATTTCAATGAAAGGGAAAAAAAGACTGGAACACAACCATATCTTCTCAGGTTATCAAGACTGAAACACAAGCTAAAACCAAACTCAAATCAGTCAACAGTTAACAAAAAGAAGAAATCAATTCAGGTTATACAGTGTAAAACAAACTCAGGCAATAGTTCTCAGGTTAATTTGAAAACTGGGGAATACAATCCATCACAGGATAATCCCAGGTTTTGTGAACTAAAACACAACTTAAACAAATTAGACACAAACAAATCTCAGGTTATACAAGAACTGAAATTTTGACCCAAGTCTAGATTCTCAGGTACACAACACAGGAATTCAGTCCAGGATACATTAACAGTTCAAATGAAGGGAAGGGAATCAAACCATATACACAAAACTCAATACTTACTCGAAAGCCTGAAATTGAAGGAATAACTTAGCCAATGTAAAAAAAAATATAGCATGTGGGGATATTAGCAGTGATAAAATGAATCAAACAATCAGAATTTTAAGGGTTGAAGGAACTAGGAAGAATGTATCAGACTATGTATCAGGAAAATGTATCAACCCACACACTGCTCATGCCAACCAATCGAGCCAACTCCATTTAAACCCAACAACTTAAATAGCATAGTGTACAGAGATTAAACAGGATAATTAGGATCTAATTAAGCATGAAACAACATTTATCAATCATTTAAAATCGATTTAATAAATCCAAACACACACTGCACATGCCACGCACACAGCCATTCCCGTGCACACCCAAGAACGTGTCTGACACGACACGAGGACTCGTGAAACTTTGCGAGCCTCGTGTCAGTCACTGCCCCAACACGTGTGCCAAAAATCTCGTGGCCACGTGGCGTGTGCTGCGCGAAATCGACCCCGAGCAGTAGGGGATGCAACACAGCTCGCGCGCGCGTGGCACCCCGCATGTTCACGTGTCCGTGTGGACTCGACACAACACTAAGACACGACACCAAGCATAGGAATGTGTAAGCAAGATCAAAACATAAATTCCTATTCAAATAGAACATCAAAAACCACACGAAATGCCCATTGGGGCATTTCATCAAACACTTAGCAGCACACACTGATACGTGTCCAGAATGGACACGAATTGACACGAAAATTTAGGAAACCCTATTCCTACAGTTTGGCTAGGGTTAGGGCAACCTAGAAATGATTTTTACAGAATTTTAGGAGCATTAATAGGGATTATACCTATAGGTGTCCAAAGCTCCAAAAAAAAGGATTCTTCGAAGCACCAAAACTCCTCAAATTGTGTGCTCCCTGTCAAAACTCAATCCCAACAGCAAGAGAATAATATTTAGAGCCTATAGGAATTTGTTTGAAGGAAAAAGGACCTAATTTGGATTTTCTATGAATTTGTAAAGATGGAACATTACCTCTTTCAAAAACTTGATGAACCCTAATGAAAAGAGGCTAGCCCTAAAATTTGGGAGGATATAAATAGGGGAAGGGGTTGTTATGTGGCTGGCCATAGGCCTAGGGTTTAGGGTTTAGGCTAGCTAGTTGGGTCCTATCTAGTTTAAGTCATGATTTAACTTGTGACTACACAAGCCATTCTTAGACTAAACAAATTCCTAATTCCACCAAATTAATCCCAATAAATTCATCCTCATGAACTTAAGTCAACCTAGGTCCTCAAATCCTAATCTCTTAGTCAAGACCTAGGTTAGCCACTAGGTTAGTCTACAAGGTCAACTTAAGTCAAAGTCTCTAAACACCAAAAACAATTATTCTAAAAATCACTCAAAAATCACAATAATTATAAATAATAATAATAATTCAAATTAAATTCTAAAATTTTGAAAATGACCAAAATGCCCTCATTTGGAAAACTGGGTGTTACATTCGTCGGAGAACTTAGAACACTCCTGCTCTTCTGACTCCTCGGATGGACACGAACTCCCGTACAAAAGCAACGCTGGTGTGACGCCTTTCCTCTCTCTCGAAGGCTGCTGGAATTCGCAAGCAAATTCCGATCAGAACTGTGTTAAAGAACACTTCTGAATTCTCTGTTTACTTGTGTTAAAAAATACTTCGTAAACTTTTTGTGGTGGCTTCTTTTAATTGTATCTATCTTGCCTTGAGAGAGAGAGGATGCCTTATATAGGCCCTGCAGTAACTGCTCGGTTGCCACAAAGTTAGGGACGTGGTAAAAACTACCCTGAACATGTAGCAACCGCCCAGAACATGCAAACGCACGTTCTGCTGCAAGTTGCGCCAAATGCGCGCACCCTGCGCTCCTTGCACTCCGCATGACACTGAGCTGCGCGCACTGCACGCATTGCGCACACGGCGTACGCAACGCAATCAGCACAACCCAGCACAACCTGCGCAACCCAGCGCAACCCAGCGAAACCCAGCGCAACCAGCGCAACCCAGCGCAACCCGAGCAACCCGCGCAACCCAGCGCAACCAAGCGCAACCTGGACGCAACCTGGGCGCGCACCTGGGCAGCGCATTTGGGCTTGCGCAACTGGACGTGCACCTGCTGACGTGCTAAGTGCAAAGTGCGCCAACAAAACGCCACATTACGCCTCATGAGCCCGAGTCCGAGTCCGAGTCGCTAAGCCCCTATGGGGCTTAGCTCCCATGGAAATAAATTTCCCAAGAGCAAAAAGCATGAATGCTTTATATTCTTGATTTAGCCTTTTTCTCTTTAGAAAAATAACCCCACATGGCACACCCATGTGCACCTCCACACCACATGTGCATCTCTAAACTAGCAAAACTAATATATAGAGATACAAGTCCTTTGGTCTAGCCGATGTGGGACTAAAATTCACTTTTAAAAAAGACCAAAACCCAACACATGTCACCCGTGGCCTAGTCATGATTTTCATCTAGAATTTTATACGTCGACAATGACCGTGCATGTCTTTCGATGTAATCAGTTTGTGTCAGAATCGTCCGGGTCAACGTGATGATGTCCAATCGTCTTCTCCAATTGAGACTACCGACAGACTACCATGTGCATGTCTTTCGATGCAATCAGTTTGTGTCAGAATCGTCCGGGTCAACGTGATGATGTCCAATCGTCTTCTCCAATTGAGACTACCGACGAACTACCATGTACGAAACTATATGTACAGCAATGCTTTGTCTTCAAAATCCCAAGGAGTGCAGCCACGGCCCTCGGGACCAGCTAGCTGGTCCCCTGATTTTACCTCATTTCATAAAGCTCCTCTGCATATAGCCAAGTCTGCAACCAACAGTACAGGATAGGGTTGAGGTTAGACATGTAAAACACATCCAGAGAAGATGGTTCTAATTCTATATCACTGGAAACCAACTTCCATCCAAGAAGGTACACAATCAACTCAGGATCAGATCAGAGGATTTTGATTCCAACAGTTCCAAAAGAAGAGGACTACAGAAAGAAGTAACCTCGTTTGGTACACTGTAATGTAATTGTAATCGCAATATAATCAAATAAAAAAAATAGATTATTATTTTTCATTTAATTATATTGCGATTATAATTATATCAAACGAGGCCTAAATCTGATACATATTCTATCTTTTCAAACCTTACCAACAGCAGTCAGCAGGCTCCATATTGTACTGGGAACAAAGAATGTGTCATTGTTATCAACATGAAGTCTTCACATAGCCCTCATAGTCCATTGACTGCAAATAAACAGAAATAAGTCCGCGAAGTTGGAAACAGTAGGTTATAATCTATTTGAAGACTAAATACAAGGAGTATCATAAAAGTACATCAAAACTGCAAATAAACCTACCGAAAATAAGAGGACTTCGATAACGTAGGATATTCCAACCTACTATCCAGGATTTTCTCTTGGCTATTCCAATTGACGGGTTAGGCAAACACATCTCACCAGTGGAGTACCGCACTATCCTCAGGTACTGCCTCATGATTCCTCTGTTTCCAATGGATGAGCCATGTCCAGTGCGCCGTAAAGTGTGTTTGGACACCTTCGGGGAGCATATAGTTCATTGTAAGGAGCTTCCAGGTTTCAAATACAGGCATGATCTTGTTAGGGATGTTCTTTTTGATGTACCTAGACGTGTAGGAATTTCAATAAAAAAGAGGCACCTGTGAACTTTTTGTCTAATCTGCAGGAGGAAAGATCGACACTCAGATCGGCAGATGTTCTGGTTTTCGGGTGGATAAGAGAAAAACATGCATGTGTGGACCTAACAAGAGTTTTTCCACTAGTAGGGTTGGGGAGCTTAGGCTTTACTGTGGGACAAGCTTTTGTCAAAGCGGCCTCAGCCAAAGTCTCCAAATACGAGAAAGCGTGCACCGACAATCAACACGTCTTCATCCCATTCGCATTTGATACATTTGGTTTTCTAGCACCAGATGCTGTGGAGCTTTTTAAAGAGTCCAAAAAGTTATGCACAGTAATGTCATATCTTCCAGGTCTATGGATGTAGTGTTTAAGAGGATTGGTTTTGCCATCCAAAAAGACTGACGGTGCAGCTTGTTGCCCGTTTGCCATCTATTTCGGTGTAATCTTTCTCTCTTATAAACAAGAATATCATAGAGAAAGCAAAGCATGTCAAAACTGTGTATTTTGAACATTGAAGGATATTGTCACCAACACCATCAAGAGTAAGCAAGGAATAAAATATAACATGTAAAAGTACTTCATTTCTGATCCCACTTGCTATATTGCATTCTTATCGTATAGTTTCTGATATCGGCTGTTTGAATGTTGTCCGTCGATGCTAGGTGACTCACTAACATTTTCTGTCACATGTCGAGATGCACCCGAATCGACAATCCAGTCCGACGATCTAAGGGAAGACATAGATGCAAGGGCGAGTGAGTCGTTAGTATCTTCCGATGGATGGGCATACATTACAGCATTGCCTCTGGCGAAGAATGAGGTTGACGCCTCCTCGATCTCACTCCTCCTGTCTCTATCGCGTGATGCTCTCTGCTTCCTCCTGAGTACCTCCAGAGCATGTCCAGCAGTGCCTGATCCTCTTCAGTATAGGCAGCATCAGCTCCCTCCTCGCCTTCTGCTACCAGTAGGTTCGTCCGATTACCTCCTCGACCACCCCGTCGACCCCCATGGCCACGTCCTTCAAACTATCCACATCCACCACCCAAATCTCCTCTCTCCCTGTACGGTGTCGTCGATCTCCCCCCTTTATCTGGAAAACTTACAAATTATTCGCCACACCATCGTAGGTCCTCCTTAATTTCTCCCACACGTCTTTCACCATCTCAAGGCCATCCACGGTGGTGACGATCGACTGGACTAAAGAATTAGGAGCCAAATGTATATCACCATATGAGTGGACTTTCACTCGTCGCGTCCTGTCGATCTCTCATCCGGTTCTGTCTTCTCTTCTGACAAGAAATCCTCAAGGTTCTTCCCTGCGAAGGTTCTCCTCACCCGTCGTGACCAACTCAGGTAGGTAGTCGGTCCATCAAGCTTCATATCGATGGAGGGAAGCTCCAACTTCGTCGGTGTTCGTGTCGTGCTCTCACCAGCCGATAGTTTTATTAGCTTTATCAATATTGCGACCTCCACAGAGTTCAACTTCTTGATGATCTCCTCCATCGATTCTCCTCTTCTCCGATCACCTTACACCCATCCTACGATTCACGTTCGTCCTCTTCGTCGTCTCCTAGACCCGATCATGTCTCTCCCCCATCGGATCTAGGCCTTCGATGTTAACGTCCGGAACGACTCGTAGGAGATGCTGGGAACTGTGGCGAAGGCTCCAACGGACTTCGCGGGAGTCGCAGCTTCGCCGTGATGGTGGCGGCGGTGGTTGTCACGTCCCGCTCCTATAGGAGCGATCGTCCTCACTAAGGCATGATTCCGTACGAGCCTAGATTGCGCTCGTGCAAGGCGGGTTCCATAACGGCCGATTTCAGCGGCTGCGACGGGGTCGTCGCACAGAAGTCCCATGCAGAGACGTTGAATAATAGCAGCAGAAATATAGAACAAACACAAGTTATTCAAAAGAAGCTCTTTATTGATATTGAAATATAGATTACAATAGAGCGCAAGGCCAAGATTACAATGTCTCTCAAGCTCACTTTTCTCTCATTACAAGTTCACTATGTTCTCTCTCATCTCTCGATATGATGCTTGAGCTAGCGGAAGCTTCAGAAGGCGATGTCCATACATTATGTCCCGTATAAGTCTTGACTCCATGCGGCCGCACGCTTCGAATCGCCAAGGAACTCCATGCCTCGACGCATCCAAACGAGGTCCGCGCCACGAGCTTCTACATGTACCTGCACATGAAAACTATGTGGGTGTCAGTACTCAACTGTACTGGTGGAATGAGCTCATCGCCCACCCATACAAAACTAACACGTTTGATTTACTTTGTGCAACATAGTCCATTCTTATCAATTGTCTTTCTACTCTTGCCTTAAGATCAGTTTTATGACCGACGCCTTGCCTATTTCGTGTCTTTAGACCATCCCGTGCTTGCGTCAACAATGTTAACTCATGCTTTGCCTCTAGACCCTCCTCGTGCCAACAACGTTAACCTATCAAGTCGTGTTTGCCTTACGGCCATAATTAGGGACGTAAATATACGATAGACTCTATTTTCGTGTGACCGTGCTATCGTACCGATAACATCCTTTTTTCTTGCCTCAAGACCTTCTCGTTTGCTTACAATGTCAACACACCTACACATACTTGCCTTTCGTGCCAAACTCTGGGACGTAACGACTCGGTCGTGCCATGAACTCGATTCGTGCATCAATATCTCCGAGGCAGCGCCTCCTCGCTTAGTCTTGCCTATACTTGTGTTGTGACAACGCGGCCGTGCCTCATATTTCGAGGTCGTGTCCAGCAACTCAACGTAACTTCACACAACTTGCCCCACGGCCCTTCTCGACTTAACTCGCAACAGCTCAAGCCTAACTCATGCAACTCTATGCCAAACTTAACACACGATGCCATAGCCCGTGCCGAAGCACGCCGCCTTCGTTGTAGCCAAATCTTAGGCCCAAACATTGTGTTCTCTAACTGCATACACATTCAACTCAACTCAATCCAAAAGCACACACGCGGATTGCCGTCCCTGCCGACACATCTATATGAATGGTCACTGGCATTAACTAGCCATCGTGGACATAGCCTGGCATTCGGGACCCTTGCACTGCAGGTGGCGATCCTCGATGCAAGTCCCCGACCTACCGGTTGCTTCATACCCAGCTCGGCTATAACCTGTTTCTTCCTAGGCCGAGTCGGTCCCATGGCCCAGGGTTGCCGCTCGAAGAAACCATCGCCCTTGTCGACAAGTTGTCCATGACCACGCGCCTACGCTAACTTCTAGACTTAACGTAATGCATGGTCTCATCATCATCACTTTGTTCTTTTGCTTAACTTCTTCCACTTTTTCACACTTCCTTCGCAGAGCCCAAACCAGGGTTGCCTCGGCGACTGAACCACAGTTCCGACATATTTCCTCTCGGCGACTAACCATCGCTTAGACTTAACATTCTTTGAACTCCGGGAACGACTATTGCATAGCCTTCCCACTTAACTTTGAACATAACGTGTTTCCTCAAGTATCGACAGACCGTGGCTAACTTTCCACTGAACCAACCGTGGCTCGTGCCTTAAATCGACTCGTGTTCTACGCAACGATATCACCCAAGTCATACCTCATATGACGGGTCTTGGGATCGTGAGACTATTTAACTTGACAACCGCAGAATGAGCGGGACAGCACTTGGAATGACTTAGGTCGACCGGCATAACTTTGCCTAACTTACTCAAGCCTACTACTTAACCCGAGGGACGAGCAAAGGCTATGCCAAGCCTTGCGCTACGGAAGCGTGCATGCTTTATCGAGCATTTACGCTGGCGACGCCTATGACTTAGGCTAATTCACAGTTTTGTGTCGAAAACCAACCTTCCTTCTCCCAAGCCACGGAACGAAGGACCAAGTGTCATTTTTAAAGCACACCGTGCACCAACTCTAAGCCGACCATTGGACCTTTCCATATTCTAACTCAATTCGACCCGTCGGGATTACTCCCTTTAGCTATGTGGATTCGTCTCTTTTATTATCAAGCCTACTTGTGCAAGTTGAAAACATGTGATTTATTATGTGACGGCTAAGATGAGGCAAGTTCACCGAAACTACCCCACCTGAGCAATATCTCCGAGCAAGCCGTTGCAAGGCTAAGTCCGAACGCCGTCGGCGTTTCGATTCCTCCGATTGACTGAGCGGGACGGGGCACTACAGCGGTGGCGGGCGAGCGGCGTGGCGGCGGTGGTGGCAGGGCTAGGATTTGGGAGCGATGGTGGCGGCTAGGGTTTGGGAGTGGATGTGGCGGCTAGAGTTTGGGCTCTGATACCATGTAGAATATTAGGAGTAACGAATATGTTTACTGATAATCTCTTGGCTATATAGCCTTTCAACCCTCCATCTTACATAAAATTCCTTAATACATTCTAATATGCCAATAGAATGTCTTAAGACCTTTTCCCATTGAAACGGTTTATAAGGGAAACAGATCTAAGTTGAGACCAAGGTTCTCACTCTAGGTAATGAAATTACTTTCGGGCCCATCTTATGAGTATCGGTGCTGCTAGTTTCAGATTTGAGTGTTGAGCTCATTCCGAAAGTCACAAAAATAATAATGTTATTGTTTTAAAAATAAAAAATGTTTGATTCATTTAGTCGCAACTTTATGTACTATTTGTTGTTTCATATTAACTTTGAATGAAATAATATTTGCTTAGTCATCATTTGAAATGCATATTATCCTTCTCGATCTCTCCATGATGATGAATGATTGAACCAAAATACTAAAACTATCAGTTTTAGGTTTCTCTCATCTATTTGTGCTAACTCTTATTTCTCTAGCTTTTATTTAAAATTACATTTCATTTTCATATAGTCTATTTTTGTCCTACTAATTTTAAGTCCCTTATATTCCAAAGTTTCTCTTCAAGTCTTTACCTTGGCATATAATTCTTATCTAATCTCATCGACCAAAATAATATAATCAATAAACATCATATAACAAGAGACCTCCTCCTGGATTTGCCTAGTGACCTCATCCATAAGTAACAAAAGAAGTATAGACTTAGTGTTGATCTTTGATGTGACGCAACTGTAAGTAGGCCACATAGTATGATAGAAAAATTATATGATAAGAATACATATCAGCATTATGCCTATGATATGTGATGATTTAACCTGTATAAGATTCAATCATAACTAAGGTTCGCAGTATCGAAATCAGTATCGAACCCTTCCTATGAGTATCAGTATCAAAGGGATCAGTAATATCGACAGTTTCATAATGTAGTATCTTTTCTTTCTTTTTTTGGATATAAAAATAAAAATATATTATTCTATATTTTAGACATAATTTTCAGTATTTTATGTTTAATATTTTGAAATTGAATGAAATAATATTCATCATTACTGATTGGTTTACTTGCGATAGTTTTTTTTTATTTGCATGTTTTTAGAACTTTATTATGCTTTTATGATATTGCTGAATGGTTTTTTTAATTCAATTTTTTTTGTCTAACGTATTGACTGAGAAAAAGACCACCAACGTCAGTATCGGTCAACATCAGTAGCGGTCAGTTTGGATCGAGACATGCCAAACTCTATCAGTATTGGCTGATATTGCAAAATATGATCATAACTTACAAAATTGAAGTTGATAACAAGAACATATATGTGGAATTCACATGCATGCATGTTCAATACAAGATATCCAATAAACGTTTACAAGTAGGATCACAACATTATACAACAAACGAAAACCATAGAAATGCTTGCAAATGAGTTGAAATGAATGTTTGCGTCGTTCTTAAGAAGATAGGTCAAATCTGTGGATTGAACTTTCCTAGTATTGTTCTGGCTTTAGATTGGAAGCAGGGTAATGGACTAGTGTTCTGGAAGGTTGCTTTTATGGAATTGGAATTGTTTTGATGGATCTTGCAATGGCTTATTAGAATTTTTGGTGATGGTGGAATTTCTTTTGTTGGAACTGAAAAGCACAAAAAGGATTTATTTTTATTTTATTATTATTATTATTATTATTATTATTATTATTATTATTTTGTTGGGGTGGGGAGGGTGTTGTTTATGAGACTATGGGTGTTCAATTAAGGCAAAAATAGTCGATTATGCATATAACAAGCAAAGTTCACAGTATCGAAATCGGTATCGGTATCGAACACTTTCTATAAGTATCGGGATCGGGGCATCGGCAGTATCAACGATTTCAGATCGGAGGATTTAATTTTTGGGTATCAGAAAGAAAATAACTATTTTAAAATTAAAATTTTTGAAAAATAAATGTACATTTAGAAATAATTTTAATTATTGTGTGTTGTTTCGTAGTGGTTTCGAAATTTAATAGTCATCATTAATAGTTGATTTATTTGTAATAAATAATTTTATTTTACTGAAAATTGCTGAGATACCGAATTTCGGGGTTGATTTTTATTAAAAATCCACCCGCATGGTGGGTTTTATGAAATGTCCAGAATTGTATATTTTCACGTTAAATATTCCAAGATTTCCTTTAGATGTTCTGTATTTACAAAATTGCTATTTTGATAATACCATAACTATCCCTTCGCACAAACTCAGATTTGTATTGCGATTTTCAATTTTCGTCTTCTTCTTCTTCTTCACGAGAGATCTGGATTCCGTTGTTCTCATCTTCATCAGAGATCGCAAAGATCGTTCGTAGTTCACTGTGCTTTTCTTCAGTCGAACTCTGATCATCGCTCATCATCATCATTATCATCATCATCATCATCATCATCATCATCATCATCATCATCGTCGTGGAGAGATTTGAAGTTTTCCGACAATTAGGTTAATTGTGGAGAGAAGACATCCTTCTTCTTTTTTATAAGAGTTAGCATCGTTTTGAAAGAAGAACGAAAACTTTTGAATCTTTATTCCTGACAAATTTTTTTCCACAAAAAAAATAAAAAATTAGTTTCTGTCAACTGTTCTCCATCATTCTCTGTGCTAAATCCATGGAGAATGGCCATTCTCCGTGTTAAAATGACGGAGAATGACCATTTTTCGTGAAAAAATGACGGAGAATGAGTGCTAAAACCACGAAAAATGGCCATTCTTCGTGTTAAACTGACGGAGAATGACCATTCTCCGTGATAAAATGACGGAGAATGTGTGCTAAAACTATGGAGAATGATCATTCTCCGTGCTAAAAATATGGAGAATGGCCATTCTCCGTGTTAAAATGACGGAGAATGGCTCCGTGTTAAAATGACGGAGAATGACCATTCTCCATTATTTTAACACAGAGAATGACAATTCTCCGTGATTTTAAAACGGAGAATGACCATTAATCTCCGTGTTAAAATGACAGAAAATGGCCATTCTCCGTCATTTTAACACGGAGAATGGCAATTCTTCGTCAATTTAACAAGAAAAATTGTCATTCTCCATGATATTACCACGGAGAATTGCCATTCTCCATGATATTACCACGGAGAATGACCATTCTCCTGCATTTTATGGCCAGTTGAAACTTTGAAGGGCTATAACTTTTGACTGGGAGGTCGAAACGAGGCCCGGTTTGCCGCAAAAGGAGCGTATTTTCGAGGAGCCTTAAACCGCTTTTTCATTTATCGGCCTTCCAAAAATTTAGAATTACAAAAAAATGATGTTTGGACCTCCATTTTAACAGTTTTACCGTTTGTCGGCCTTTCCGAAATTTTTTGACGTGTTTTTGAAGTTTTGAAAATTTTTGAGGAGAAAACCTAGGTTCGAAAGTGAGCAGCCTATGGAAGAAGAGGAAGTATCGAAACATTTTTTTTAAGAGTAGGGTTCGGGGGTGTTTTCAATAAATTAGAAGGGCAAAATGGTCATTCAGAACACCCTTTATATATTTTTTGCTAATTCTGGGCACGCAATAAAATGTTATTTTGCGGTAGATTTTTCATAAAACTTTTACAATTTTTGGGCATTTCATAAATTTTTCCTTTATTTTATTTAAATGCTTTTAAAACTTTTACACCCTTGCTGATTAGTTTTTTCTGTTCATTTTTTATATGCCGAATCTAGAGGAAAAAAAAGGTCCACACTGTACGTGTTGGTCAATATTGATAGTGGTCGGTATCGGCAGGGCCGACCCTGAGCTCATGGAGGTCTAGGACGAACTTTCAAAATAAGGCCTCCATACATATTGCAAAAAAAATTAAAAAAAAAACTTAAAAAAAATTGCTACAACCCAAGATTGAACTTAGGACCTTTAGTAAGGAGTCTAAAATACTAACCACTAGACCACAACAATTTTGTTTTTAAGAAAGCTCATGGTATATACTAGTTATATTTGGAGATACAAAATTATTAACATATTTTATTTTTAAACTATTTTTTTGGGGCTCCACATGATCCGTGGGCCTTGGACGGTCATCCTGGCCGTCCTGGACCAGGGCCGGCCCTGGATATCGGATCAGAACATGGCAAACCATATTCGTATCGACCGATACCGTAAAATATGATAACAAGTGCAGAATCAACTGAGCTCATTCTTTGGTGTCATAGCATCCGGCTAACTTGACCAACGATACCATCGAAAAAGTAGTAAATTCTTCAGTTTAAAAGTGTGGGTATGAAATACCAGCGAAGCATATTGGGGTGACAGTGACACTTGTTTCTTGGGTTCATATGTCTCCTACTCCGGAATTGAATCCAGCACCACTTCTTCTGGTTTTTCTTCTGAATACCTCTCCTTTGTTCTCCAATAACTCCATTATCATACTACAAAAATACTGCAAAATTATGGCTGAAGTTTTCGTCACTATTTCGACATATTTTGTTGCTAAACAGTAATAGTGACCGAAAACTATCTTAAATTTTCATCGCTAGTTCATATATTACTGTTCATTTTCCGTCATTAATTCGTCGTTGATCGACTAATCAGCGACAGACAACTCCAGTACTCAAGAAAGCAGCAGATCATCTCTATCACAGGCCTCAAATATTACACTTCCAGTCATGCTAATACTATCAGTGGTAACATATGTGGCTTCTTGGCGCGAGCGGGATGTGGTTGAGAGTAAGTTGATCAGGAGTCCGACTCGTCAACCTCGCAATTGCTTACCCTCACATAGAAGACCTTCAGATCAAGCCAAGACGACATCTTCGGAACGTAAAGTGGGTGCACCATGACCTTCCTACGTACCGGGACCGGACAATTCGTCCTTCATAACCAAATTTAAGATTTTTGCACCATCACTGGTCTAGACGAAGATCGTCTCTTCCGAGTTCCGGCACCAGTATTGATTATTCAAGCCCCAGGGCTCTCTTCATCTCTTCCTCTGCAAGTCCCAAAAACTATACAGTAAAAATACACTGTACATAAAGCATTTTCCTTTTCGAAATTGGTCTCTGGAATTATAGTCCCACTTTGCCTAGAACCCCAAATGTGTATTTCAATATAAGACAATATTTTGTATTGATATGTGTACATGGGGTGTGGTAGCCCATGTGGTTGAAATGTGGGATATTTTTCTAGAGGTCGTTGAAATGTGGGATATTTTTCTAGAGGTGAGCAAGTTCGAATTCTCATAAAAATATTTATGTTTTTTGTTACTCAATTCTTTGGAATTTTCCTTACGACTAAGTTAGTCACTCGGGCGAAGGACGAAAAGTGATATTTTGATGACGTATTTTGCATAGTCTAAGTATTGTCCGAGAATAGAGTAGCAAAGGAGCGTTCCAGAAGTTCGTGATTCTGAACTTGCTGGTTTTTGGAAGCAAATCGACGAATAAGGTCGAGTCTTACTTTGAGCAATAGTTGTCTTGGTCACCCATTCTTAAGCTATCTATTACGTCATCTTTCCAGTTGTAGCAACTTAGTTGCAGTCTCAATTTTGTTTAAGAAGTCAGTTTGTAATCTTCATTTTCAATTTTTGCAAGAGTTTTTGTAACGGTTGTAATTTTCGGTTTTTTCACGTACTTTGTACGTTCATTGTATTCATGGAAATAACAATCTCAAAGAAAGATCCAAGCAACGATCTACCTACGAAGATGAAAAACCGTTCTACTCTCTCGACACTAGTTTCAACAAACTTGACAAGTAATTCTATTGAGAACACTACAACATATGGAAGAGAAAGATCAGCCTCAATCTTCAACTCGTCTATGTTAAATATGTGTTGACTAGATCCAAAGCCTACAATTTCGAGATTGGAAATGTGCTTGCAATTGCTAGCACGATTGACAAGTAATACAAATGGAAGAAAGACAATAACCTATGCAAGTTGTTGATTCTAAACGCCATGATGGCTCTATGGCAGAATCGTACAACAAGAAGGTTAACGCAAGAGACGTTTGAGAGTCTCTTGAGAAACACTACAAGATCGAAGAGAAGATGTCCAAAATTCATCTCGTCGACAAACTCTTCAAAATACAATTTTAAGACAAGAAGACAATATTGTTGCAAGTCAAGGAGTTACTGAAATTGCAGCAAAAACTTGAAGAGGAAGGCATGAAGCAAGAGGACAAGTTCATAGTGGAGCCATTGTTACCAAACTTCCTCTCGGTTGGAACAAATTTACAACTAACATGTGCCGAAAAAGGTGGAGATCAAACTAGAATATCTTTTGCGCTAGATTCATATTGAAGATGAAGTCAGGGCTTAAATCAAAGTGGACATTATGTCCAAACAGTTTCCTAAGACAAACATGATGCATGCTGGAGACACAAAGGGGAAGTAGAAGGCTTCCTACAACAACAAGAAGAAAAGCTTCAACCATCTGAAGGTGAAGTCAGCTTTGTTCAAGCCCAAGTCAAGCAACGATGGGACTTGCTATAACTGTGGCAAGAAGGGCCACTATAAGAAGGACTAGAGGTCCAAACCAAAGTTGAAACAGAAAGAGAAATGTGAGTTTAACTTGGTTGGTATAATTGTGTAGGTTGAGTCATCTGACATAGACACTGACTAGTATGCAGACACATGTGCATCTTGTCACGTGTGTTCATAAAAGGAATTGTTCACAACTTACAAACCTACTGTTGAGAAGGTTTCAATGATGAACAAATTCCAAGCTGAAGGTAGGGGGATCATAACTGTGGTGCTGAAACTAACTTTAGGGAAGACACTTACTCTGAAGAATGTAAAGCATATAACTGTCATTACAAAGAATCCGATCTCTGGACGTCTGCTCTACAACACAGGCTTAAGGATGGACATTAATGCAGACCAGATGGTGATATCCTTAAAGAAGCATACTTCGGAAAGACTTTTTGTATCGAAGGAATGTTCAAACTCCAAATTGTAACTTTAGCTGAATATATCAATGAAGTGTATGTTTCTGGCTACTCTCTTGAGCTATGACACAATAAACTAGGATATGTACATTGTAAAAGAATTAACAAGATGTCTAGTCTAGTCCTTATCTCCAAATGTAGGGGTAAGGAGGTGGAGAAATGTGAAGTTTGTGTTCAGAATAAATTTATAAGGAAACCGTTCAGATGGGTGAACCAAAGTATAGATCTTCTGGAGTTTGTGAACTCAGATATCTATGACTTCAAGCAATTCTTCACAAAGGTTGGGATGAATTATTTTATTACTTTTATCGATAACTTCTCAATGTGCGCGTTCGTCTATTTTCTCAAATCAAAAGCTGAAGCATTTGAGAAGTGAAAGACTTCAAGGATGAAGTTGAACATGAAACGGGACAATAGCTAAAGAGATATAAAAGTGATTGAGGCGGAGATTATCGTTTTATTAAATTTGCAACATTTTGCATAGACCATATAATTGTAAATAAAACAACTTCTCAATATTTTACTCATTCAAATGGAGTAGCATAAAAGAAGAATCAGATATTGACGGAGATGACGAATTCGATTCTGTTGACTGCTGGTTTTTCAAATTATTTTTGGGAAGAAGTTGTGCTTACGGTGACGTTCATTCTGAACAGTATACCGTTTGCCATATCGGACATTACCCCTCATGAACTATTGTTTAAAGTTAGACCCAACTTGGATGTTATTTGATTGTTTATGTGAAGCTTTATGACATCAAGATTTAGAAGTTAACAAGGACTATGAAGACGACATTTCTTGGTTATGTTAAGAAGAGTGACGCTCATATGTTCCTTGATCTTGAAACAAATAAATTTTTTGAATCTTGTGACGCTGAATTCTTTGAAGATAAAGTTCGCCAGGCACAAGAACATTGTTCTAGCGGATCTTCCAGAGAATACTATAAACATAGAGGAAGCTAGCACTTCCAAAGAAGTTATAGCCCAAGAAGAAGTTGCATTTGAAGATACGATATATGAACCAGAACTCATAGAGCCATCATCTAAGAGAGTAAGATGGTCGAAGGACTTTGAAGAAGGCTTAGTTACATATCATGTGGAAGCAGATCCGCTTACCTATGATGAGGCGATGAAGACCATAGACGTTATTTTTTGGTATGAAGCAATTAATGACGAGATTAACTCTATAACATCTAATAACACTTAGGTGTTGGTCAATCTACCTGAAGGAGTAAAACTCATTGGATATAAATCGATCTTCAAGAAGAAGATGAAGGCCGACGAAACTATTGATAAGTTTAAGACTAGACTAGTAGCTAAGTGTAGTGCCCTGTCCCGTAAAGTCAATCGGAGGAATCGAAATGCCGACGACATTCGGACTTAGCCTTGCAACGGCCGCTCGAAGGCTCGCTCGGCCGAGACGACTCCTCGCTCAGGTGGGGTAGTTTCGGTGAACTTGCCTCATCTTAGCCTTCACTTAATAACACGTATATTTTTAACTTACACAAGTAGGCTAATATAAAAGCTACGAACGCACATAGCTAAGGGAATAATCCCGACGGGTCGAAATGTCCTAGAACATGGAAAATGGTCCCACGGTCTGCTTAGAAGTCGGCTCAGCGTGCTTTCAAATGACACTCGATCCTTCATCCCGTAGCTTGGGAGAAGGAAGTTGGCCTAAGTTGCTAAGTTGTCCCGACACTCGAATAAGCCTAAGTCATAGGTGTCGCCCGCTTGAATGCTTGATAAAGCATGCACTGTCCCGTCGTTTTACCCCAACGCTTGTATTAGCCTAAGTCATAGGCGTCGCCCGCGTGAATGCTTGAAAATGCATGTACGGTCCCGTCGTCCAAGGCTTGGCATAGCCTTCGCACGTCCCGCGAGTTAAGTCGTCTTGCACGGCTGTTGGCTTAAGTCTAGGCACCCGAGAACTTGGTTGTTCAAGTCGAACGCGTGCACGGCCCGTCCTCTCGAGGCGAAGCTCGGCGTAGCCTTTGCTCGTCGAGTCGTTTCCCGAATTAGTCAAACAAGAGTTGTGTTGGGCTAGCGAAGCCATTTCTAGCATTGTCCTGCTCTATCTACGGTTGTCAAGTCGCGTAGTCCCTTGAGAACAAGGTTCATCGTATAAAGTATATGACTTGAGCGATAGCGTCGCCTAGAGAACAAGGTCTGTCTAAGGTACGGGCCACGGTTGATTTATTGAGTTTTGGAAAGTGTTTCAATAGTTGTTCTTGAGTGAGTGAAATAATAGGGCAAGAAAGAAGAATGCTCGCGACTGGGTCATCGAGGCAAGAAAGAAGAATGCTCGCGACTGGGTCGCCGAGGCAAGGTCTCAGATGTGAGAAGTGTTGAACTTAGTCCTGAAAGAGATGGTAACACTAGAAGTAGATTGACTGTGTGAGACGTCAGTTTGAGTCGAGTCTTGCACGATCATTGGACAACTTGTACAAGGTGGAGGTCTTCTCGAGTGATCACCGGGGCACCGGGATCATTCGGCCCGGGAGAAGCGAGTTGGCTCAAAGGAGGATGCTGGATAACCGCATGGGAGATTCGGCGCTTCCGGAGCTAGCTACCCAAGGAAGGGCGGACCGAATCTCCTGAGATAAGTCTATTATAGCGCTGGGCGCTAGTGACAAGTTCATATAGATGAGTCGGCATGAGCAGCGATCCGCGTAAATGCCTTTGGATTGAGTCGAGTATTGAGTGTAGTATATTATATCAAGGAAGTCGAGTTGAATATGTGAGTATAGTTGGAACACAAAATGTTGGGCCTAAGATTTGGTTGCAACGTAGGCGACGTGCTTCAGCACGAGATGTGGCGTCGAGTCTTATTTTGTCGGCATGTAAGTTGCATAGTTTGAATGTGAGTTGTCTTGAGTTTAAGTCAGGAAAGGCCGCAAGGCGGTAGCATAGGTAAGTCTTGATAAGTTGCTAGGCGCGGCCTCAATCTTGGTGCACGAATAAGTCTAAGCAAGGTCCTAAGGCACAATCAAGTCTAGCGGCACGACCTGCACAAGGCGTCTCCTTGACGTCGTTGGCACGAGATTTGGTCTAGAGGCACTTGAGTTTAAAGAAAAGTCTTGGTACGGCCGAGCTCGCATAAGTTGCTCCTCGGCGAAGCACTATTTCGAATAAGTTGAAGTCACGAATAGAGTATGGCACGACCCTGCTGTCCCGAGTTGTAGTTCGGTCAAGTAAATAAGCGGTGAGGCACTGGCTCGATCGAAATATACGTTGGCATGATAGCACGACTATGTCATCGCATAACGAGTTGGTTAGACGTCAAGTCTTAAAACTGATCCTAATGCAAGACTAGAAAGACAATCGTAAAGGGACTTTGTCACCCTCGAAATCCGTGTTACGTATTTTCGTATACGTATACATATTTCGGGTCTGTATTTTTATTAGTCATGGTTAGCTAGTCATGATTTTATTTTTAGCATGTTTCATTGGCATGGTTATTTTGGCATTTCATTGGTTATGGCTTAGATTGGTTCGATTTAGCTTGGTTTGGTTTGCTTTTGGGTTCATCATGAACCAAAAGAAAACCCCTACCTACTACCACCATCATCATTTAAAACCAAACCCCCTTTCTCTCTCATCTTTACTCTTCATTTATTTTTTCATCTTCTTCCTCTTAACTTCTCCACCTACCAAGAGAAGCTTAGACAAGTGCAACTTGCTTCATGAAGAAACTCTATTTTTGTTGTTCTATTGTCTTCCTCGCGAGATTCTAAGATACTTTAGAACTTGGCATTTTTCATTTTGATGGATATTTTCTTGTAGATCTAAGTTTATATTATTTTTGGTTTTCTTGGGTTTTAATCTATTAAACTTCATTATTTTCATGTTTTGATTGTTCCATGTTGTAGAGAATTCAATTTTACCCAAAATAGACCTTTGAAAAGTTAGATTTCGACTTGTTTTGAGGAAGTTATGGCCAAAAGTATTTTTGGTCATTTCTATGTTCATTTGTGCTGATTTTGGGAGTGACGATGAATAGTGCCGCATGAATAGTACCGCAGCCGCATGAGCATAAATAGTACCGCAGCCGCATGAATAGTACCGCATCCGCATGAGCATGAATAGTACCGCAGCCGCATGAATAGTGTCGCAGCCGCATGAGCATGAATAGTGCCGCAGCCGCAGGATTGAATAGTACCGCAGCCGCATAAATAGTACCGCAGCCGCATGGATAGTGCCGCAGCCGAATGAGCATGAATAGTGCCGCAGCCGCATGAATAGTACCGCAGCCGCATGAGCATAAATAGTACCGCAGCCGCAGGAATGAATAGTACCATAGCCGCATGAATAGTACCGCAGCCGCATGAATAGTACTGCAGCCGCATGAGCTTGAATAGTGCCGCATGGAATGAATAGTGCCGCAGAATGACGCATAGGGCCTATTTTGGCTGTTTTAAGTTCTATTTGGCTGAATTGTGGCCAGAATTTCTTCCAACTCCCAACATGAAAGTTGTAGATCTTTTCCTTGGCTTCAAGAATATGTTATTAGTTATTTTATGCAAGTTTTTTTTATTCATGATAATGTAAGAATAGAACACGATAGTGGCCCGCTGTGGTGCACTCTTGACAAATAAACTGACATGATATATCTCGACATGCTGTTACGACAGCTAGCCTGACATGACAAGTAGGAACGACCTGGACACCGTGGGCGATTGTGTTTGTACAAATAAACTGGCACTGTCTTGCATCATGTCTAGGATGGGGATCCCTGAGTACCACGGTCAGGGGTACCTACTGTAATCGACTAAAGCTAATAAACTAGAATAATTCAGTAGTCATGAAGAGATTTCCCAGCTACAGGCAATCCCGTTATCTGGGCGCACTAAGTGGACTTGTAGCCTACCGACGAGTAGGACACATTTCCAGCACACTGTCACGTGTTGCATCCTTCATAAATGGACATTCGACCTGGATAACCGGATGGTCTGCAGGGCTTGTGGCTGTTGGGATAATCTCATTGCATCTTGCTAGTAATTAGGCCTGTGATAACCCTAGTTAGTTAAAAGTATCAAGCCGTACTCTTGATTGGCCGTGATTGATTAGATCGAGTTTATTCCAGCTTAGTCTTATCCTGATCCTGTGCAAGATTGTGACATGACATGATTATTGATGCTTGCCTTAACAATAACGATCGGGGGTCCAGTTCTGTTCAGGCGAAGGGTTACAACCCCGGTCCTTATTTGGTTTAAGGGTTGTAACCTGGCTCCCGGAGCAGTTCTGTGTCATCTCTTCGTTTATTGTCTTATTTCAACCCCATGCCATGTTCGTCATGTTTTACCTTACCTTAATACCATGATTATTTATACTGGCCTTAGCAATAAAGATCATGGGTCCAATTCTGTTCAGGCGAAGGGTTACAACCCCGGTTCTTGTTTGGTTTAAGGGTTGTAACCTGGCTCCCGGAGCAGTTCTGTGTCCTCTTTTCATTTATTGTCTTCACTGTACTAATAGTATTTGAGAAGGGTTTCTATTCAGGTGAAGGGCTGCAACCCCGGTCCTTGTTTGGTTTAAGGGTTGTGACCTGGCTACTTGAATGGTTTTCTCGTACTCAGTTTATTGTTGTTATCTCTATTATTATCAGTTCTTTATTTATTATCTTTAATATTCTATTGTGATATGCTGATTTTAGTTCCTAAGTGAAGCCTTCTTTATGGCACTTGCTCTTTCTGGGTCTAACCCAGCTGGTTTTGTGTGGCTAGATATCGGAGCAGCACCAGAGGATCCACCTGTCTTCCAGCCAGATGGTGACCACCAGGCGTAACCCTGACAACGAGTGGGTTTCTTTTTGTCCTCCCACTTTATTGTAAAAATTATTCTTTTGAGGCGTTTAGCCGGCGAGCACGTGTTAGCTCGTATTGCACCTTTATTTACTGTCTGCCTACGGGCTGTAACATGATTGACAGATCCTAGGGTTGATCATGTATGACTGAACTCTTGCTAGTCTTGATATTTTGTACGACTAGCTTCATGATCATCCAATATGTAATGTATGGGACGCCTTGCTATTATATATTTGGTACTCTTACATCTTGTAACTATTATTGCTTGCTTGAGATTGAGACAATAGGCTTGTTCATGACTATAGGAGACTGTTGGCTTGTAGTTAAACCCTCATGTATCTAGACAGCCGTGACCGTATAGCGAGGTAGGTTGCACTTCAATATACGTAGCTGGCTATGTACGTGTAACCCCTCTTCCCGAAAATCTTGAAAATATTCTATTCAGTTTTATTAATTAAAAAGGGAAATTTTGGAATCTAGAAAGGGTTTAATTAAATAGTATTACGGTGGAATGTTTTAAGTTATGGTTGAGTTTTGAGTACAAGATGACGAGAAATCTTGGCACGGATAGTGCAGTAGAGTGCCTAGACTAGTGTTTTAGATATGACAGGGAAGGTCGAGCCATAGAAGTGTTCTAACTAAGAAAACCAGACCAAGTTGCGACTTGACCTCTATAAAATGATTTAATTTAGTTTTATTATATTATTTAAGTTTATTGAAGACCCGGGTGTACCAAACCGGCTCGTATTTGACCCGAACCCAATACAAAGCCCATGAAGTCATGTAATGTGACCAAGACGTCCATGTAGACACATACCTATATATATATATATGATTGTATGGTTAGTGAATTATTTTTAGGACTTTATAGATGTTATTGCTAATAAATTTAAATTGTGTTTTATTATTATATTTTTAGTAACACGAATTATTGGATATATATATATATATTTTTTTTTGGATATATATGCACACACATTTATTGGATATATATATATATATATATATATATATATATATATATATATATATATATATATATATATATATATATATATATATATATATTACAATCTGTAGAATATTGTATACCATTTTGTACTCTTTGGATTATATAGTATATAAATGTGTGTGCATATATATATAGTTTTATATGTATATATATATATATATATATATATATATATATATATATATATATATATATATATATATATATATATATATATATATATATATAATATATATATAAAAAAAAAAAATATATATATATATATATATAAAATATATATATATATATATATATATATATATATATATAATATATATATATATATATATATATATATATATATATATATATATATATATATATATATACCTATTTTATATAGTTTTGTATATATAGCTAGTGAAAAGAAATGTGGATATAAATATAGTTATATATATATTATTATGATTTGTTTGGATTTTATGGTATTATTATATATATAAAAAATTTGAGTGTATATATACATATATATAGAAACTATATGTATATATATAGAAAAGAATTGATAAATAAAAAGAAAGCAAAAGAAATAAACTAAAAAAAAAAAAAGAATCCCAGCTCAGCCGGGTAACCCCCTATTCTTCCAAGCCCGACCCTCAGCAGAAAACAAGGCCGAGCCCGAGCGGTGGATGGCATCAACTGTGTGTTTAAAAATATATATGGATTGATCGAGAGAGAGAGGTCGTAACCCTAAAACCCTAACACCAGAATCCGCGACCCCCTGGCCCTGCACGCGTGCGGCGGGGAGCCACCGCCGGCCAGGCGCGGGGAAACCGACCACGCGCGCAAACACGAGTTCAGAGACAGCAGTCGTAGTGCGCGGGAAGATTTTTGCGACGACCGTTCATCGCGTACACGCGATCGTTTTACGAGCCACTTCCTCAGGTAAAATATCGAACTAACCCTCTCGGACATACATCAACTAGTTTGTGTAGAATCGAAACCGATTCGACGGGAAATCGACGCAAAGTCGAGAGATTCCCCGTCCAATAAACAGAACAAAGATGGGTTTTAACGTCGATTTGGAAGATGATTTCCTGTCGATCTGTCGATAGATTTTGAAATCTAATTGAAGACAATCCTAGACAACCTATAGGGCTTCGATTCCCTTTTTGTAGAATCAGATTTCGTCGACTCTGCGTCGAGAAATCAAATCCCGAAGTTTGCCGAAAACCTGTTTTTTAAATATTGAAAAACACTCCGATACCACGTCCGTCCCGCCATTCCGGGCGACGTGGTCACGAACCGAAGGCATCGAAAGGTGCATAACGGCTTCGTGGTCGTGTGGGCTTTGGCGAAATTCAAATTGGTCGCGTGTGTGCGACGAATTTGATGCGTATCCGTCGAAATCCCCCGTATCGGCCTCTGTGCAAAATTTTCAATTACTTTGTGCACGCTCGTCAGATCGAGACGAAACTTGTGCCAACAGGACCGTATCATTTTTCTGGTCCTGTTTGCCAAGTTTGGTCCAATTCTGAGACAGTTGAATCGTACGTCGTTTTGCGGGCACCACGGTCCCACTCAACAGGCGATTTTGTGCACGGTCTGCCGAAATCCAAGTTTGGACATATGGTTGAGTTCGTATCAGAAAATTGGATCCGTAGACATGTAGTTTGATGACTTTAGAGACCATTGACTCTGGCACGCTTTTCGGTGCAAAGCGGGTCCAACGGCGGACACCGTTTTGACCCGAAATTATCGTTTTGCCCCTGTGTCCAGAATTGGACTTAAGGACAGGCAATCCTAGCTAATTTGACTATTCTGAGAACATTGGTAATGTTTATTTCAGCTTCTGGGGACTGTTGTATGGGTTTTGACTATTGGGGCACATTGAGTGGTTTAGATTGTCGGTTTCACCAGCAGAGGACCACAGGCGAGTATAGTTTATTGTCTGCATTTCGATATTAATTTTCACTATATTTCATTGGTTGGCCATTGGTTATGTGATTATTTTCTATTATAAATTGTTGAGTCGGGAATGAGAAGTACCAAGGATGTGTGATCTGACCTTAGATCGTGTAGACCGTGTTTATTATTGCATTTATTTCTTGTAGACAGTGATTTATTTATTGCAAAGTAGATAGTGTAGACATTGATTTATTTATTATAAAGTAGACAGTGTAGACCGTGATTATTATTGCATTTAAACTGTGTAGTTCGTGATTATTATTCTGTAGACAGCGTTTCTTTATTGCAATATTTTCTGTAGACCGTGTAACTGTAGACCGTGTAATTGTAGACCGTGTAACTGTAGACCGTGTAACTTTAGACCGTGTAGACCGTGTCGTATAATTGTCCCGAGACCGATCATATATCAAAGGTACTTCTAACAGTGGGGAAAGTATATTTGTCTATTTATTTACTATTGGTTTTCTGTCTTTTCTCACGGCTTCACTGTTTATTTTCAAAACTCATGATTGATGTCTAACCTTTGTTTTATAGTCATTTTCTTTATTTGAAGTTGCATTCAGTGAATTGTACTCGTTCCATTCCTGACTGGAAACCAACATTTTCAGGTTAGCCGTGGATTCACTTAGCTTGGGGAGTGACGGGAATACTTGCAGACGAAAGCCTAGAGACTAGCTAGATAGTTGAGTTGTAGTCATTCATTTATTTGTACAAGTTTATATTTTTCTACAAATGTAAAACTTGTGATCATTGTAAGTTAAATTAATTATGTGAATGAACATTATGTGTGATTTTGATCTTTATGGCCGTGACAGCGTTCTACCGCCGTCACTGCGGCGTAGGCTGGCTTGGACACGTCTTGTATCCGTTTAAAAAAAAATGGGTGCGGGTCGTGACAAGTTTTTGTGGTGGCCCATGCAGGTCTGTTTTTGCAAATCATGCGAACTCGTGATAGTACTTAAGTTAGTTGTACTATTGCGAGCCTGCGAAAAGAAAATGTTCATTCACGAATTATGATTAATTTAATTTAAGTGAATGACTAGGGCTAGGAGTCCCCTATACAAATTTACCAATGGGTAGTCTAGGCCATGGAATTTAGATGAGAAGTTATTAATTTTGATAGTTTGTTAGATCCCCACAGGTACCCTATTACCTCTTGATATGACGACACGATCCAATGTGGATAGATTATTCACATGGTGAGACAGGGCTTCATAGAAATAATGACCTAACATTGATCAATTGTGAAATTCCTCATCCTTGTCTGTTAGACATCATCCTCATGTCTTAGCCCCAAATTACCTATTTAGTTTCTATTTTGCCCAAGAATTATTATTTTATATAATTTCTGATTATGTTATCCATATACGAACCTTGAATAAGTTTCGATTCGAAGCTTTCCTCCATGGTTTGAATACATATGAAATAGATACTAGGATGTTTGTATTTCTTTGTCTTCAGTTATTTCCCTCCATGTTCACCCTTTTTAAGGGTTATGACTGATAATACTTACGCTTTATTTCATAGTCAACTTGTTTGAATCTCTAAAAGCTCAGGGATATTTTTTTACAAATATAGTTACGAGAATGTTAGTTAACTAATACTGGCAGGACAGCAGCGCACTGTCGCCATTTATTTAAATTTTGGAGACTATGGATTCACTGCAGCCAGCAGCGCACTAAAGAGACACGACCCCTAGAGTTGAAATTAGTTTAAGAAATATGGGTTATAGAATATTGCTAGAAATATGGCTAGTGGTCCACTCTTTGATCGTAGCTTGAATCAATATTGGATAGGGTTAAGTAATGTTCGGTTTGTATCATATTTGAGTTACGAAACCAAGAGTTTACCATCGCCCGAGTATACGGACGAGGCATAATTCTCGGTGAAATGACTTCAGACGTGATTACAAATTAGGGACACTATAGAGGATAGGACAGTGTCAGTATGTTCTATAAGATCCGAAGCCAATAGTAGTGGAAGTTCTGTGAGATTTGGGTAGCGTGTCTTCCGACCTAGCATTCCGTGGTCCTTGTGATCTATTGACGAGGTAATTGACTGACACTAATAGGTTTACCTAGAATATGGAATCTAGAATGTCCATAACCCATTAGTCGACCAAGTCCTTGTGGATAAGAAGATAGTAGGAAGACTGTATAAGCAAGAACACCGGGTAAGGTTTGATTCTCACAAAACTCGAACTACTTGTGCCTTCTTTCAAAAATCTTGCATAATTGTATTCGACTATCTTAACAAACGCTGTTGTTACAGCTTAGTTTTGCAAGCTCACTCTGTTCTCGAGCTTGATTCGAGGCATATGTTTAGTGGGGACGCCTGCTAACATATTGTCTAATCAGAATCGATGTATTACGGTCTGATCAACCGTAGTGCACTTGGTTCGCTCTCTCTTTGATTAACCTACGTGGATTGAGATATCAAGGTATCTATGATCTCATCCATGACTGCTTTGATAATTCCTCTTGAATTATATGTTCGCCTTTGAATCACGAAGTTGTATTTAGTCGCATCTCCCTTGAACTCTTTATTGTTTTTGTCTTTCGCTGACTTGGAAAGACGAAATCTCGTATTTGGTAGAGAGATACAGAGTATTCCCCATGGCTATGATAGTTGTGTACCCCAGTGTAGCTACCATCGGCTAGCCATGTAATTGAGTTACTCATTCTCCTCTCGACCCTCAAGCTACTATTGAGACTTCTAGCCATCTGAATTTGAGAACGATTAGGGTTTTACCTTTAGTTAGAATATAAACCTAGGAGACTATCTTTTCTCAAGAAACCAAATGTTGTGAGTCTCTAATTATTTGATTGAAGCTTGCTTTAACTATCAACTCTTAAGTCTTAACCCAACCCTTCCTCGACCAAATCCCACAGTCAGTCATGAGATGAATAGACAAGGGTAAGGACAATCATTTACCATGTCTATGGTAGACACTCATTCCGAGATTGGTTTCCAACAAGTATTGCCCTAGTTATGTAAAATTTTATTATTAAGACCTAACTCGTATTGGAACACCACAGTCACTAGCTTACCAATACCATAGCTTACATACCCTGTCATATTATGATCTATCAGTTGTCAACAGCAATACACGATCACTACAACTCTTGTGACGATAGTCTGGCAGGTTGACACAAGTAGAAATTTGCGACTCAGTTGTTAGAATTCTTTTTATATGATATGCCTTAGAGTTGGTTACCCCGTCGACAACTCGTGTATACTGTGGACGAGCATGTCATTCTATTTTCTCGACCATGTGTCATTGTACACACTCATTTTCCAATTATTGAGGAATGATCTTTGACTTGACTTATATCTACCATATTTCGTTACGTCATACCTTATTCTTTATTACCGAGAATCGAGGTACGATATCCTGACATTGAAATCCTTCTAACCTCATTATTCCTAAGACCAAGTCCTAACTTTTAAAGGTGAGTAGACTGTAAGCCTATTAAAATTTTAGGATATACGAGATTTTTTGATTGATTAAGGATGATAATTAGTGTCCCATGGACTCCCACTTTCCCTTTAGATCATTTTGTGTTTCCGACAGTGTCATTAATATTCGGAGCACGAGACTAGCTATTACCTTCCAACCAATTTTACGTGCAAAATTTAGACGAGTCCACCTTCATCTAGGTATATCATGTCCCACTCAAACACGTCCCCTTGTACCCTATTTTTATGGTACGACTATCAGGTCAAAGGGACGAGTTATAACCCTTACCATAATACCGGTATGCTTTCCGACTTTCATTAGAGCTTCAACTTCGTCTCGAACCTTTCGACCCAATATATGGTGGTGATCTACTCGAAGCCCACTACGCACATTGTCATTAGTGTGCCCCTAATTAGTGTCTTCTCGTGCTACTTAAACACAAAAGTCACAGAAGGCGCATCTTCAGGGCTCTAGAGACCCAGCTAACCAATCCGACTGCACCTAGCTCAACCATTTGGGTGGAAACTTATTCTAGGTTACCCTAACCGAGTAGAAATAGTTTTATCATTGGATCTTTTCCAGTCAATATAGATTGAAGTCCAAGGTTCATCCAACCGATGATTGATGTCCAATTGGGGAACCTATTAAGACCCAGTAATACCCATTCATGTATACCACCATAGTTGGACTATAAAATCGAACTTTCTGAAATAGGTACCTATACCCATTATGTTGTCTTCCCTTCTTAGAATGTGAAGTCATTCGTAACCCTTATCCCATATACCTGGAAGTCGCGATACGATTTTGTATTGTATTTATATTCCTTGCTCGTGCGTTTAAATAACCACGGAATAGATCGCAATCTTGATTTCTCAAATTCTGTTCTATCATGAAATCGTGCTTAGTTTTAATTTGGAGAACAAAATTTCCGTAGTGCATAGGTTGCAAGCCTCTCTAAGAAACGAAGGGTCTCTTCGAAGTTAGCCAGTGATTGGAACGGAGTAGCCCCAATCTAGCTAATAAGTCAATGGTTCATAAGGTCCATTTTATTGGTATCATTTGATATCCTCTACCGCTCTTGAAACTTCGTGCTTGTTCTTAGTTATTCTTCCTCGTCTTTTCGTACCATTGACTCTCGTCCTTCCTATTTTGGGGGTCGATAACCGTTTTGTTTAGAATTTAGCAGAAATTATAGTATAAGCTAGTTGATATTTGAATTTTGGGTTGCTTGATAGATATACGAGGATTATAGATACCATAGGCGATAGATATCTATTAGAATAATTTTGAGCAACTAGTTGGAAGATTATAAGGTTTTTGTGACCTGTGTTTTGAGGGAGTAGTATGATCAAAGGTGGGTAGAAGTCCTCGAGAGTTCGTAGTTACAAGGGCTAGTAGAAATATATGATAAATTAAATTTGAGGAGAGGTGGACTTACTTTTAAGATTTAAATTTTAGGCATATCTACGAATTAGAAATTTCGAGGATTCGTAGTACGATATAACCATGAGAATAGACGATAGCTAATGGAAACCGTCTTCTATCATAGCGGATGAACTCTTCCCTTAAATTTTGAGGACGAAATTATTTTAAGGTGGGTAGATTTGTAACCCCTCTACCCGAAAATCTTGAAAATATTCTATTCAGTTTTATTAATTAAAAAGGGAAATTTGGAATCTAGAAAGGGTTTAATTAAATAGTATTACGGTGGAATGTTTTAAGTTATGGTTGAGTTTTGAGTACAAGATGACGAGAAATCTTGGCATGGATAGTGCAGTAGAGTGCCTAGACTAGTGTTTTAGATATGATAGGGAAAGTCGAGCCATAGAAGTGTTCTAACTAAGAAAACCAGACCAAGTTGCGACTTGACCTCTATAAAATGATTTAATTTAGTTTTATTATATTATTTAAGTTTATTGAAGACCCGGGTGTACCAAACCGGCTCGTATTTGACCCGAACCCAATACAAAGCCCATGAAGTCATGTAATGTGACAAAGACGTCCATGTAGACACATACCTATATATATATGATTGTATGGTTAGTGAATTATTTTTAGGACTTTTATAGATGTTATTGCTAATAAATTTAAATTGTGTTTTATTATAATATTTTTAGTAACACGAATTATTGGATATATATATATATATATATATATATATATATATATATATATATATAAATATGGTAGTGAAAAGAAATGTGGATATAAATATAGTTATATGCACACACATTTATATACTATATAATCCAAAGAGTACAAAATGGTATACAATATTCTACAGATTGTAATATATATATATATATATATATATATATATATATATATATATATATATATATATATATATATATATATATATATATATATATTTTATATATATATATATATATATATATATATATATATATATATATATATATATACACACACCTATTTTATATAGTTTTGTATATATAGCTAGTGAAAAGAAATGTGGATATAAATATAGTTATATATATATTATTATGATTTGTTTGGATTTTATGGTATTATTATATATAGAAAATTTTGAGTGTATATATACATATATATATAGAAACTATATGTATATATATAGAAAAGAATTGATAAATAAAAAGAAAGCAAAAGAAATGAACTAAAAAAAAAAAAGAATCCCAGCTCAGCCGGGTAACCCCCTATTCTTCCAAGCCCGACCCTCAGCAGAAAACAAGGCCGAGCCCGAGCGGTGGATGGCATCAACTGTGTGTTTAAAAATATATATGGATTGATCGAGAGAGAGAGGTCGTAACCCTAAAACCCTAACACCAGAATACGTGACCCCCTTGGCCCTGCACGCGCGCGGCGGGGAGCCACCGCCGGTCGACCAGGACCGCCGGCCAGACGCTGGGAAACCGACCACGCGCGCAAATACTAGTTCAGCGACAGCAGTCGCAGTGCGCGGGAAGATTTTTGCGACGACCGTTCATCGCGTACACGCGATCGTTTTACGAGCCACTTCCTTAGGTAAAATCTCGAACTAACCCTCTCGAACATCCATCAACTAGTTTGTGTAGAATCGAAACCAATTCGACGGGAAATCGACGCAAAGTCGAGAGATTCCCCGTCCAATAAACAGAATAAAGATGGGTTTTAACGTCGATTTGGAAGTTGATTTCCTGTCGATCTGTCGACAGATTTCGAAATCTAATTGAAGATAATCCTAGACAACCTATAGGGCTTCGATTCCCTTTTTGTAGAATCGGATTTCGTCGACTCTGCGTCGAGAAATCAAATCCCGAAGTTTGCCGAAAACCTGTTTTAAATATTGAAAAATACTCCGATACCACGTCCGTCCCGCAATTCCGGACGACATGATCATGAACCGAAGGCATCGAAAGGTGCATAATGGCTTTGTGGTCGTGTGGGATTTGGCGGAATTCAAATTGGTCGCGTGTGCGCGACGAATTTGATGCGTATCCGTCGAAATCCCCCGTATCGGCCTCTGTGCAAATTTTCCAATTACTTTGTACACGCTCGTCAGATCGAGACAAAACTTATGCCAACAGGACCGTATTATTTTTTTGGTCCTATATGCCAAGTTTGGTCCAATTCTGAGACAGTTGAATCGTACGTCGTTTTGCGGGCCCCACGGTCCCACTCAACGGGCAATTTTGTGCACGGCCCGCCGAAATCTAAATTTGGACATACGGTTGAGTTCGTATCAGAAAATTGGATCCATAGACATGTAGTTTGACGACTTTAGAGACCGTTAACTCTGGCACGCTTTTTCGGTGCAAAGCGGGTCCAACGGCAGACACCGTTTTGACCAGAAATTACCGTTTTACCCCTGTGTCCAGAATTGGACTTAAGGACAGGTAATCCTAGATAATTTGACTATTCTGAGAACATTGGTAATATTTATTTCAGCTTCTGGGGACTGTTGTACGGGTTTTGACTATTGGGGCACATTGAGTGGTTCAGATTGTCGGCTTCACCAGCAGAGGACCACATGCGAGTACAGTTTATTGTCTGCATTTCGATATTGATTTTCACTATATTTTATTGGTTGGCCATTGGTTATGTGATTATTTTCTATTATAAATTATTGAGTCGGGAATGAGAAGTACCAAGGATGTGTGATCTGATCTTAGACCTGTAGGGTGTGAAAAATTCTGACACGCTGACATAAGACCAAGTCAGCCAAAGGCCATACGCTCAGCCAAAGGCCATACGCTCAGCTAAAGGCCATACTCTCAGCTAATGGCCATACGCTCAGTGAATATTTTATTATTTCTCAACTGGCAGCACAGCATACGGATGAATCTGACACTTCGTCTTTCGTGCAAAGAACAGGTGTCTTAGGAGAATTAATCGTCGTATGGATTTTCGAGAGTTGATTTTGTCTTTTACGAGGACAGCTCATTAGCCATCATAAATGCACAGCCACCATTACTGTCATTTCTGACAGTCTGTCAGCCGTCATATCCGCAACACAACGCTCGAGAGAGATTTGTCAGTTATTGGAAGATATGGCGTATTCGAGAAGATTGAGGACAGCCACGTGTCTACTTCCCCAGTCATATGACTCCTCATCAAGGCAGCGTATGGACTTCATAGGACTCCTCATCAAGGCAGCGTATGGACTTCATACGACTCCTCATCAAGGCAGCGTATGGACTTCATACGACTCCTCATCAAGGCAGCGTATGGACTTCATACGACTCCTCATCAAGGCAGCGTATGTACTCCATACGACTCCTCATCAAGTGAGCGTATATACTCCATACGACTTCTTGTCACCCAAGTGAGCGTATGAACTCCATACGACTTCTCTTCAAACAAGACAGTGTATGCTAGTCATGCTTCTCCAAAAGACAGCGTATCAAAGTAAATGCATTCAGAAGGACTTTAAATGTACAGTCAACACACGTTCTCACGTGTCCTGTACTCGGTGACCCACTCATTCAGAAGTTATGCAACGTGGCATTCATGCCATAAATCTCTCCTGGATATACTCCACTACTCTCAACCGCACTCCAACGTGTCTCCACCAAAATTCGCCACGCGTCCCTGCAGTTATGCACACGTCGAGTAACTGACTGAGCGTATGCCCAGAGCAGTTATCCAGAACTCTATAAAAGAGAGTTTCTCCACCTTCAACAGACACCACATTCAATTCAGAGAGAACAGAGAGATTGCCCAGTTGCTGTCCAAGTTCTTCGAGGTCCGAGTCTTCTTCATCGCATCGTCCAAGGGATAAAGTGATCGTCTTCTAGATCAGATTCCTACAGTTGTAATTTTCTCAGAAACACAATAAATAAATAGAATTTATTTAAGGAAAACAAATTGGCGACTCTGCTGGGGAAAGCTGTCTCCTCTAACAAGACAGCAACAACTCAATGCGATACTTCGTCGATCGGCTCGACGAAGAAGATGATGGTCGTACAATTCGACCAATCTGCTTACGAAGACATGCTCAATGCGAAGGAAGGCCGAACTGCTTCCTCCGCTTCTCTCTCTGCCAAGAAGAAGGGACGTTCTGTCTATGTCCCTAAGTCTTCTCCGGCGGCCCGAGACGCTTCTGTCACTTCCCATACTGACAAAAATACGTCTCCAACCTCAGCGAAGCACGCCTCGGCTTCTCTGAATACAGCAACAGTGGCTTCCCCTAGTCACGCTGACAAAATGGGTTCTTTGGCCAAGTCAGCGTGTCCAAGGAAACCCATTTCTGGACATGTCAAAGTCTCTTCTTCTTCTACTCCTACGACAGCAGTCGGCTCTTTAGCCATTAATGACTCTGTGCGTATGGCGATCATTGACCAACCATACGCTAGTCAAAAGATAGCGTATGACAAGAGTTCTCTGAAGTCAGCGTATGCCAACCAATACAGTCCTTTGACTGTCTCTCAAGGCCAGGCTGGGGGTTCTCTTCCACAGAATATACAAATGATTCCCCCACAGCTTGCACATCTTGTGCCAACCAAGGAGAACGACTCTTTAGTCAACTCCTCTGCTCCTAAGGTTTTTACCTTTGGGGTTAATTTGACTAGTACTCTTACTAGATCAAACAAAGGAAAACGCCTTTTGGCTACTTCCTCTAAAGATGGATTATTACCGACTCCCAGTCGGAATAATGTTCATCTTCCTTCTCTCAAAAATTCCCGATCCGAGAAAGGCAAATTGCAAGTATCCAGGACTGATACCAAAGTTGTACCTCCTATGGACCTTCGTAACAAGCTTAACCGGAATCGTCTCGGTTCTACTTCCGACTTAAAGAAGCCTTATCAAACTAGGACAAGTATAATGGACCCTGATGCACAATATGCTAAGAACTATATCGCTCAGATCAATCGGTCTTTATACATTCAAGAACCAAAAAGACAGAAGAATAAAAGACAAGTTTCTACACAGAGACTATCTTTAAACACTTCCCAGTCTGTTTCCACAGATCTCCGGGAACATCTGCAAAACAAGCTGAGAATCAACACTCCATCTGTCTATGACATTGCTCATATTCGTCATGAAGAGCATTGTTGTAACTTCCAACCTCGGGTTGTGATCCAGTGTTGTTGTTCACCGAAAAGACGATCTGCCTTCGAACGGATTCAACATGAACCAATACCAGACAAAGACGAACCTCTTTATGCTTCCGTCAACATGACCTCCAGAAATACTGGGGGTAGAATACGATCTGATTCTATGTTAGATTCCGAAGACGGTGTTTACCTCGGCACCAGATCCGGAACCAGAGCTTCGACCAGTGTCTCTTCTTCTCCAGATGATAATCCTGAGACCACGGAGGACTTCCTAGGAGAATCCAACTTCCCAGTATTAACTTCCGTGAATAGCCCCGGGAAAGATGCTGACTCTCATAGCGACGATTCAGAACAGACTGTTTCATCGTCGATACCTCGAATGATTACCACTTATATGGTAGATGGCAATCACGAACCTTCGACTAGCACTGAGGCTCATGAACAAAGGATTTCTTCCTTGGAACAACAGTTACGAGCCATGGCGGATACATTGACTGCTATGCATACTCTTATACAAGCTCAGCAACAAACTCAGCAAGTTCTACAAACAGTACCACCAGTGGTATTAAATACTCTTGTTGCCCCAAATCTGGAACCTTCTACTATTCCAGGGGTACAGTCTAATGTTCATGTATAGCCCACTCCAAGTCAGTCCGGAGCTGGGGGTGGTACATATACTGCAGTCCCTCCTCCCAATTATGCCCAACAAGTAACGACACCGCAATCTTCCGGAGCGATCACTGAAGAGTTGAAGAATCTTCGGTCTCAATTCGAAGCATTCAAGCAAAAGGACGGATTACAAAGATTAGGTATCAAGCAGCCTTACCCCATATAATGGAAGGATGTATCGTACCCCCCAAAATACAAGCCTCCGACCATCTCTTTCTTTGATGGGACCACCTCCCCAAGTCAGTTCATCAATCACTTTGAGGTAATGACTGATCAGCTGCAACCGAGCGATGCCCTCCTCACTCGGGTATTTGTTGGTTGTCTTAAAGGAACCGCTTATGAATGGTATCGAAGTCTCCCTGATGGGTGCATTACTTCGTTCGCCGGATTCAAACAGATGTTCCTAGAACGATTCTATGAAGGCATTAACGACATGACCATGTCAGCCCTTATACGAATCAAACAGAAAAATAATGAAAGCAATGAGAGCTTCATTGAAAGATTCAGAAGAGAAGCTCTAAAAATGCCTCTCGGAACTCCCGACGCCGTCACTATCGACACTTGCAAGTCGAACCTATTACCAATCATCAGCATGTGGACAGGATCTACTCAGTTCCAAGATTGGCCTTCCTTCATCGTCAGTGCCAAAGCTGCTGAAGTCAGTGCTGAAACTTTCAAAGGTCTGGGGGTACACATGACTCCCAATGAATCAAGTCAAAGTACTAGCAATAGTACGCGACCCAACAATCGCAAAGGAAAAGAGACTCTCGAAGTCAATCTCCAGAGTAAAAATCAAGAGGTAATGTCTGCCCAAGCTACCCCAGCTCCAACAAATCAACAGCAGAGACCTCCTCGGCCGAAGGAAGAATACTCTTTCGACGACGACGATGTTCAAGGCATCTTCGAATGTTTACTTAAAGGTAACAAGATACAACTGCCAGATATCAAAAAGCCTGATGAAGCCAACAAAACGGATCATCCAAAATAGTGTCCATATCACAGAATGCTGGGTCATACAATCCGGTCTTGCTTCGTGTTAAAAGAAAAGATCCAAGAAATGATCAAATCAAGAGCTGTGACACTAACACCTAAAGACAAGACAGTCACAGAAAATGTGATTTCGATACAGTTCGGTGACTTCCCTCCGTTATTGGTGGAAAACAGGATTGTCCCTATCCCCAAAGCAACCCTTGAAGTTGTGAATATTCTACCAGCCCAGAATGAAGGACTTGTTCCCGTCACCACTAAAAAGGGAGAGATTATGTGGATCCACCCAGATTTAGTGACGGAGTTCGAGACGTCTTCCTCTTCTCCTCAGAAGGCTCCTCTGTCTAAAAAGAAACCTGGGAAGACTAAGTCATGCCATATGACTTCTAGCATCACACCCAATCTTTCTCTAACCTCTACTTTCATCCTAGCAGGAAAGTCACCCCCTACAGAGGCAGAAACTGTACCTCGATCCGAAGACAGATACAAACCTGCGTTTCATCTATATAGTTCACAATCTCGTGAATTAATGGCGAAGATGGGTTATGATCTAGCCACTGCTCCTGGTTTAAACTCCGGCAAAGGACTCCGAGCACCTCTAGCCCTCACTTTGAGACACAATCAATCCCGTGTTGGCCTCGGTTTCTGGACTGAAGCTCTCATCAAGTACCGAAAAACCAAGAACAAGATCAAGGATTGTAACATGGTTTCGATAGACTCTGAACCTGAGCCTGAAGTCGAAGCTCTCTCCGGAACCCGGTCAGGAAAAACATATCTGAAAGATTATGCTGAAGCTCCTGAGGAAACTCTTGATGTCCCTCCGGTTGCAGCTCCAGCACCCATCTCTAACGAAGGACCTTCAAATGCTCCTGCTGAGACGTTTCCCTCTAAACCAACAGTAGCCGACAAAGGGAAGCAACCTGCCCGCTTCGACAAACCAATCAAGAAGTCTCTTTCTCCCGGATTGCAGAAGCCATATAATTTTGACATTCTGGCTCAACTTGCTAACACTCCAGCCAGGTTGTCTATCTTCAAACTTTTACGTTTATCCAAGGAAACTCGGGAAACGTTAAGTGAAGCTCTACTGCAAGCAGACTCTTGCCTGACTCATCTGAAGAAGCCGGAAGCAGAGCCGATGACTTGCTTACATTGCAACAGTGTCTTGGAAATCATTCCGAACATCACTTTTACCCAAGATAATATGCTTCTAGAGGACAATCGTCATGATCGACCTCTCTACTTCACTGGGTATATTGACACGATGAAGGTCGACCGTATTCTAATTGATCCAGGATCAGCTCTAAGTATTATGCCTAAGAGTCTCTTGGATGCCTTACGAATTCCAGTTCATCGTCTAGTCAAGACAGTCGCTACCATTTTAGGGTTCAATCAAGGCAAGAGCGAACCTCTGGGGAAAATTCGCCTAAAAATACAAATAGGCAATTTCCGGACGAGTGTCACATTCTACGTAATCGAGGTAGTTGGATCTTACAACCTGCTCTTGGGAAGACCTTTTCTCCATGAACACAATATCGTCCCCTCCACTCTTCACCAGTGCTTCAAATACATTGATGAAAAGGGAGAAGTTCAAAAGGAAGTCGCGGACATTAATCCTTTCAGAGGAGTCGAAGCTTACTACAGTGACTCTCGCATGTACAAAGATGAGTATGCGAAAGTCTTACAAGCTATGGATGATGATGAGACATCGAAAGTTGACACCTTTGTTATTCCTGTAAAAGGACGTATCACTCATCCGCGATCTATTGACTCATCTGAAGAAAGCCCACTGATAATTCCTGTCAGTGGATGTACCACTTCATTGCCTTCCCAAGCTCCACAAAGTTCGCTGATAATCCCTGTCAGTGGACGCACCACTCTCTCACCATCTTCTCAGGCTAGACCAGATACTCTAGTCATTCCAGTCAGTGGACGCACTACTTATCCACGATCTTCTTCAAGGGAGCTCACCTCCTCTGAGCCTTTTGTTATCGACCTTAATCGAAACAAAATTTCTGCTCGCCCTTCTTCTCCCCCTTTAGTCATTAATTTGACTAAATCTACTAAGGCTCAGCCTTCTTCTGTAAATACAGTATTTGATATTAATAAAGCATCTCCTTTACAGTATATTGATGTTTGTAATCATGTACAAAGTTATTTACATTTGCTAGATAGCTTAGAGCCACTAACTATAGGAGTTGTTCAAACTCTTCATACAGAAGTATTATTAGAGTCTGTACAAAATTCATACTTCCTTGTTCCTGTTAGAAAGTCAGGAGAAGCTCCAATATTCTTCTGCAAGGGGCCCCAGAATCCTCCTAATCTGGAAGACGACGACAAAAACGATGATACCGGAAGGTTACAACTACGTCGCTACAGTCAGCAGTCCAAAAACATCATCAAGAACATGGGCTATAACTTCAGAAATGGCCTCAGTAGTGGAAAAGGAAGAAGAATGCCTGTTCGAATTTCTCTCTTAAAATATGGAAGGACAAAATGCGGATTGGGTTACATTACTCCTACCCCCTTCATCAATACAGTCCATGAGGATCCAGAATCCGACGGAGACGAACGATCTGATTCTTCTGATTCCTTCTCTTGGGATTCCGACACAAGTATTGGCAATTTTCATCATTCTACTCTATCCGCCAATATGGTCTCCGCCGACGGTCCACAAGAAAATGATGAAGATGAAGATGATTTTGAAATATCACCCGAATCGGAACAATGGGCTCAAAGATTGGACAACCAATGGGAAATCAGGTTCGAGCAAAGAGAACCTCCCACTGAAGATAAATTGATCCAAATTGATGTTGGTGAGGAGGGATCCCCCAAGCCAATATTCATCAGCAAAAGTCTTTCAGAAACAGATAAGCAAGACATGATCAAGCTTATTCATGATTACATCGATGTCTTCGCCTGGAGTTATGAGGATATGCCAGGGCTAGATCCGAAGATCGCAACACACAAACTTAATATCATGCCGAATGCTAAACCGGTCAAACAACAACAGCGACGATTTCGTCCAGACATTATGGATGCAATTGAAGCTGAAGTCAACAAGCTTATGGCTTCCGGATTTATTCGAGAGGAACAACATCCTGAGTGGGTGGCTAACATTGTTCCTGTTCTCAAAAAGACTGGCAAGATCCGAGTCTGTATAGACTTTCGCGATCTTAATGCGGCTTGTCCTAAGGACGAGTTTCCTCTTCCAATCACCGACGTCATGATCGATAACACGTGTGGTTTCGAACGAATGTCATTTATGGATGGGTATTCGGGGTACAACCAAATCAAAATGTTTCCAGACGACGAGAGACATACTTCCTTCAGAATGCCGATCGGTACATACTGTTACACAGTGATGCCGTTTGGTCTCAAAAATACAGGAGCAACGTATCAGCGAGCAATGAGCACTATATTCCGCGAACATCTCCGAAAAATAGTCGAATGCTACGTTGATGATATTGCAGTCAAGAGTCGACAAAAGAGGATCACATCCAAGATTTGAAGACTATCTTTGATTTAATGCGTCAACATCAACTTAAGATGAACCCTACTAAGTCCTTCCTAGGCGTCTCTAGTGGTAAATTTCTTGGCTTCGTCATTACCGCTAAAGGTATACACGTGGATCCCGAGAAGATCAAAGCCATCCAAGAGATGCGTCCTCCACGCACCTTAAAAGAGCTACGAGGATTTCACAGAAGAATTACTTATATCAGGAGATTCATCTCTAACTTATCAGGACGCTGCAGACCGTTCAACAAACTTCTGAAGAAAGGTGTGTCTTTCGTCTGGAACGAAGAATGTCAAAAAGCATTTGATGACATCAAACAGTACCTCATGAACCCTCCGGTTTTGGTACCTCCCGTCTCGGGAATACCATTCCTTCTATATGTTCGAGCCATGGATCATTCTCTCGGTGCATTACTCGCTCAGAAAAACAAAGATGGCCATGAACAGGCTATTTATTACCTCAGTCGCACAATGACAGGTGCTGAACCGCGTTATTCTCCAATTGAGAAAGAATGCCTAGCATTAATGTTTGCCGTTCAGAAGACGCGACATTACATCATCGGTCAAACGATTCATGTTATTTCCAGAGTGAATCCCATTAGGATTATGATGAAGAAACCCGGTATTCTGAATTCCAGACTGGCTAATTGGGGAATCTTGTTAGCTCAATATGACATACATTATATTCCTCAAAAGTCAGTTAAAGGACAGGCTCTTGCTGATTTTCTGGCAGCTCATGCAGTTCCAAAGGATTCTAAATTATACGATGAGATTCCAGATGAAGTTATGGAGTCAAATCAGGTTTCTGAAGAAACTCCTACCTGGCGTCTATTCTTTGATGGAGCGTCTAGAATAGGTCCCAATGGCGATATTGTCGCCGGAGTCGGGATTGTTCTTGTATCCCCGGAAGGGCTGACTATTCAGAGGGCTTATTCTCTGGATCAATCGTGTTCAAACAATGTAGCCGAATACAATGCGTTACTCATCGGTCTTCAACTTGCTAAACATCTGGATATTCAGTATTTAGAAGTTTATGGAGACTCCAAACTTATCGTCAATCAAATCAGAGGTACATACGAAGTCCGTCATCAGGATTTGATACCTTATTATCGAGCAGCACTCTCTATGGCCTCTTCCTTTGAAGGTTTCTTTATTGAACACGTTCGGCGAGCCTGTAATACAGAAGCTGATGCTTTGGCTAATCTTGCCGCTGTGCTAGCCATACCGGTCAGACGTCAACAATTGATAGTGGTTTATAACCGGAAGCTATTCTACGTCGAGAATAATTTGGCTTTGGGTTTTCTCTATAACCCAAACGAAAATTCTCTCAACCCTGATGAATTTAATTCCTCTAACCTTAACACTGGATTAGGGTTTAATAGAGCATCCTCGTCTTCTTCCGATTCTACTATGGAATACGTCTTTTCCAACAAAACAGAAGCCATGACCGAAGACTGGAGACGTCCATTTCTAGACTTTGTATTGTATGACATACTTCCCGATAATTCGAGCAAAGCAGCGTCTATCCGGCGTCGATCTCTCAGATTCTATTATAATCATACGACAAAGACACTATATCGTCGGGCCTATGACGGTCTTCTCCTCCGATGCATCGCTGGTGAGAAAGCACAACAGATTATCCGTGAAGCACATGATGGTGTCTGCGGAGCCCATCAACCAGGTCCTAAACTTCAAGATCGCATCCGACGTATGGGTTATTATTGGCCCACGATGGTAGCTGACGCCATTCAATATGCCCGAAAATGTAAAGCTTGTCAAATCCATGCAGACTTTATCCATCAACCGTCAGAGTTCCTACACCCGACAGCGGCATCATGGCCCTTCGAGGCCTGGGGCATGGACATCATTGGTCCCATCAACCCACCGTCATCAAAAGGACACCAGTTTATTCTAGCAATAACCGACTACTTTTCTAATTGGGCTGAAGCAATCTCGCTATCCGAAGTCAAAACTTCCAACGTCATCAACTTCGTCAAGCATCATGTCATCTATCGATTTGGTGTTCCTCGGTGTATTATCCATGATAATGGACCACAGTTCGTCAGTCAGAAATTTACTCGATTCTGCGACGACCATCGAATCAATAACCTAGCTTCTACAGCATATAATCCAGCAGCTAATGGATTGGCAGAAGCTTTCAATAAAACCATCATTAAACTCCTGAAAAAGTTCGTTTCTTCTAACAAACGCAACTGGAGCGAGAAGCTTGGTGAATGTTTATGGGCCTACCGCACCACAGTTGCGACCGGGTGTACGTCTTTCTCTTTGGTATACGGGTGTGAAGCTGTCCTCCCCCTCGAGATCCAGATTCCTTCTCTGAGAATCGCAATCTCCAATGAACTTACAACAGAGAACAATGATCATCTTCGACTTCAAGAGCTAGAAGCTCTAGACGAAAAGCGATTGTACGCTCAACAAAATATCGAGCTGTATCAGGCCCGAATTTCAAAAGCTTTTAACCAGAAGGTGAAAGTCAGAGCATATCGGAAAGAAGAACTTGTTCTTACCGTCAAACGTCCGATGACTATGACACATATGAGCAAAGGCAAGTTCGACACGAAATGGGAAGGCCCATTCGTCGTAAACAAAGTCTTCTCTAACGGAGCATATCAGCTCACCTCTATGGATGGTAAAGTCACGATGATGCCTATCAATGGCAAATTCTTAAAGAAATATTATGTATAAATCTCGTTAATATATGATATTTTCATCTGCTGCGATTATTCTCCAGCAAATATAAAATCAGAGTGTATTCTTCCCCAGCAGAGTTGCCAATTTATTTTCCATAAATAAATAGAATTTATTTATGGAAAACAAGACCGTGTAGATCGTGTAGACCGTATTTATTATTGCATTTATTTCTTGTAGACAGTGTAGTCAGTGATTTATTTATTACAAAGTAGACAGTGTAGACATTGATTTATTTATTGCAAAGTAGACAGTGTAGACCGTGATTATTATTGCATTTAAACTATGTAGTTCGTGATTATTATTCTGTAGACAACGTTTCTTTATTGCAATATTTTCTGTAGACCGTGTAACTGTAGACCGTGTAATTGTAGACCGTGTAACTGTAGACCGTGTAACTTTAGACCGTGTAGACCGTGTCGCATAATTATCCCGAGACCGATCACATATCAAAGGTACTTCTAACAGTGGGGAAAGTATATTTGTCTATTTATTTACTATTGGTTTTCTGTCTTTTCTCACGGCTTCACTGTTTATTTTCAAAACTCATGATTGATGTCTAACCTTTGTTTTATAGTCATTTTTTTTATTTGAAGTTGCATTCAGTGAATTGTGCTCGTTCCATTCCTGACTGGAAACCAACATTTTCAGGTTAGCCGTGGATTCACTTAGCTTGGGGAGTGACGGGAATACTTGCAGACGAAAGCCTAGAGACTAGCTAGATAGTTGAGTTGTAGTCATTCATTTATTTGTACAAGTTTATATTTTTCTACAAATGTAAAACTTGTGATCATTGTAAGTTAAATTAATTATTTGAATGAGCATTATGTGTAATTTTGATCTTCATGGCCGTGACAGCGTTCTACCGTCGACAATGCGGCGTAGGCTGGCTTGGACACGTCTCATATCCGTTTAAAAAAAAACGGGTACGGGTCGTGACAGTACGCCCCCGCTCTCCAGTATTCTGGTTCTGGGTCGTACAGACTTGTATTGCACTAAGTAAATGAACGTGTCGGTTTTGTATGGGTGGACGAGGAGCTCACTCCACCAGTACAGTTGAGTACTGACACCCACACAGTCTTCATGTGCAGGCACAGGTAGAAACTTATGGCGCAGAGCTCGCTTGGATGCGTCGAGGCACGGAGTTCCTTAGCGACTCGAAGCGTACGGCCGCGTGGACTCAAGACTTATACATGACATAATGTATGGACATCGCCTTCCGAAGCTTCCGCTGGCTCAAGCATTGTAATCGAGAGATGAGAGAGAGCAGAGTGACTTGTATAATGAGAGAAAAGTGAGCACGAGAGACTTGTAATCATGGTCTTGCGCCTATTGTAATCTGATTGTTCAATATCAATAAAGAGTTCTTTTGAATAATTTGTGTTTTGCCTTTAAATTTTTGCAGCATGTTCAATGTTTCTGCTTGGGACTTCTGTGCGACGACCCCATCGCCGTCGATAAAATCGGCCGTTATGAAACTGTCTTGCACAAGCGCAATCTAGGCTTGTGCGGCATCACATCTTAGCGAGGACGATCGCTCCTACGGAAGCGGGGCGTGACACTAAGAGGTTTTCTTATAAGCAAATGATTGATTACTTTGACACTTGCGCTCCAGTTACACGGATGATAACTATTCTGATGCTGATTACTCTAGGTGCTATTCACAAGCTGGTGATTCATCATATGTATGTCAAAATAGCATTCCTGAATGGACTCTGACCTAAGAGATTTATATGCAGCAACCAGAAAGTTTTGTCGTCATGGCCTTGAAGACAAAGTGTACAAGATGGTAAAATCTCTATATAGTATGAAGCAAGCTCTTCCAAGATATGGCATGAGAAGTTAAATAAGGTCATCAGATCAAATGGCTACAAGGTCAGTAAGACAGACAAGTGTGTTTATACTAAGTTCATTGATGACAGAGGGGTAATCGTTTGTCTTTATGTGGACGATATGTTAATCCTGGGTAAGGATCTAGAATTCGTCATAGACACGAAGAAGTTCCTCTCATCTAAGTTTAGTATGAAGAACAGAGGAGATACTGATGTTATCATGGGGTTAAAGTTCATCCGAACGGAAGGTAGACTTACTCTTTCACAAGCTCATTGCGTAGAAAAGATGTTCATACTGAAAGCACCTTAGAGGAGGTGAATAGGGTCAAGCTAACTAGTTAAGCACTAATTAACGATTGCTGATAGGTAATTTTAAAATTAAGAATACAAGAGAAGAAGCAACAACAATACTGTCACGCCCCAGAACCAGAATACTGGAGATCGGGGGCGAAACAAAGCCAGCTACGTGTATCAAGGTACGCTAGTACCCCCAATGTACGATAAAAGTTGTCTACAAGACAAGTAGGAAGACTCAAGCATGCCACTGACGACTCCTATGGTCGAACAAATCCTATCTCAATCCAACAACAACAAGTATCAAGAGTATATCAAATATGAAAGTAAAGAGGCGTCCCAAAATGCTATATCATACATGATCATGAAGTTAGTGAATACAAAATGCTACACTAGCAAAGTACCAATATACATGATCACTATATCAGTCTAGATCTAATATAATACATCATGTTGACCGAAGTCTGAGAAAGTCTCAAAATAATAGGGCTAACACTTGTCCTAGCTAACACCACCAAAATAAAATAAAACACGAGCGGTACAAAAAGAGAACCCACTCGCGAGGAGGAACAACCGCAGATCTAAGCCGGCGCCGGGTCATCCAGAAAAAGGTAGGGAGAATCCTCGGGCTCCAGCGGTAAATCTGGCCAAACAAAACCAGTGGGGTCAGGCCCCAAATAGTAAGTACCACAAGAAAGCTCGAGGTGCACGACAAAACCCAACAACAACACAATAACATGATGACAGAAGTAAATAAACATGGGTCGAGACTAGTGTGGTACCAATGCACGTATCTCAAGAATATAAATGACTGAATAGAAATACTGAACAATATAGCTATGGAACAGAATAATCCGATGAGCAACAAGGGGTTTAGGAACTACTAGGAATCGGAGCTACAACCCTTAAACCAAACAAGAACCGAGGTTACAGATCTTTTCCCTAGCAGAACTTAGCCTCTGGCCACTCACCGACACAAGAGCATATAAGGTAACACATAATCAAAAGTGCACGACCAATCATTGCCTACGGCTTTCTATCATTAACTAGCTAGGGTTATCACAATCCTAATTACTAATATGCAAGTTGAGGATTTTTGCAACTACCTGACTGCAGATACCCGGATGTCCAGGGGTACGAATAGTACATTTATTGCCCAATAAGACTGCTGGCAGATGAAACGTGTCTTGACTTATAACATGAACAACCATATCATATACTTGTAAAAGAAAACATATAACTGACTGTGTCGCAACCCGGCACGACATGTGACTCGATCGTATATCAATACGCGCAAACTTGGTAGGTCATGGAGCCCTTGACTAGCAGGGTTGAGCCATGCCTCATGGGGCCCTTGGAGCTCGGGGTTGGTAGTGCGAATTTCCTCCTACAATGATCTACTTGAATTTACTAGTCATTTATCTTATCATATTCATGTCAAATTCTCAAGTCGTGGACACTCAAGAATTTCCTAAGATGACGTGTGCTATGTACGAGTAAATCGTAAGTTATCACTTACGAAAATCCCCGTACTAACATCACGTGATACACGAAACAATACTCACACTTGATTGTCCAATGCCAAGATACAATAGATTAAACATTCAACAAGCTATATCCACGGTGTCAAGAAAGAACATGTACTCATGTCTCTGGTCTAGAAATCAATAAGAAAATCAAGTCATGAGTGCGCTACTATGAGCCACTAAATCGAGCTAGGCATATACAGTAATCTAGAGTGCACCATGACAGACCACTATCTATAATCTGGACATAGAACAATAGATGAACATAAGCATGAGCCATGTATATAGAGTGTACAATCATTCTCTAACTATCCAAGGTCATCTAATCATGTTAAGAGTCCATTACAATCGAGAAAATATCAAAAACGGGCAAAAACGGACAAAAACAGCCAAAAACGGCATACCGGCGGTATACTACGGTATACCAGCGGTATACCGGTCTAAAGACAGAAAGTTTATGGTACAAAAATCGGCATACCTTCGGTATACACCGGCATACCGTCGGTATACCGTTTTTCCAAACAACAACAAAATCCAGATTTTTGCCAAAACTTGTTTCGGCCATAAAAACTTCATTTTAAATCAAAATTCGGACTTTCAAAAGTCAAAATTGCATAGAATAGAATTTCCTACAACATGGAAGTATTAGTTTTCACAAATTAAAACATTTGATAGATCAGTACCTCAAAATACTCAAAAATCATATCTAGAAACTCAGATCTTCGTAAAGTCGATCAAAACCAAAAGTGCTATATATTAAACATGTTAACAATTTAGAGGAGCATATTATAGAACAATAAAACTTTAATTTCTATGAAAAATAAAATTATAGCATGGTCATGTCACTTTTGAGCAAGATGTACTTGCCTAGGGTTAAGTTCCAAGCCTAATCTTCTACTCCTCCTCCTAGGGGATTAGACACCACACCCAAGGCCTCAAGGCCAAGCTCTTGGCAAGCTCCAAGGGGGAGATAAGGGAAAAAGAAATGAAAAGAGAGTGTAGAGAATAAAAAAGAGGAGAGAGAAAGTGAAATGGTATATATAGAAGGAAAAATTAATCTTAGCCGTTGGATCATGATCCATGTCAAAATCTAGATCAGTCCTAGCCATTGAAAGAAAACCAATTATCCAATGGATAATAGGATGCATCTACACTATTCACGAAAATATCTAAATACTATTCATCAAAATATGAAAAATACTATTTATGAAAATATCGGAAACATTATTCACAAAAATATCTAAAATCGAAAATATCTAAAATGTGGAAAATCTATCCGAGCGGTATGCCGTCGGTATACTCCGGTACACCGTCGGTATACTCTGGTACACCGTCGGTATGCCGGCCAAGGAGAAAATCTATAATTTGGAAAAAATTTAAAGTGTTCCGAAAATCGAGAAAATACGAAATACAATACAAAATACGTATCCGTATATAAATACCGATACTGTGAGACGAGTCTCACAACTCTCCACAACTTAGAAAAATTTTGTCCTTGGAATTTCCTAAAGCCAGTCGAGCAAAAATACACATGCTAAAATAATGTAAAATCATAACACATCGAAAGAAAACATCCCGTGTACAAGTGATATTTGAGATACAGAATTTAATTAAATGCGGAAAATAATAGATACATACATATATAATACAAGAAAAGGAGGCATATGGAATAATGTACCCCTGAGTCAGTTGAGTAGGGATTCGTCCTCGCTTGCCTACGCTGACTCATAAAGTGGACAAGGGTTAAGTTTCGAAGTAAGTCGGTACCAACGACTCAGTTGAAGACATGACTCTAATCCAGGATGCACCTACGTAGTCGGGATACATGATAGATATCGTATATCACGAGATACAGAGGCAGATGAGTGGTACGAGAAACTTGCGTTCACTCACCGAATATGTCAAGTCGACCATCGCATTCCGGGTATGAATGGAATACAAGGTCGTCAACGGAACCCAAGAATAAGAATGACTGAAGGAACACCTCAGAAGCTTACTAATAATCTGACTGCCCTCAGCCAACATCTGCTCAATGATAACAAACTCTCTTTGCCTATGCATCGGCACTGCTGCTCTTACCTGATGCTGAATTTTACCTGACTTACTGGACCTAGGCAAACTGCGCCGAATGCTGACATTGAAACTGCTGAGACCGTGTCGGAAGGAGGTGCTGAACATGGGATCGGGCTGACTTTATTAGCTGAACTGACTGGAGTGAAGTGAACTGAGCTGCCACCGTATGCTGAGATGGTACTGGTACCTGACTCTGTGGAGGCGGGATCTGATGCCGACATACTGCCTGAACCAAGAAAGAAGACGGAGCAATAAAATCCTCGAAAGAAATAGATAAGAAGGTTGGGTGTCCCTAAATGATAAGAACACGTGATATCAATAATGGACAGGAATAGAACAAGGATATGTCAATCATGTTTATAGTTCAAGAAAAACGAGAATGCGATAAGCAAAGAAAGATCAAATGAAGACAAATATAGGATTGAGATTCTAACAAGATGAATCCCCCACAAGTCTGAAGACAGACCTGCATGGGCCACCAAAAAACCCTGTCATGCCCCAGAACCAGAATACTGGAGATCGGGGGCGAAACAAAGCTAGCTACGTATATCAAGGTACGCCAGTACCCCAATGTACGAACAAAGCTGTCTAGAAAACAAGTGGGAAGACTCTAGCATGCCACTGACGACTCCTATGGTCGAACAAATCTTATCTCAATCCAACAACAACAAATATCAAGAGTATATCAAATATAAAAGTAAAGAGGCGTCCCAAAATACTATATCATACATGATCATGAAGCTAGTGAATACAAAATGCTACACTAGCAAAGTACCAATATACATGATCACTATATCAGTCTAGATCTAATATAATACATCATGTTGACCGAAGTCTGAGAAAGTCTCAAAATAATAGGGCTAACACATTCCCTAGCTAACACCACCAAAATGAAATAAAACACGAACGGTACAAAAAGAGAACCTACTCACGAGGAGGAACAACCGCAGATCTAAGCCGGCGGCGGGTCATCCAGAGAAAGGTAGGGAGAATCCTCGGGCTCCAGCGGTAAATCTGGCCAAACAAAACCAGTGGGGTCAGGCCCCAAATAGCAAGTACCACAAGGAAGCTCGAGGTGCACGACAAAACCCAACAACAACACAATAACATAATAACAGAAGTAAATAAATACGGGTCGAGACTAGTGCGGTACCAATGTACGTATCTCAAAAATATAAATGACTGAATGGAAATACTGAACAATATAGTTATGGAACAGAATAATCCGATGAACAACAAGGGATTTAGGAACTACTAGGAATCGGAGCTACAACCCTTAAACCAAACAAGGACCGGGGTTACAGATCTTTTTCCTAGCAGAACTTAGCCTCTGGCCACTCACCGACACAAGAGCATATAAGGTAACACACAATCAAAAGTGCATGGCCAATCATTGCCTACGGCTTTCTATCATTAACTAGCTAGGGTTATCACAATCCTAATTACTAACATACAAGTTGAGGATTTTTACAACTACCTGACTGCAGATACCCGGATGTCCATGGGTACGAGTAGTATATCTATTGCCCAACAAGACTGCTGGCAGATGAAACGTGTCTTGACTTATAACATGAACAACCATATCATATACTTGTAAAAGAAAATATATAACTGACTGTGCCGCAACCCGGCACGACATGTGACTCGATCGTATATCAATACGCGCAAACTTGGTAGGTCATGGAGCCCTTGCCTAGCAGGGTTGAGTCATGCCTCATGGGGCCCTTGGAGCTCGGGGTTGGTAGTGCAAATTTCCTCCTACAATGAACTACTTGAATTTACTAGTCATTTACCTTATCATATTCATGTCAAATTCTCAAGTCGTGGACACTCAAGAATTTCCTAAGATGACGTGTGCTATATATGAGTAAATCGTAAGTTATCACTTATGAACATCCTCGTACTAACATCACGTGATACACGGAACAATACTCACACTCGATTGTCCAATGCTAAGATGCAATAGATTAAACATTCAACAAGCTATATCCACGGTGTCAAGAAAGAACATGTACTCATGTCTCTGGTCTAGAAATCAATAAGATAATCAAGTCATGAGTGCGCTACTACAAGCCACTAAATCGAGCTAGGCATATACAGTAATTTGGAGTGCACCATGACAGGCCACTATCTATAATCTGGACATAGAACAATAGATGAACATAAGCATGTACCATGTATATAGAGTGTACAATCATTCTCTAACTATCCAAGGTCATCTAATCATGTTAAGAGTCCATTACAATCGAGAAAATATCAAAAACGGGCAAAAAGGGGCAAAAACAGACAAAAACAGCCTAAAACGGCATAAAACGGCATACCGACGGTATACTGCGGTATACCGACGGTATACCGGTCTAAAGACAAAAAGTTTCTGGTGCAAAAATTGGCATACCGTCGGTATATACCGGTATACCATCGGTATACACCGGCATACCGTCGGTATACCGTTTTTCCAAACAGCAGCAAAATCTAGATTTTTGCCAAAACTTGTTTCGGCCATAAAAACTTCATTTTAAATCGAAATTCGGACTTTTAAAAATCAAAATTGCATAGAATCGAATTTTCTACAACATGGAAGTATTAGTTTTCACAAATTAAAATATTTGATAGGTCAATACCTTAAAATACTCAAAAATCATATCTAGAAACTCAGATCTACGCAATATTGTCGATCAAAACCAAAAGTGCTATATATTAAACATGTTAACAATTTAGAGGAGCATATTATAGAACAATAAAACTTTAATTTCTATGGAAAACAAAATTATAGCATGGTCATGTCACTTTTGAGCAAGATGTACTTGCCTAGGGTTAAGTTCCAAGCCTAATCTTCTACTCCTCCTCCTAGGGGGGTTAGATACCACACCCAAGGCCTCAAGGCCAAGCTCTTGGCAAGCTCCAAGGAGGAGAGAAGGGAAGAAGAAATGAAAAGAGAGTGTAGAGAATGAAAAGAGAGATGAGAGAGAAAGTGAAATGGTATATATAGAAGGAGGAATTAATCTTAGCCGTTGGATCATGAACCATGTCAAAATCTAGATCAGTCCTAGCCATTGAAAGAAAACCAATTATCCAATGGATAATAGGATACATCTACACTATTCACGAAAATATCTAAATACTATTCATCAAAATATCCAAAATACTATTTATGAAAATATCGGAAACACTATTCACGAAAATATCTGAAATCAAAAATATCTAAAATATGGAAAATCTATCCGAGCCGTATGCCGTCGGTATACTCCGGTACACCATCGGTATGCCGGCCAAGGAGAAAATATATAATTTGGGAAAATTTTAAAGCGTTCCGAAAATCAAAAAAATACGAAATATAATACAAAATACGTATTCGTATATAAATACCGATACTGTGAGACGAGTCTCACAAATACCGACACCCGATGTATTCTAGTATCCTCCCGAGGGACACTCCAGTCCCAGAACTCTCTCCGACTTTAATCCACTATTATAGCAAATAGTACAACGTGAGTTTTTATCCGAAGGCTTACCAACTTCTTACACGAGAGTTTTTATCCGAAGGCCTCTCTGACTTCAATATAAGAGCTTTGATCCGAAGACTCTCCAACTTCACGAGAGCTTTTATTCGAAGACTCTCCAACTTCAACCTTTCACAAGAGGGTTTTGATCTCCTTACAACAAGATGAAGATATCGCTCTTACAACTCAAGAACACTCTAACATAATTTATGGATTGGCAAATGAAAGCTTTGGTGGAGTGTTTGTGGATAAGCTTTGGTATATTAGAAAATTTTAGGCTCAACGTACCAATCTTGAATGAAGGGGTTCAAGGTTATTTATAACAAAAACGAAAAAAGTGCAATAATACAACTTTTTAGCCGGCTAACGGATAATCCGTCGAATTTTCGCGAAAGTCCATCGCATCATCCGCCTACATAGTGCAACGACTATAAATATAGTCATTGGGATCATCAATGGGACATGATCTGACAGTTGGATTCCAAACGGTAACTAGACGGATTATCCGTCGAATTTTTGCGGACGTTCGTCGGATAATTCGAAAGTTCACAGAAGCTTTTATGTGGTCCATTCGGATCATCCTCCGAATTTTTGCAGAGATCCTTCGGATCATCCGACTGTCTGTCCAAATGTGATCTAGGGTTGTTATCTACCACTTGTGTTTACAATTATTCCTAAGACTCATTACAGACTTTAGATATACTTTAGCATGTACATATTTCTTCAGAGTCTTTAAATGATGATGGTATGACTTGACTTTTTTACTTGATGGATGATGGTTTTTTTCCTTGACGGCAGCCATCCAATGATATTCAGATTGTGAAATCTGAATACTTTTCGGAGACTTCGCCCTTGAACCCCCCACGGAGGACGCTGCCCCCTCGACCCCCGTTCGCTGACCGGGCAGCGAAACCCTCGAGTGCGTGGCTCCGGAGATATCGTCGGATGGTTCAGAGAAATCTTGTGTAATATCGTCGTCTTTGGTCTAACATAATTTCTTCAGTGCATATGTCCATGTTGCAAATACATGTTAGACGAACAAAGCAATATACATGGAAGCAAGTATGATAAATTTAATGCTCATTAGAACTATGCTAAGTTTAAGTATCAATGCTATAGTGATAGCATAAATATTAGTGATGTCTTAATGTTAAACTTAATCGAATAACCACAATAAAAAATATGGTTAGATCATTGGGCTAATACACACACTATATATAAATATCAGGATCTTCCGAGGATCCATGCTCCGTACAGGTGAGATAAGAAGCTGAAGCCAAACCCAGGAGAAAGCATCAAATAGTTAGAATACTCTAGTGTCATCGGAAGCTTGAGGTATGCTTTGAGTGCAACTAGGCATGATATTACTTCTACCGCATGGATGTCGAGTCGGTTCACGATCAATCCAAGTGTAGAATATTGATAAATTGTGAAGAGAGTGATAATATATCTTAAGAGAACTCAAAAGTTTGTATTACATTATAGCGATTACCTAGTTGTAGTGGAAGGCTTCGGTGATGCAAGTTGGTGCTTAGAAGAAGAGAGCAAAGGTCCATAAGAGGATATATCTTCTCCGTGGGTTTGTTGCTTCTTTTTTTCCTTGCATAATTCAACTCCATTCTTAGCCATCTTTGTCGGTATATACTATTTGTATTTTTTAAATAATTAATTGTATGCTTAGATTTTAAGTAATCATGACAAGTAATTAGTCAATCTATACTATCATAAAAAGGTTTGAAAACCACTATGTATACCGTTGAGTAAATTAGAAAAAAAAATTCTATTGTTATCTAATAACTACATGGTATTACCTAACTAAAATACATCCAAAGTCCTAAAAATGTATATATAAAAACTATATTTAAAATACATTCAAATCATATCTAAATTAACTATCTAGTATTATTTAACTAAAAATATATCTATAATAAGTTCTTATTAAAATATCATCATCATATTTATATTCAAATTATTTTAATATAACTTAAATTTCTATCTATTTTTTCTACAATAGTAGATGAATTCTTTTATACCGATCATATTGCCTAAAAATAATAGATCGGTGCAACGCACGTTGAATTCAACTAGTATATCTAATGAGTAATGCTATAGGAGCACATTTTTTTGACACACTCCATAGCCACAAATGATGTTGCCGTACATTATTGGATTTCAAGAGAAGCCTTAAAAGGGAGGTAATATTTAAGTTCAATAATGTATTGCCACATCAGTATGACTATGGAGTGTGTCAAGAAAAGTGTATCACCATAACAATATTGGCTAAGCAATATATTATCAGACCATTTAGATAATTAGTTCTTAACAAATAATTAAGGGTTATTTAGTTTTAGTGTCTCACATATATATGGATATTATGGTTTGGATCTCGAAATTGATCGATTTTAGAATTTGGGTCTCAAAATTACTGTTCATTAGCCTACGTGAGCAGTGATTTCGTGATCAAAACTCTAACACGGTCAATTTCGAAACATAAATCCTAATATCCATGTTATGTGAGACCCTAAAGCTAAATATCCCTTGATAATTAATTAAGGTAATTATTATAATTTGATAATTAATTATCTGTTAACCAGTTATTAATATGTATTTATTTATGGGTGGTGTTATTAACACTCCTAAAATGTCATCTTGCACTCATCTTTAATTTTATATAATTCAAATTTTAAATCTACCTTGCATTAAATCTAACATTAATGTGTGCATGGATGAAGAGAGGAGTACAAGATGACATTTTAGGAGTGCCAATAATGTTAATACAAAGGTAGATTTGAAATATAAATGATAATTTTTTTTTAAAAAAAAGTGTATGATAAAATTTTATGAGTAGGGCTGCAAATGAGCCAAGCCGTTCGCGAGCTGCTCGAAGCTCGGCTCGATAAAAGCTTGTTTGAGCTTGGTTCGTTTAGTAAACAAGCTGAGCTCAAGCTTCATTTTCGAGCTCGTTTAATAAACGAGCGAAGCTCAAGCTTAGAAGTACTTGGCTCGTTTGAGCTTGCGAGCTGGCTCGTTGATGAGCTTGCAAGTTGGCTCGTTTAGGAGCTTGTTTAGAAGCTCGTTTGTTCTTTATTGAATTCTAAATATATGTATATTTGTGTGCATTATATATTTATATGTCCTTAATAATTGATATTAAGGAACTTTTGAATTAATAATATCACAGGTACTTGAATTCAAACCTAACTAAATTGAAATCGAGCTCGTTAAGCTTGAAATTAAGGTTAATGAGCTTGAAATAAAGTTGAACGAGCTTGAAATCAAGCTTAACGAGCTCGATTTTGAGCTTATCAAATTTGTTTATCAAGCTTGTTTATCAGGCTTGAATCAAGCTTACTTATCAAGCCAAGTTCGAGCTCAAACCAAGCCAAGCTCAAGCTTAATATAAACAAACTCAAGCCAAGCTCAAGCTTAATATAAACAAACTCAAGCCAAGCTCAAGCTCTAAAATAAATTTTTTTACCAAGCTCGAGCTCAATTAATTCTAGTCAAGCCAAGCTCAAGCTTACAAAAGCTTGGCTCGGCTTGGCTCGTTTGCAGCCCTATTTATGAGTGTCAATAACAGTATCCAATATTTATTAATAATTAACAATAGTACACTCTTCCATTTTGCTCAATCTTTTTTTTTAGGGTGTCCACTTCTTAATGTTACTTGGAGGCATGCTCGAACCTGTGCAACTGCGCCGGGGTGCTCTACTGTTCCCAACGGGCTACGGCCACTAGGACCCATTTTCTCACTTCTTATGTTCAAACAACTTTTTGGAAGGAGCAATAATTCAGTACGTTCCCTTTACAAGATTATGAAAAACCAGAATAACTTGGATAAATATCCGAACCCGACCCGTTTAGGATCCCTAATCTATAGAATTGAGACTGATTGGAAAGGAATTTGAAGAAAGCGGGAGAGGCTCCGATCGGACGACGGACGATGGAGGAGATCGGCGGCGGCGGACGGCGGAAGCGGCCGAGCGCGGACGACGTGATCGCGAAGCTCAAGGACGAGGGTGACTTCGACAACCTCCGCAGCAACATCATCCGCAAAATCAAAGATAATGTAAGCCCCTACAAATTTCCCAAACCCTAAAATTCCTGAAATTCTGTAATTTTTACTTTTATATATAGATCAAGTTGATAGGATTCGGAAGAGTTTGCTATTGGAAATTGTGTAATTTTTTTTTTACTTTTGTATATAACAAGTTGATAGAATTAGGAAGAATTTGCTATTGGAAACGCCTAAGTTGAGATCGAAATAGAGAATTTGCTATTGGAAATGCTGTAAAAAATTTTACTTTTATATATAAGATCAAGTTGATAGAATTAGGAAGAATTTGCTATTGGAAACGCCTAATTGAGAACGAAGGAGAGCACAGCTCTCTAAAGTCCCTGACTTTTGCACCAAAATTCTAGCGTCTGTGTGAGTGTTTTTTTGAATCGGTTGGCCGCTGGATGCGCGTAGAGAGTTGGATGCATGTTGCGGTAGGAAGAGATTCGACTCGGTGCTTGATCTAATACCATGTTATAGTTCCCTGCCACGGCACACAAAAAGTTCTAAGAGTTATCACGAGGGTTGAGGTTTATATATTTACGGTCTTCCAACACTCTAGTTAGAGGTGAGCAGTATGCGTACCTAACCGGATTAAATTAGACTATTCCATTCAGTGGTTTGTTCTTGGGTTGAGGTTTATATATTTACTGACTACTCCTAGATCTACCATAACCACAAAACTCCATCCGATCTCCTTGTGAGTCTTCCTCTAATAGCATGGTTACAAATTAGTATGTTTTGATTCATAACTTAACTTTTAGTATAAAAAAATTATTCTTTCCGAATGCTATGCGGTTTGCGGTTACGACCCAACTTTTAGTACGGTTCGGTCAAATACAGTTTGCGGTTCAGTTTAGAGCTATGCGGTTTTTCGATAAGTACAGTTTTAAAAAGCTACGAGTTTGATCCAACCATGCACACCCCTAAGTATGGTCAGAACGCAACATAGATACCCAAGAACAAGACAGCTCGTCAGTTCATTTGTCCACTCATCTTTTCTCTAGCTACCCAAACAATCTTGCCAAGGCATCAATCTGACGAAGATGGGCACAATCTCTCGACATTGTGAATTCCCCTCCAATCTTGGAAATTTCATGAGAAACACTTAAAGTTTCCGTGATTTCTTCTAGTGCTCCGAGACAACTCTACTCGATTCGTTGGTGACTTTCATTCCACCAATACCTAACGAGAGATTAAGTTGCACAATAGTAATCAATTAGGAGCAAACAATTTTTTCTTCAAACTTTGATTGTCAACCAAGGTTCTAAACGGAAACGGCGGTACGCGGGTGAGCGAGGGAGAGTGTCCGCCTACCGCCTAGGCACCCCCTAGGCGCCGCCTAGACGGTTGATACATTTTGGACATTTTTACTATTTTACCAATTTTTTGTGCATAATATGCATATTTTAAGGGTGTTCCATGCATAACTAAGTTGCAGAACAAAGATTTATTAGTTTTAGTTTTGTAAAAGTGAACCATAAGGCCCATAATGCTTGCAAAAACTTTTGGCCAAAACATCTTGTTAGGTATTGCTCCGACTAGGTGCCTGTCTAGGCCGCCTCACCTCCGCCTACGCTGCCAAACCTCCGTTGGCTGTCTACTCCACCGCCTACGGCAAAAGCAATGCGGAGAGAGACCGCCTGGGCGGTCGTCTCAAGCGCCATTTAGAACATTGTTGTCAACCAGCCATGGAGAACTAGGTATACATTGCCACTTGTCGGCTTTGGAGTTACTGTAGTGGCTATACCGCATCAACATCAACAAGAAATTTATCCCAAATATTGTGAGCCAGCTATTTTAAACTCTCTAACGTTAACAAATCCCATATGCTGTCTTGTTTCTTAGTTGTCTTCTGATATTATATGGACTTTCTTAAATTCAATATTTTATTAACTCGAGTACTCTGCCCTTTTCATCTACAATGGGAGTATCATTTTTTTAATATGATTTGAGTTGTTTAAGTTAATTTTTCTCAGTTATATATAACAAAGTGGAATAACTTTCTTTTATTAGTTTCTTGGGTAGTGAGATTTAGTCTTTGGGTTACGGAGGTGAGATTAGAGTAAAAAAAATTTAATAAATATTTTGGGTAGAAGTAGTTTTCCTTGACTTTGAGGGGTGCCGAAATGGTATTCATGATGGCAAGAAATCTGATACTCCGATCTGAAACCGCAGACACTGTCGATACTGATACTCATAGGAAGGGTCCGATACCAGTACTCATAGGAAGTGTCCGATTCCGATACCGATATTGTTAACCTTGCTTTTTAGATGTTGATTATCCTGCCCACTAACTATTGAATCATAATTTCAATCAGGATCTTTTGCATGCCATGTAATGTTCAAACGGTCTTCCTCGATGCCGAGTTCGGAGCTATTTAATGAAGTGGATACCCAGATTTCTTCTTAGATCTTAGAACATGGTATGGGATCTATGTTGCACAACCACAGATATGACAAGGGAAGGATATGTTGCACAGCCACGGATATGACAATGGAAGTCGATACCCAGAATTCATCTTAGACTCTAAGAACATGGTATGTGATCTATGTTGCACAGCCACGAATATGACACGGGAAGGACATTGAACCTATTTTGTTGTGTCCTAATGTCTTCTGGAGTGTCCGGGTTGTGTCCGATACATGTCCGACACCGCGGTTCTTTTTGGAGTATCTTTGCTTCCTGGTTTGGGATTCAGTTTGGATTCTGGTATTACTTGGCCAAAACTGACTTGTATTGGGGGAGTTTCGGCTGTTCCGTTTTTTATATGTTGTCCGTGGAAATGGAATCAATAAGACTTCAGACAAGCATTAGAATAAAAATTCTGAAATCAAGTAAGAAAACAAAGTTAACTTTAAAAAAATGCAAAACCACAATAAACACTTGGTGAAATAAACTGCTCATAAAATTTGTAAAGCATGAAGGATTTTGCTTTTTTTTTTTTTCAATGTCTATTAATATAAGTCATTTTGATGGAAGCATATAACTGTTGTGTGGAGGCCATGACATATTGTAATCATGAGGCTACTAGTTAGCAAGTACCAATACAAATACCATTTATCAGATCAGAAATGATGTGTTATGCCTCTAATTATCAGAACCAGTTCTGACGTTGCACTTCTAATTTGGTTGAAACAATCCTGCGATCATACTATGCAATTTTCTAAGATGGTTCCTGTAATAGTTTTGTCCATTTCTCTAAAGTCTGCACTATGTTATTCTACTCCCCAAAATTCTCTTATGGTTGGAAATGACAATTCCCACAGGAGGAATTGAGGAAAAGCATTATAGCGGAGGTGAGACAATCAGCAATATTCGACCAAGAAGGCTCAGAGAGCCTGCAACCTAAACAACTTTCAGATACTGTCTATCAGGAACTCGGGTAAGCTGAGAGTTTATATTCCTGGAGTCGATGTAACGTATTTATGGTATTCCTATTCACGCAGGAAGAAAATTATGGGTCAGATTTCAGATGAAGTTTGGAAAGTCATTAGATCAAACGAGAATGTAAAAGCTGATATCAGAGGAACCGTGGAGTCTGTTTACAATAGAATTATAAATCCTGAGGTGAGGAAAGAGGTTGGTAACTCCTCCCCCTCTAAAGAGATTACAATCAATGGCAATGGGAAGAGTCTCTCTCCGCCGAAAGTCTCCACAGTGGAAGCTAATCCGTGCGATGGAAGTGAATTAAGGGAGCCACCGGGCTTTGGTCAGTGTATCCAGCTGGCTGGTGATCACAACAAGGTGGAATGCGAGGAGCAGGGTGAAGCCCAACGACCGCATCCTCGGACAGAAGAAGTGCCTCACCACCCGCCAAATACAGTTGACGACTACGACGAAGACATGCC